>PQFF01000224.1:38073-194071 GCA_003547095.1 Diversispora epigaea | reverse complement strand
ACATTTACTTATTAAAATAAAAAGTTATTACGTTGTAACGATGATGAATTATTTCCGTTTTGTAATTTATAAATTCTGATATATGCAAAATTATACAACATTATGCGAATATAGATGTCAACTACCAGAGTTAAGGTTAGGGTTGGCTGAAGTTAGGAGATCTACATAGGATCTACATAGGCTAGTTTATGAATTTATCCAAATATATTCGTATAATTTTGCATATATCAGAATTTATAAATTACAAAACGGAAATAATTTATCATCGTTACAACATAATAACTTTTTATTTTAATAAGTAAATGTTGAACACTACAATAAGTAAGTTGAAAGATAAGAATGATGTGCATCTCCTGTAAAATTTTCAGACCTATATCATCAAAATTGAGCAAATTATGAATGATTAAATTTCGAATAGAAATAATTCATTATGTTCAAAATTTAATCGTTTGTAATTTGCTCAATTTTGAAGATATAGGTCTGAAATTTTTACAGAAGATGCACATCATTCTTATCTTTCAACTTACTTATTGTAGTGTTTGACATTTACTTATTAAAATAAAAAGTTATTACGTTGTAACGGTGATAAATTATTTCTGTTTTGTAATTTATAAATTTTGATATATACGGATAAATTCAAATAAATTCGCAATATATCCGGATAAATTCGCAATATATATCCGGATATATTCGACCACCCGTGCATTAATTCACATATATCCGCATATATCCGCATATTATAAATTTATCCGGATATATTTATCCTTAAAAATTTCCTGATGTAAGAAAAAATTTGCATTTTACAATATTGACTTATTTTTATTATTATTTTTTTTTTTTATATTAAGGACAGTTCTCACGACTATACTTGCACGTAAAATTATTTTGGAGTTCCGAAATTGCAATTTTAGAAAAAAAAGTCGAAATAGTTTTTCATAGAAGACGAAATTATTTTACTTAAAACCTGAAATTTTTTAACCACCCAAATTTATTCTTTGATTGAAGATATATATAACTGGGTACTTTTTTTATTTTCATATATAGAATAGATTCTGCATAAATCTCAAAAAGTCGAAATACCTCAAAAATTTAAAATCAATTTTGGTAACATGTATACTTGCGACTATACTTGCACGCAAAATTATTTTGGGGCCCCGAAATTGCAATTTCGGGGAAAAAAGTCGAAATAGTTTTTCATAGAAGACGAAATTATTTTACTTAAAACCCGAAATTTTTTGACTACCCAGATTTATTCTTTAATTAAAGATATACATAACTGGGTACTTTTTTTACTTCCATATATAGAATGAATTCTGCATAAATCTCAAAAAGTCGAAATACCTCAAAAATTNTGCGACTATACTTGCACGCAAAATTATTTTGGGGCCCCGAAATTGCAATTTCGGGGAAAAAAGTCGAAATAGTTTTTCATAGAAGACGAAATTATTTTACTTAAAACCTGAAATTTTTTAACCACCCAAATTTATTCTTTGATTGAAGATATATATAACTGGGTACTTTTTTTATTTTCATATATAGAATAGATTCTGCATAAATCTCAAAAAGTCGAAATACCTCAAAAATTTAAAATCAATTTTGGTAACATGTATACTTGCGACTATACTTGCACGCAAAATTATTTTGGGGCCCCGAAATTGCAATTTCGGGGAAAAAAGTCGAAATAGTTTTTCATAGAAGACGAAATTATTTTACTTAAAACCCGAAATTTTTTGACTACCCAGATTTATTCTTTAATTAAAGATATACATAACTGGGTACTTTTTTTACTTCCATATATAGAATGAATTCTGCATAAATCTCAAAAAGTCGAAATACCTCAAAAATTCAAAATCAATTTTGGGAACATGTATACTTGCGACTAGTCTTGTGACTCACTTTCACGATTTTTGGAACTACTTTTATGAACCGCAGTTCTGATTTCGTTTCTTATTATCCACATTGGACTACCACTCAGTCAATAGGCAAATGTCTTCAAGGCTGCGAGCTATGTCACACTATCGGTGATTCTACGACAGTAGTTATAGACCTGATAGTATTTATACTGAAAAATCATTGTGAATAGTACAGTCCTAAGATCAGGATTTTTGCATTAACGAATACCATAGCAGAAAGTATAGAATCTGAAAAGTGGTGTCGCTCTCCACCCAGAAGTGTCTGGGCTGTCCGTCATAATTATACATGTTCCCAAAATTGATTTTGGATTTTTGAGGTATTTCGACTTTTTGAGATTTATGCAGAATCTATTCTATATATGAAAATAAAAAAAGTACCCAGTTATATATATCTTCAATCAAAGAATAAATTTGGGTGGTTAAAAAATTTCAGGTTTTAAGTAAAATAATTTCGTCTTCTATGAAAAACTATTTCGACTTTTTTCCCCAAAATTGCAATTTCGGGGCCCCAAAATAATTTAGCGTGCAAGTATAGTCATAATTGCTATCATGATTAAGCTAGCCTGCCGAGTTTTAACCCCTTATCGACCTTTCCTTCATTGTCAACACAACAAACATTTTGAGAATCGAACTCGACCTCTGAATCACTATTCTAAGTACTAGTCACTTTGTAGATCCATACATCCCAATTCATATGACCATTAGTGAATGTTTACATGTGACACCCAAAAGAGCTTTGATCACCCTTTTTAAGGCAAAGATATCGGTTGATATCCGCTAAGCCTTGAATTACAGAAAGATCATCATCCATATTAATCATAATTAATTGGGATCAATCCGTTGACCTTATTACTTAGTTCTAGTGCACTAGCCACTAGACTAGGTAGACTAGAGCTTTTTACTATTATTTATNACGAATACCATAGCAGAAAGTATAGAATCTGAAAAGTGGTGTCGCTCTCCACCCAGAAGTGTCTGGGCTGTCCGTCATAATTATACATGTTCCCAAAATTGATTTTGGATTTTTGAGGTATTTCGACTTTTTGAGATTTATGCAGAATCTATTCTATATATGGAAGTAAAAAAAATACCCAGTTATGTGTATCTTCAATCAAAGAATAAATCTGGGTGGTCAAAAAATTTCGGGTTTTAAGTAAAATAATTTCGTCTTCTATGAAAAACTATTTCGACTTTTTTCCCCAAAATTGCAATTTCGGGGCCCCAAAATAATTTAGCGTGCAAGTATAGTCATAATTGCTATCATGATTAAGCTAGCCTGCCGAGTTTTAACCCCTTATCGACCTTTCCTTCATTGTCAACACAACAAACATTTTGAGAATCGAACTCGACCTCTGAATCACTATTCTAAGTACTAGTCACTTTGTAGATCCATACATCCCAATTCATATGACCATTAGTGAATGTTTACATGTGACACCCAAAAGAGCTTTGATCACCCTTTTTAAGGCAAAGATATCGGTTGATATCCGCTAAGCCTTGAATTACAGAAAGATCATCATCCATATTAATCATAATTAATTGGGATCAATCCGTTGACCTTATTACTTAGTTCTAGTGCACTAGCCACTAGACTAGGTAGACTAGAGCTTTTTACTATTATTTATTATTTTATATATTATATATAGTATTACAGTAGATCAATTTCTCAAATATGTAATACAAATTAACTTTTATTTCTTAAATAAGTATATTATTAAATCTTTGTAAATCTGTAATACAAATTAGAGGTACAAGTCAATACTTTAGTTAAAGTACTAGAGAAGATACCAGTTAAGATATCAGTCAAGGTACTAGCATAATTACTAGTCAAATTACAAGTTAACTTTACAGTCAAATTAATAATGTATATAAAGGCTGAATTTTTCCTCAACCTCAGTCTTCAGTTCGATACAAGTTTTATATAATTAATACAATTAATAAATAGTATTTAACTCACAATAAGTAATAAATTGATAATAAAGTCTTGGTGATATTAAATATTATAATTTATATACTTTGATATTATTATTCTTGATGAATAATAATCCTTTTCATTTGTTGAAAACTTTATAGCTAAAGAATTAGTTTCTTTATAAATTGTCTTTGTAACTTTGTCTTTGTGACGATAGAAATTTGTTCTCTATAAACCTCTTTAAAACCTCACCTTTACCTCTTTCAAATAAAATCCCAATTATAAAATCTTCATTATTGTATTTATTTACAAATCCTTTAACTTTAGCATATTACATATAACTGTTAAGTGATCTTTTATATTTAGTTTTTTCCTGCTTTAGTTGTTATTCTCTATTTGTCTTTGAAAGTATAAATAGGTCAACAATAATAAATTACTGGGTAATATATGTAACAAATTTTTATTAAAATTAAAAATTATTACAGAATTACATAAGTTTAAAACTATTATTTTATTTTCAAATTTTTAGTTTAAACCATTTATTATTATTTTTTTTCAAAAGTTGATATACAAATAATTAATTGATACTAATTATGATTATATTTTTGTTTTTTAATCTTGTATCAATAAAAAATTTTTTGTCTTAATTTTCTTTTGAATTTATAGTTTTCAAAATTATAAACAAATAAACAAATATTAAATAAAAATATATAATATAATTGACAAATAGTATAAGTCTAACCTTTAGATTGAGAACTGATGCTAAAATAATTAGAATAAATGAAAATTTTTCCAGTATATCTAGTATCTCTATTAATTTATTACAACAAATTTTACAAATATATCTCTTAAGGTTGTCGAGATAAAAAATTATCATCATTAATCCTAATATCAAAATATTATTTAATAATAAAAGGTATATTTTTTTATAAAATTAATTAAATACATAAATAAAAAACATACTGGTATAAACAATTTTAACCATTTGAATTTTGTCATATTTTACTGGGTTCCATTTAACCTTTTTTATTAATTTCATTATTATATCTTTTAAATTTTTCGAAAATTTTACATTAGCTTCCTTTAAAAGCTTAATACTATATTTATCTTTCTAGTTTTTTTCTGTTTTACCAATTTCAAATTCATTATTATTATCTTTACCAGTTGATTTTAAAATTTAATTTTTTTACAGTTCATTCTACAATTTATATCTAATTTTTTATTTTTATTTTTTCAAATTAAATTGACAATTCTTGAATTTTTTTCTCTTAATTTGTAAATAAAATTATCAGTCCAACTAACAAGTTATTCAACAAATAAATAAGATTAAAATTAGCTTTACTTGACAACTGAAATAATTTTCATGTTTCTAAATGCTTGATCAAATATAAAATTTCAAACATGAATATTAAATCACACTTTGAAATTATTATCATACAATTTTTCACTCTTTATTTCTTATACTCTGTAAAATAATTTTTAAGTCAGTATCAATTCACATAAATCACAAGAAAAATTATTAAAATAAAAATTAAAGTTATAAGAATTACTTACAAAGCATGTATAGCAAATATGATATAATTAACATTATAATCTTTTTTAAAATTATATTTATTATCAAAGTTAATTTTCTTGAGTATTTTTTTAATTTTATTTAAATTAGTCTATCAGAAAAAAAACTTTATAAATTATTGAAACACAAGTAAATAAATAAGATATATATAATATTATTTACTTTGTCAACAAATTTACTTAAACAATATTCACATTTTCAACCAATTCAGAAATGACAGAACCCGGTATCTGATTTATTTTCTCTATTTTTTCTTTGCTAAAATGATTTATTACAACTTCATCTTCAGTGTTTAATATGAAAAAATATATTATACTAAAAATATAAAATTCTGATTAAAATATTCTCTATAATAATTATCAAACTGAGATACAATTTATATACTTACTACTTATAGTCTAGCTTCTTTCCTAATTTGTATATTTTTTCTTTTATATAACTGCCAGATAATAATTTTCATATTTTATCTTTAGTTATCAAATTGAAACTATTATTTTTTTTTTTTACTTTTCTTGCAAAGGAATTTCATTAATCTATAAGTGCATAAAAAGACTTTATAATAAAATTTTCTCAAAATAATAAGTTAAAAATGATTTTCCAAACTTTTTTCATAACCATTACCAAAAAAAAATGTTCATAAATTATTTTATATAATTTTATTAATAAAATTTTATCATTTTCTTTATTCTACCTGTATTTACAATAATCTTTCTTTATAATCTCATCAACTNTATATAATATTATTTACTTTGTCAACAAATTTACTTAAACAATATTCACATTTTCAACCAATTCAGAAATGACAGAACCCGGTATCTGATTTATTTTCTCTATTTTTTCTTTGCTAAAATGATTTATTACAACTTCATCTTCAGTGTTTAATATGAAAAAATATATTATACTAAAAATATAAAATTCTGATTAAAATATTCTCTATAATAATTATCAAACTGAGATACAATTTATATACTTACTACTTATAGTCTAGCTTCTTTCCTAATTTGTATATTTTTTCTTTTATATAACTGCCAGATAATAATTTTCATATTTTATCTTTAGTTATCAAATTGAAACTATTATTTTTTTTTTTTACTTTTCTTGCAAAGGAATTTCATTAATCTATAAGTGCATAAAAAGACTTTATAATAAAATTTTCTCAAAATAATAAGTTAAAAATGATTTTCCAAACTTTTTTCATAACCATTACCAAAAAAAAATGTTCATAAATTATTTTATATAATTTTATTAATAAAATTTTATCATTTTCTTTATTCTACCTGTATTTACAATAATCTTTCTTTATAATCTCATCAACTTCACTTTGCTTAACATATTATGGAACTAGTTATATTAATTGGCAATTCGAATAAGATCAGCAATATTTATATACACCAACTTGCCAAAAGTATCTGAACAGCTGTTTTTTTTCAAATTTATTAATAAATTTCAAAGGTAAATTGTGACACAAAAAATGATTTAAATTGTACAAACTTTTTTTTAAAAGAATTTTTTGATCAAAGGCTATTATATGATATCTTTTTTATTAAAGTTAAATGTTTGCTTATTTAAAAATCATGTCTTAAATAAAGTTAATCAGAAATATCAAATCAAATTGTTAATCAAAATATCTTTCGATTTCAATAATTATCTATTAGAAGTATAAACTATCTTATAAGAACTTGTAACTCTGGAACAGAGCTATAATTGTCCGGAGCATAGCGGAGGACATTATACTTCTAGGATTAGTGGAAATTGATCCCCCATGATTCGTCATGTTTTCTTGTCACTAAGTTTACTATGTAAATCAATTCCATTGGCTACAAAATACTAATCTCGTCATACATAGATTAAAATATTTATAATTAAACAATAAACAAGATCTAAAAATAATTTTTATTTTTTTATTTTTAAAAAAAATATTTTATTTATTTTTATTTGTCTGAAACGTAATGAGGTATCATGGAAACCAATCGTTCTTCTTCCTCTTTTCTTTCTTTTAACCTTTTACAATCTTTAATGCGTTGAAGTCTTTCAAAATTAAAAGGTTTTAAAAGAAGATCTCCAAGTGCACGGACCCGGGACATTGCCACAAAGGAAAGGCCGGCTGTGAACTCTTTATTGCCAAGATCTATTACAGCATTTTTTAGCGTGAGCCCCTGGCTTTTATGCACTGTAATAGCCCACGCAAGACGAATAGGAACTTGTAGCCTTGAGCACGTTATTCCAGATTTACTTTTCCAGCTTCTTCGAATCGGTACAATCGGGACAACTTTTACTCCCTCCGAAGTAATAATAATAGGACCATTGTAATTTTCAAAAACAATAAAAACTGCTATAGGAAGAGAAGGTGGGCCCTGGTCTTCTCTGAATAGAATATCGTGTACAGTTCCTATTGAACTATTAACTAATCCATTTTCTATCCACAGATTTGCCGTCAGCATAATTCGCGACCCTCTTGCCAGTAACAATTCTGATTCAAGGCCATGTGCAATGTCAGGATCAGCTTTCTTGGCTTCGTTTCCACCTGTATGCATAGCAAAAATTTTGGCAACAGGTATATTTAAAGATTTAAGCTGATTTATATTTACTAGGACCCCGAGCAATCTATGAATAGGTCAGATAATACTAAATTAGGAAATAAGAAAGGAAAAATATAATTTTTGTAAGTAAATTTTTAAATTTTAATTAAAAATAAGCAACTTTTTAAAAATTTTACTATGATAGCTAAGCAAACTCTAATGTGACCTATTTATAGATTGCTCAGGGTCCTTATTTACTACATTAACCTCAGACCATTTTGTTAAAATAAATATAGCATCAGAAAACTTATCTTGTTCCATTCTACTTAATTTTCCTTCGAACCGTGTGANTCTGAATAGAATATCGTGTACAGTTCCTATTGAACTATTAACTAATCCATTTTCTATCCACAGATTTGCCGTCAGCATAATTCGCGACCCTCTTGCCAGTAACAATTCTGATTCAAGGCCATGTGCAATGTCAGGATCAGCTTTCTTGGCTTCGTTTCCACCTGTATGCATAGCAAAAATTTTGGCAACAGGTATATTTAAAGATTTAAGCTGATTTATATTTACTAGGACCCCGAGCAATCTATGAATAGGTCAGATAATACTAAATTAGGAAATAAGAAAGGAAAAATATAATTTTTGTAAGTAAATTTTTAAATTTTAATTAAAAATAAGCAACTTTTTAAAAATTTTACTATGATAGCTAAGCAAACTCTAATGTGACCTATTTATAGATTGCTCAGGGTCCTTATTTACTACATTAACCTCAGACCATTTTGTTAAAATAAATATAGCATCAGAAAACTTATCTTGTTCCATTCTACTTAATTTTCCTTCGAACCGTGTGACAAGAGTCCGCCAGTCATCCAAAGTAGATTCTCCATTTCGCAATCGTAAGAGTAGATTCCTAAAATTCTGTTGTTCTTGCGAATTTCCTGATTGACGCTAAATAATATCAAGCTTATACACCTCTCCAAATTGGTTATATGCTGCAAGACCATCATTAGATAAAAGATCTCGCGAAACAACACTGATGTACATAGGAAGATCAAGTACAGGCGGAAGTTGACCAAAATCACCAAATAAAATAATTGATCTGCCACCAAATATCTCATTACTATGGTCAGGGAAAGCTTGCCGGAGCCTTATATCAATTAAACTAAGCATTCTATGACCTACCATACTTTTCTCATTAATAATTATATAATCTACATTTTTTAACCTATCTTGCAATTGCTTTAAACGTTCACCATTCATGTCAAAATGTTTGCTATTAGAAATTATTGGAATGGAAAATGCAGAATGAATTATTACTCCGTTGATATTGAAAGCTGCAACACCTGTTGGCGCAAGTACAAGCACAGGTGATTCAGATCCAATTCCTGCTATTTCACAAAGTCTACCTCGAATTGCTTTAATGAGATATATCTTTCCGGTCCCCGCTGTTCCCATTATAATAATTTTTAATGGATCAGGTTGTTGTAGTGTTGTTAAGTCCAAGCTGGACCGAACTGAACCAGACCGGACCGATGGGGCTGAACCGGTTCGACTTGAGAGTTTCAAGTCATCGGTCTGGTTCGACTTCAAGTCGATCGACTTGCGGTTTGGCTTGACTTCAAGTCGCCAAGTCGATAGCAAGTCGATGGGACCGATGAGGCCGATCACATGTTATTATTTTTACGTTTTATTTTATTTTATAATATAATAATTTTTGATTAATAAATTTAATTGACCCATCGGTCCCATCGACTTCTAATTGAAGTTGATGGAACTGATAGGACCGATGGGACTGATAGAGTTGAATTATATCATGTGTTATTATTTTTATATTTTATTTTATTTTATTATAATAATAATTTTTAATTGATTAACCATCAGCCCCATCAACCCCATCAACCCCATCGACTTATAATCAAAGTCGATGGGGTTGATGGAACCGATGGAAAATAAATAATAATAATAATTTTGAATTAATTGATTCCATTAACTCCATCAGCCCCATCAACCCCATTGACTTGTAATCGAAGTCAATGGGGTTGATGGGGCTGATGGGGTCAGTCAACCTATCGACCCCATCAACCACATTCGGCCCCATCGACTTGAACGGTTCGGTCCAGCTTGGTTTGACTTGTACTTTCAAGTCAATGGGGTTCGGTCCAGTTCAGCTTGACTTGCTAACGGTTTGGCTTGACTTGGGTCTCAAGTCGGACCAAGCCGGACCGTTAACAACACTAAGTTGTTGCCCTCTCAACATATCATTGTAGTGAGTTTCTATTCGCTTAAAAATTAACATTTGCTTCTCATTTAACGTTTGATAATCTATTGTATCTATTATTAAATCACCATTTTCTTTTCCAGCATCTCCTTTTCTATTAGCTATAAAGGTATCAACATCTGTGAGATCTGTATTGAGGTATCGTTGTCGGGAGTCATTAATCCAATCATGGTTCCGATCCATATCACGAGATCCAAGATCAGAGAAACTATCTATAATAGAATTTGGTCCCATTTCTGCCAGAAACATCCAATCAGGTCGGAGTTCATCCGGTTCATCTTCAAGCCGTTCATCATCATCGTTATCAATTTCGCTTTCTTTGTTTTCTATTGGAGATCCGAGTAGGTCAACTGGGTCAGCATTGATTTCTTCAAGATAATAATTATATAAAGTTGACCATTTAATAGTCCCATTTTCAGTTAGTTGCTGAAGATCTCGGTGATGAACGTGAAGAAGAACCTTAATACGACAAAATTCTTCCCATTGAGGACCTTCACGCAAGGGTGATTTGCGTGGAAAGACACGTACGATATTCTCCCGATCACATTTTTTCCAATAGTTTCTAACAAATTTNGGGAAAGCTTGCCGGAGCCTTATATCAATTAAACTAAGCATTCTATGACCTACCATACTTTTCTCATTAATAATTATATAATCTACATTTTTTAACCTATCTTGCAATTGCTTTAAACGTTCACCATTCATGTCAAAATGTTTGCTATTAGAAATTATTGGAATGGAAAATGCAGAATGAATTATTACTCCGTTGATATTGAAAGCTGCAACACCTGTTGGCGCAAGTACAAGCACAGGTGATTCAGATCCAATTCCTGCTATTTCACAAAGTCTACCTCGAATTGCTTTAATGAGATATATCTTTCCGGTCCCCGCTGTTCCCATTATAATAATTTTTAATGGATCAGGTTGTTGTAGTGTTGTTAAGTCCAAGCTGGACCGAACTGAACCAGACCGGACCGATGGGGCTGAACCGGTTCGACTTGAGAGTTTCAAGTCATCGGTCTGGTTCGACTTCAAGTCGATCGACTTGCGGTTTGGCTTGACTTCAAGTCGCCAAGTCGATAGCAAGTCGATGGGACCGATGAGGCCGATCACATGTTATTATTTTTACGTTTTATTTTATTTTATAATATAATAATTTTTGATTAATAAATTTAATTGACCCATCGGTCCCATCGACTTCTAATTGAAGTTGATGGAACTGATAGGACCGATGGGACTGATAGAGTTGAATTATATCATGTGTTATTATTTTTATATTTTATTTTATTTTATTATAATAATAATTTTTAATTGATTAACCATCAGCCCCATCAACCCCATCAACCCCATCGACTTATAATCAAAGTCGATGGGGTTGATGGAACCGATGGAAAATAAATAATAATAATAATTTTGAATTAATTGATTCCATTAACTCCATCAGCCCCATCAACCCCATTGACTTGTAATCGAAGTCAATGGGGTTGATGGGGCTGATGGGGTCAGTCAACCTATCGACCCCATCAACCACATTCGGCCCCATCGACTTGAACGGTTCGGTCCAGCTTGGTTTGACTTGTACTTTCAAGTCAATGGGGTTCGGTCCAGTTCAGCTTGACTTGCTAACGGTTTGGCTTGACTTGGGTCTCAAGTCGGACCAAGCCGGACCGTTAACAACACTAAGTTGTTGCCCTCTCAACATATCATTGTAGTGAGTTTCTATTCGCTTAAAAATTAACATTTGCTTCTCATTTAACGTTTGATAATCTATTGTATCTATTATTAAATCACCATTTTCTTTTCCAGCATCTCCTTTTCTATTAGCTATAAAGGTATCAACATCTGTGAGATCTGTATTGAGGTATCGTTGTCGGGAGTCATTAATCCAATCATGGTTCCGATCCATATCACGAGATCCAAGATCAGAGAAACTATCTATAATAGAATTTGGTCCCATTTCTGCCAGAAACATCCAATCAGGTCGGAGTTCATCCGGTTCATCTTCAAGCCGTTCATCATCATCGTTATCAATTTCGCTTTCTTTGTTTTCTATTGGAGATCCGAGTAGGTCAACTGGGTCAGCATTGATTTCTTCAAGATAATAATTATATAAAGTTGACCATTTAATAGTCCCATTTTCAGTTAGTTGCTGAAGATCTCGGTGATGAACGTGAAGAAGAACCTTAATACGACAAAATTCTTCCCATTGAGGACCTTCACGCAAGGGTGATTTGCGTGGAAAGACACGTACGATATTCTCCCGATCACATTTTTTCCAATAGTTTCTAACAAATTTATGTGTTAAATGAATCCGAAATAATGAATAATCCTCAAATTCATTAGATCGATTCCAATATTTTTTTAAGGGTGAATATTCTGTTTGCCCAATATTATTCACGGAAAATTCTCCGCTCTCACCAATACCACAAATCCATCTGGGTGTTTCATTATTAAGGTTTAATATTACAGATGCTCTACTTGAATGGTAAAGCGGAATGCCAAGCAGAAGATGACAAGTCTCTTGAGAGGAAATATCACGTTTCGCAACACTATGAAGTAATAATTTTTGGACTGAGGTAAGTATAGGATCATTGGGCTTGCTCCTACTAAGGATTTGATCTAATACCTCTGAAAAGGCAGCTGATCGTGGTTCTAATTTGCTCGCATACTTTGCAATGTATTGTAGAGCTGCGTGAATACTTAAGATCGGCTTTAAGTCAACATTCGCTCGCCAACCCTGGAGTTGAAGTCTACTGTGTGGATTGATGAAAGGATCGTTTCTTCTTGTAATAAGCTCAGGTTGACCGTGACCATTGTCACGTACAAAAGTATGCTCACTATTTTCTTTGGGGTATCCGAATCTACAGGTTTGCTGACCATTTTTATTAACGCGAAGACAATATGAAGGATTGCATCGCGTGTGCCGTTGCAACTTGTTGACAAGATCAATATAGTCTTGCCGATCATAGCATTCTTCATTTCTACTTTTTTTGCATGGATGTTTATTAGGAAAGGGTGCATTAATATCTGGATTTATCGTAGTGACTAATGAATCAAGATATTGTACCACTTCATTCATGACATTTACATCTTCCTTCATTTGTACCCAATCTATTACAGGTGCATTTTTTATTTTTCTGATTCCATGCACATGAACGCTACCACGATGCTGCCATTCGAATCTATACCACCAATCTTCCAAATTCCATTTCTTTTTCAGGACATCATTGAAAAAAATTTCAAAACGTTTATTGAAAAACCAAACTGCAATATGAGGATTATCAATAATATTTTGTTGATTGCTTTGAATTGATTCATTTTCCTCCGCGGATTCCCACTGGATGGCATAAGTTTGTAAAGTTCGGGCCAATGTAAATCAGCAGCACTGAATGTAAAGAATACTAAACCTTGGGGACCTATTTGTTTAATCATATCTGATAGCTCCCAGCGCCTTGCATTCCAAAACTGCCGTGATCCACGTAAACCCTTGCCAAACCGCATTATTCTGTCGGCTATATGATTATCACCATGAATAATCTTCTCCTGAATATCTTCAACAGTGATCTGAGTATCAGAAAGGTTTTGTTTAACATATACCTTTCCTTCTTGCAATGCTCTTATACGTGTTGCCCAAATCCCAAATAATTTGGGATTTGGGACGCCAAAATGCACAAATTACTAGTATTTGGGATTTGGGATTTGGGATTTCGGCAAAAAATACTAATTATAATTTGGGATTTGGGATTTGGGATTTTGGCATTTGGGATTTCGGCATTTGGATTTCGAATTTGGGCGGCAGGTATAAATGCTCTCCAGCGCATTTGGGAATTCAGGGCAAAATATCTCCAACGAGCATGGCGCGCAAATCGTCCGTCTCTATACTGAAGAAGGTGTTTAAAATATTCTGAAGGTTTAATGTCTTTAATACGTTCTGCCCGAAGATCTGCGTATCCGGTTGGGTATAGAGTTGGAAACGCACATGCGNTTTGTTGATTGCTTTGAATTGATTCATTTTCCTCCGCGGATTCCCACTGGATGGCATAAGTTTGTAAAGTTCGGGCCAATGTAAATCAGCAGCACTGAATGTAAAGAATACTAAACCTTGGGGACCTATTTGTTTAATCATATCTGATAGCTCCCAGCGCCTTGCATTCCAAAACTGCCGTGATCCACGTAAACCCTTGCCAAACCGCATTATTCTGTCGGCTATATGATTATCACCATGAATAATCTTCTCCTGAATATCTTCAACAGTGATCTGAGTATCAGAAAGGTTTTGTTTAACATATACCTTTCCTTCTTGCAATGCTCTTATACGTGTTGCCCAAATCCCAAATAATTTGGGATTTGGGACGCCAAAATGCACAAATTACTAGTATTTGGGATTTGGGATTTGGGATTTCGGCAAAAAATACTAATTATAATTTGGGATTTGGGATTTGGGATTTTGGCATTTGGGATTTCGGCATTTGGATTTCGAATTTGGGCGGCAGGTATAAATGCTCTCCAGCGCATTTGGGAATTCAGGGCAAAATATCTCCAACGAGCATGGCGCGCAAATCGTCCGTCTCTATACTGAAGAAGGTGTTTAAAATATTCTGAAGGTTTAATGTCTTTAATACGTTCTGCCCGAAGATCTGCGTATCCGGTTGGGTATAGAGTTGGAAACGCACATGCGATATATCCTGGTGTTTGGAATTCGTTTATAGGATTGTTGTTTATTTGTGGCCATTCTATAGGATGAGCCTCGCTTTGTACACGATCAAGAGTATTTTTGATGGCAATTTCTTCACGTTGAGCCGAAGGAAGAGTTGGAACAAACAATCGCGTAATAATATCGTCACCATCATCAGAATCCAAATTTTCATTAACTTGGGTTTTTTGAAGTTCATCACCTACGAAATCATCAACAGGTAATGACTGAAGAACTTCATTATCAATTATTATGTCTGCATAATAACTATTATTTTCTTTTAGTCAGAGTAATGCGCGAGAAACCTTAGCACGACAGACTCTAAAATCCCTATACGTTGCCGAATCGTCTGCTGATATACGTCGTACGACCAGTACATCCAATGATGATGGATGTCAAGGAAGAGAAATCGCAAATTCTTGAATATCTTGTGGAAAATTGATAATATTTCCACAATATCCAAGCTATCCTCCGCGAAGTCGATAAACTGACATTATGGGAAAGACACGTGCAATTAACATTTCTTCAATTTCCGTAAGTCCTTATAGTTCCTCGGGCACTTCACCTGGATCCATATTATTTTCGACTGAAAATTTTTTGGGGAAAGTTTTTTCTTGAAAGCACCGACGACATTCTCCTTGTGTGAGTAAGAGTACTCATTACATATAGGACAGAGTGAGTGTTTGAAATTATCTATTTTTTTCTGAAACGTCTTCAAAAGTGTTTTTTCAAATATGCTAAGTTCCGATAGATCATCTTCAATTCGATTTTGCTGCGGCTCATTGGCAACAATGACTTCTTGATACTGCGGCGGTTGTACTGCGGATGGACACTGCGGGTCCAAGACAACAATGACTTCTTGCTGCAGCACCTCGGCGAATTGACACTGCGAATCTACTGCGACTATACTTGCACGCAAAATTATTTTGGGGCCCCGAAATTGCAATTTTGAGGAAAAAAGTCGAAATAGTTTTTCATAGAAGACGAAAATATTTTACTTAAAACCCGAAATTTTTTGACCACCCAGATTTATTCTTTGATTGAAGATACACATAACTGGGTACTTTTTTTACTTCCATATATAGAATAGATTCTGCATAAATCTCAAAAAGTCGAAATACCTCAAAAATCTAAAATCAATTTTGGGAACATGTATAACTGCGACAATATCTTTTTGACTCTGTGGTTCCATAACTTGATTTTGTTGTGATTGTAATGACTGCAATATATTTGGATGTCTTTTTTCATGGTATCTCTTACGTTGCTTGGCAAGANAAAAGTGTTTTTTCAAATATGCTAAGTTCCGATAGATCATCTTCAATTCGATTTTGCTGCGGCTCATTGGCAACAATGACTTCTTGATACTGCGGCGGTTGTACTGCGGATGGACACTGCGGGTCCAAGACAACAATGACTTCTTGCTGCAGCACCTCGGCGAATTGACACTGCGAATCTACTGCGACTATACTTGCACGCAAAATTATTTTGGGGCCCCGAAATTGCAATTTTGAGGAAAAAAGTCGAAATAGTTTTTCATAGAAGACGAAAATATTTTACTTAAAACCCGAAATTTTTTGACCACCCAGATTTATTCTTTGATTGAAGATACACATAACTGGGTACTTTTTTTACTTCCATATATAGAATAGATTCTGCATAAATCTCAAAAAGTCGAAATACCTCAAAAATCTAAAATCAATTTTGGGAACATGTATAACTGCGACAATATCTTTTTGACTCTGTGGTTCCATAACTTGATTTTGTTGTGATTGTAATGACTGCAATATATTTGGATGTCTTTTTTCATGGTATCTCTTACGTTGCTTGGCAAGACGTATTTCACGATGCTCAGGTGTCTCGTTTTCCAAGGATTTGCGCTTTCTAGCAGTATTTCTTTTTCTTTTGTTCATTTTGACACGTCTTTGTCATTTGACGCGTACTATTATGTATTATTTTATATAGATTAATCACATGTTTTGTAATACAATCGTGTCTCATTGGATTTAATGCATATAATTATAATAATGTTTTTATGAATATTAATTTGATAATTATAATAATGTTTTTATGAATAATATTACATTTATGAAATTTTAGTTTTTATTTATATAATTTTTTAATTTATTGTAAATTTAATTAATAAACCTTTATTTTAAAAAGCAATTAATCTAGTATTTTCAATTTTTAATCACTTCTATTAATAATTTATAGTACAAATAATATAGTGAATTTTTATCCAATTTTTTCTAAGACTAAATAAAAAATTATTAACTTTATTAACTTTTATTAACAATTAATGATTTATACAGTATAATATATTGATCTAAAAAAAAACTAAATCAAATTTGCTATTATTATTAAATAATTTAAAGTTTGTCAATTAAATCAATTGCTCTGGACTCACAACGGTTCCCGTTTCCTAGTTTTTATTAATATCATATTTGCTATTTTCTAGTAAAAATCAGAATATTACTTAGACACGACTAAAAATCGGATAAAATTATTGTTGATCATTTTATTATTTAAAGAAAATTATCAATTGTTATCATATAGAAAATATTATTTTTTGCAAATGAAATTTTAGAAGTGACACTAAGTAAACTTGAAAATAATGTTATTGTGCATCTGTAATGAATATTTCAGATCACTGGTCGAAAATTTATAAAACCTATACCTATCGGGTATCAAATAGGTGTAGTATTTATACCTAATATCGTACACATATCAGGTATTCGATAGGTGTGAGAAAACATTTTTTATACTTATCGGGTACTTGATATATGTAAAAAAATATTTTTTACACCTATCAGATATCCGATATGTGTATGATATTAGGCACAAATATTATACTTATCTGATACCCGATTATACATGTTCCCAAAATTGATTTTGGATTTTTGAGGTATTTCGACTTTTTGAAATTTATGCAGAATCTATTCTATATATGGAAATAAAAAAAATATCCAGTTATGTGTATCTTTAATCAAAGAATAAATCTGGGTAGTCCAAAAATTTCGGGTTTTAAATAAAATAATTTAGTCTTCTATGAAAAACTATTTCGACTTTTTTTCTCAAAATTGCAATTTCGGGATCCCAAAATAATTTTGCGTACAAGTATATACCCGATAGATATAGGTTTTATAAATTTTCGATCAGTGAATCTTTATCATAAAAATAGAATAAATAGTTATTAATTAAACTTTAGAAAATAATTACTAATTGTTTCTTAAATTCTAAATATATACATCAAGAATATACATGTTTCCAAAATTGATTTTGGATTTTTGAGGTATTTCGTCTTTTTGAGATTTATGCAGAATTTATTTTATATATGAAAATAAAAAAAGTACCTAATTATATGTATCTTTAATCAAAAAATTTATTTAGATAGTCAAAAAATTTCAAGTTTTAAGTAAAATAATTTCATTTTTTATAAAAAACTATTTTGATTTTTTTTTTCCAAAATTGCAATTTTGAGGCCTCAAAATAATTTAATATGCAAGTATAATCAGGAAACTTTTTAAAACATAAATTTACAGAAATTTACAGGACCTACAAAAATTTATGTTTAAAAAAATCAATTTTTTTGACTTTGGACACTATTTATGAAACAGAGGGCAATTTTTTACTAAGATATTCCTATAACAGATCGAAAAATCTAATTCTTAGATATAAAATAATATGTGTTTCATTTCTGTAATATCAATATTTGCGAAGATATTCACGTTTAAAATTTCACATCTGTGAAAAAATTTCTATATAAATTTTTCAAAAATTTTTGTAATTTTGCTGGAAATTTACGTGATGTTATAGAAATTTCCAGTAAAATTACAAAAATTTTTGAAAAATTTACATGAAAATTTTATTATAAATGTGAAACTTTAAACGTGAATATCTTTGCAAATATTGATGTTACAGAAATGAAACATATATTATTTTGTATCTAAGAACCAAATCTTTCAATTTGTCATAGAAATATCTTAGTAAAAAATCACTCCCTGTCTCATAAATAGTGTTCAAAGTCAAAAAAATTAATTTTTTTAAACGTAAATTTCTGTAGATCCTGTAAATTTTTGTAAATTTATACCTTGAAAAGTTTCCTGATGTAAAATTTAATAAATTATATCATATAAATATAATATTAATAAAATTTAATAAATTTTTATAATATTTGTGTCATATGTCTTATAATAAATATCTTCCAATAAAAATTTATTGAAATTGAAAACCTATTAAAAGAATTGGAATTGGAAGTCCAATAGTGCTTTTAACTTCCAGAAAACATAACTGTTGATTGGCAATTGATTATTAATCTAAATATACTAATTTAGGTAACAAATGATAATTTGTAATACATAACTAAATTGATTTACAATAATATAATAATTATAATAGAAATAAGATATAAAATATAATAACATCAGGAAATTTTTTATAATGGAGATTATTGTAATAATTTTGTTTTCAAAGGTTATTGAAGGTTATTAGACCAATAACCTTTATAAATATTACATTTATTATGATAAAATGAAGATTATTGAAGGTTATCAATATCAATAACCTTCGTAATATTACGTTTTATTAATAAAAATGAAGGTTTTCAGTACCAATAACCTTCGTAAATATTATGTTTATGTTGGAAATATTCAAAGGTTATCAGAGTGAAATACTTCGAAAGTTTACGTTTAAAAAAATTTACTGATAAATAATAAAATAATAGAAAAATACATATAAGAAATATAACTATATAATTAATAATAAAGATAAAAACTAAGTTAACAGTGCACAAAATTATTTTAGAGTCCTAAAATTATAGTTTTAGGAAAAAAAATCAAAATAGTTTTTTATAAAAGACAAAATTATTTTATTTAAAACCTGAAATTTTTTGACTACCCTAATAAATTTCTTGATTAAAGATTATACTTGTACACAAAATCATTTTGGGGCCCCGAAATTGGTATTTTGGAGAAAAAAGTCAAAATAGTTTTTCATAGAAGACGAAATTATTTTACTTAAAACCCGAAATTTTTTGACCACCCAGATTTATTCTTTGATTGAAGATACATATAACTGGATACTTTTTTTACTTCCATATATAGAATAGATTCTGCATAAATCTCAAAAAGTCGAAATACCTCAAAAATCCAAAATCAATTTTGGGAACATGTATATTAAAGATATATATAGTGCATGATACTTAAAAATTGAAATCCTATAATTTGTTCCATTTTTCAAGCCAAAAATCAAATTAGACCTAAATGAATTAAAAAATCAATTTCTGCATACTTTACAAAGAATCACATGACTTCTGAATTTGATCATCACTTTTTATTCGTCAAGAATCAATAATAAAAATGTGATATTCTAATTAACTAATAAAAATTNTATTCAAAGGTTATCAGAGTGAAATACTTCGAAAGTTTACGTTTAAAAAAATTTACTGATAAATAATAAAATAATAGAAAAATACATATAAGAAATATAACTATATAATTAATAATAAAGATAAAAACTAAGTTAACAGTGCACAAAATTATTTTAGAGTCCTAAAATTATAGTTTTAGGAAAAAAAATCAAAATAGTTTTTTATAAAAGACAAAATTATTTTATTTAAAACCTGAAATTTTTTGACTACCCTAATAAATTTCTTGATTAAAGATTATACTTGTACACAAAATCATTTTGGGGCCCCGAAATTGGTATTTTGGAGAAAAAAGTCAAAATAGTTTTTCATAGAAGACGAAATTATTTTACTTAAAACCCGAAATTTTTTGACCACCCAGATTTATTCTTTGATTGAAGATACATATAACTGGATACTTTTTTTACTTCCATATATAGAATAGATTCTGCATAAATCTCAAAAAGTCGAAATACCTCAAAAATCCAAAATCAATTTTGGGAACATGTATATTAAAGATATATATAGTGCATGATACTTAAAAATTGAAATCCTATAATTTGTTCCATTTTTCAAGCCAAAAATCAAATTAGACCTAAATGAATTAAAAAATCAATTTCTGCATACTTTACAAAGAATCACATGACTTCTGAATTTGATCATCACTTTTTATTCGTCAAGAATCAATAATAAAAATGTGATATTCTAATTAACTAATAAAAATTAATTTACGTAATTGTTAGGTCACGTTTTTGTCTCACTAGATATTGATCATATGAAAGCAGGGTATTTTTGAATCAATACAAATCAGGAATGAGTAATTATTTTTTTAAAAAGTGGTCGACAATTTGTAGTAAATTAACTTAGCTTCAAAATATCAGTTTTCTTTTTTTGGTATTACCTCTGTATCACATTCTATAACCTTTTAAAAATCATCAAATTTAATGTAGTTTTTAAGTGTTGCGCACTGTATAACTGGATATTTTTTTTACTTCTATATATATAATAAATTCTACATAAATCTTAAAAAAATGAAATATCTCAAAAATTCAAAATTAATTTTGAAAACATATATAGTTAGTAGTAAACCTTCTTAATCTGCTGTTTAATACTGGTCGAAAATTTATAAAATCTACACCTATCTGGTACCCGATAGGTGTAGGTTTTATAAATTTTCGACCAGTGTAAGCCTTCACTTATATTTCTGAATAAAAATTAAAATTTTTTCACTATAATTTACTACATATTTTTGTCAATAAAATATAAAGTAAAAAGAATTTTTTTTTTCCAATATAATATTTTATATATATTTTATATATATCAGATATATATCAAGTATCCAATATATGATATCAAATACCAAATAGGAAATATCAGGTATTAAATAAGTACTTGAATTTTGAAATATATACATTACATATTCATCAGGAAATTTTTTATATCGGAGGTTATTGTAATAATTTCGTTTTCAAAGGTCATTGAAGGTTATTGGACCAATAACCTTCACAAATATTACGTTTATTATGATAAAGTGAAGGTTATTGAAAGTTATCGATATCAATAACCTCCACAGTATTACGTTTTATTAATAAAAATGAAGGTTTTCGGTACAAATAACCTTCGTAAATATTACGTTTTTGTTGGAGGTATTCGAAGGTTATCGGAGTGAAGGACTTCGAAGGCTTACGTTTAAAAAAATTTACTAATGTTGGATACCTGATATTTACCTAATTTATAATATTTCGACTTGTGTTAATATCAAAAGTATAGAAAACATATTATTTCGATAAAAAATTATATTGCACTAGATATATAATATCAAAAATATTGATTCAATATTAATATAATAAATAGTATTGTACAAGAACAAAATAGTAAATGCATTTTATAGAATATGTTAATACAGATACTTCAATACTTTAAAAATGTACTAAAAGTCATAAATGGTTTATGATCTTTTATTAAATAAAAAATATGGAAAGATAGTATCTACAATATTTTGACATTTCTCCTTGTGATCTTATAAAAATAAAAAAAATCATTTACAGTAGAAGAGGTATATGTCTTTTTATAAAATATATAAATTTTAATGTTTCAATGTAATGGGTATGTAATAAAGATCATAAATAAATTATCAATTTTAATACTATAAAATATTTTAAATTATGATATTTATATTGCTTATTTAAACAAGAAACCTTATATTGTAAAATTATAACTAATATTCTTGATCCACTTTCTAATACAGTCTGACCTCTATATAGTCACACCATTGGTAAAAAAAATAAATAGGTAATTATAAAGAGATTGTAACTATATAGAGGTTTTTTTATAAAGTATTATTAAGTATTGGTTTCAAAGGGTGTGACTATAAAAACTCTGTGATTATAGAGAGTTTTTTTTACATAGTATTAATAGATGCTGGTTTTGTGTAAAAGAGTGACTATAAAGAGGTTTTTATATGATGTGACTATATAGGGTATGACTATAGAGAGGTCAGACTGTATTCGTTAACCAAATTTTTTAAAAATACCAAAATATTTTTGAGGTTTAAAACTTGATATCTGCTATTTGCAATATAGATTTGCTATAGAAGTATAAGACATATTGGCTGATTATAAAAATTAACTTAACTGATAATCTGTTACACAAAAATTTTTTTTATTTACCTCCTAATGAAGTTAATAAAACTTATTGATAACAGATTTTGACTACTAAGTAAAGTTGTTCTTTTGGAGTAAAGTAAACAAAATAAAAGAAAAAATAAGATAAAATAACATTATTAAACCTTTTAAGAAAGAAATAAAACAAATTTCCGCAGAATAAGGGGTTGGATTGATGGGTTAGGGTTGGGTTTGATAGGTTGACAAGTACTTAATAACAGGTTTATTTATATTTAAACTCTTATTTACTTAATAAAATATTTTTGAAAATTACAAATATATGTAAAATTTTGTGCTGAATATTTTTATTTAGGAGTTGAGAAGTAGTTTTCTTAATAAAATATTGAGATTTTTNTTTTTATAAAGTATTATTAAGTATTGGTTTCAAAGGGTGTGACTATAAAAACTCTGTGATTATAGAGAGTTTTTTTTACATAGTATTAATAGATGCTGGTTTTGTGTAAAAGAGTGACTATAAAGAGGTTTTTATATGATGTGACTATATAGGGTATGACTATAGAGAGGTCAGACTGTATTCGTTAACCAAATTTTTTAAAAATACCAAAATATTTTTGAGGTTTAAAACTTGATATCTGCTATTTGCAATATAGATTTGCTATAGAAGTATAAGACATATTGGCTGATTATAAAAATTAACTTAACTGATAATCTGTTACACAAAAATTTTTTTTATTTACCTCCTAATGAAGTTAATAAAACTTATTGATAACAGATTTTGACTACTAAGTAAAGTTGTTCTTTTGGAGTAAAGTAAACAAAATAAAAGAAAAAATAAGATAAAATAACATTATTAAACCTTTTAAGAAAGAAATAAAACAAATTTCCGCAGAATAAGGGGTTGGATTGATGGGTTAGGGTTGGGTTTGATAGGTTGACAAGTACTTAATAACAGGTTTATTTATATTTAAACTCTTATTTACTTAATAAAATATTTTTGAAAATTACAAATATATGTAAAATTTTGTGCTGAATATTTTTATTTAGGAGTTGAGAAGTAGTTTTCTTAATAAAATATTGAGATTTTTTTGATTTTTAAATTTCTTCAAAAAAATAAATAAAATTATAATTGGCTGAGAGGATATCACTTGATTTAAATTTTAAGACTTTTGCAATCAGCCCATATGATAAATAATATAAGCAACATATAAAATATTTTCACAAATATGAGGAAAATTTTAACACTAATCAAATAAAAAAAAATAGAACAATTTTATTATTAAATATAAGCAGTCGATTTTTTTTAATTTATAAATAGAAATTTCTGATTTATGAATTTTCACAAATAAGGATGTTCAATTTATGCATATTTGTGTCATTAATAAGATTTTGATTTTTGTTTATTTGACCAATATAAGAAACAATTAATGTGTAATTAATTCAAGAAAAAATTATTTGAAAAAAATTAGATCATTTTAAAATATATCTGATATTATGAAAATTCATATATAATTATTCTGGAGTATTTTTAAAAATTGAATTTTATTGAATAAAAGTTAAACTTTTATTCAAAATTTTTACATCAAATTACTAAGAAAAAATTTGCACTTTACAATAAATTACTAAGTAATATATGTGACATTAAAATTAAAAATTATTACAGAATTACATAAGTCTAAAACTATTATTTTATTTTTGGATTTTTAATTTAAACCATTTATTATTATTTTTTTTCAAAAGTTGATATACAAATAGTTAACTGATGCTAATTATGATTATATTTTTGTTTTTTAATCTTGTATTAATGAAAAATCTTTTGTCTTAATTTTCTTTCGAGTTTATAGTTTTCAAAGTTATAAACAAATAAACAAATATTAAATAAAGATATATAATATGATTGACAAATAGTATAAGTCTAACCCTTAGATTGAGAACTGATGCTAAAATAATTAGAATAAATAAAAAATTTTCCAGTATATCTAGTATCTCTATTAATTTATTATAACAAATTCTACAAATATATTCCTTGGGGTTGTTGAGATAAAAATTATCATCATTAACCCTAATATCAAAATATTATTTAATAATAAAAGGTATATTTTTTTGTAAAATTAATTAGATACATAAATAAAAAATATACTGACATAAATAATTTTAATTATTTGAATTTTGTCATATTTTACTAAGTTTCATTTAACCTTTTCTATTAATTTCATTATCATATCTTTTAAATTTTTCGAAAATTTTACATTAGCTTCCCTTAAAAACTTAATACTATATTTATCTTTCTAGTTTTTTTCTGTTTCACCAATTTCAAATTCATTATTATCACCTTTACCAGTTGATTTTAAAATTTAATTTTTTTACAACCTATTCTACAATTTATACTTAATTTTTTATTTTTATTTTTTCAAATTAAATTGATAATTCTTGAACTTTTTTCTCTTAATTTGTGAATAAAATTATCAGTTCAACCAACAAATTATTCAACAAACAAATAAGATTAAAATTAGCTTTATTTGATAACTGAAATAATTTTCATATTTCTGAATACTTAATCAAATATAAAATTTCAAACATGAACATTAAACTATACTTTGAAGTTATTATTATACAATTTTTCACTCTTTATTTCTCATATTCTGTAAAATAATTTTTATGTCAATATCAATTCACATAAATTACAAGAAAAATTATTAAAATAAAAATTAAAATTATAAGGATTACTTACAAAGCATGTATAACAAATATGATATAATTAATATTATGATCTTTTTTAAAATTATATTTATCATCAAAGTTAACTTTCTTGAGTATTTTTTTTTAATTTTATTTAAATTGGTCTATCAGAGAAAAAACTTTATAAATTATTGAAACATAAGTAAATAAATAAGATATATATGATATTATTTACTTTGTCAATAAATTTATTTAAACAATTTTCACATTTTCAACCAATTCAGAAATGACAGAATCCGGTATCTGATTTATTTTCTCTATTTTTTTTTTGCTAAAATGATTTATTACAACTTCATCCTTGATGTTTAATATAAAAGAATGTATTATATTGAAAATATAAAATTCTGATTAAAATATTCTTTATAATAATTATCNTTTTTCAAATTAAATTGATAATTCTTGAACTTTTTTCTCTTAATTTGTGAATAAAATTATCAGTTCAACCAACAAATTATTCAACAAACAAATAAGATTAAAATTAGCTTTATTTGATAACTGAAATAATTTTCATATTTCTGAATACTTAATCAAATATAAAATTTCAAACATGAACATTAAACTATACTTTGAAGTTATTATTATACAATTTTTCACTCTTTATTTCTCATATTCTGTAAAATAATTTTTATGTCAATATCAATTCACATAAATTACAAGAAAAATTATTAAAATAAAAATTAAAATTATAAGGATTACTTACAAAGCATGTATAACAAATATGATATAATTAATATTATGATCTTTTTTAAAATTATATTTATCATCAAAGTTAACTTTCTTGAGTATTTTTTTTTAATTTTATTTAAATTGGTCTATCAGAGAAAAAACTTTATAAATTATTGAAACATAAGTAAATAAATAAGATATATATGATATTATTTACTTTGTCAATAAATTTATTTAAACAATTTTCACATTTTCAACCAATTCAGAAATGACAGAATCCGGTATCTGATTTATTTTCTCTATTTTTTTTTTGCTAAAATGATTTATTACAACTTCATCCTTGATGTTTAATATAAAAGAATGTATTATATTGAAAATATAAAATTCTGATTAAAATATTCTTTATAATAATTATCAAATTGAGATAATACAATTTGTATACTTACTACTTATAATCTAGCTTCTTTCCTAATTTGTATATTTTCTTTTTCCAGATGATAATTTTTACATTTTATCTTTAGTCATCAAATTGAAACTATTATTTTTTTTTTTTTACTTTTTTTGCAAAGAAATTTCACTAATCTATAAATGCATAAAAAGGTTTTATAATAAAATTTTCTCAAAATAAAAAGTTAAAAATGATCTTTCAAACTCTTTTCGTAATCACCATCAAAAAAAATATTTATAAATTATTTTATATAATTTTATTAATAAAATTTTATTACTTTCTTTATTCTACCTGTATTTACAGTAATTTTTCCTCATAATCTCATCAATTTCGCTTTGCGTAATATATTATAAAACTAGTTATATTAATTAGCGATTCAGATAAAATCAATAATATTTATATATATATAATTGAGGTAAATTTATATATATTTTATTATGGTCTGGAATCTGTAACGTGTATATAAGTAAGTATAAATTGTTACAATATAACTATAGACAAAATTTTAGTATCTATTAAGTATACTATTTGAGTATTTTTTTGTAAAAAGTTCGATAAATTTTTCAAGAAATAAATGATACTTTCTTATATACTGAAAAATCTAATTTTTTAAAATAATATATTTTTAGTTTAGGATCTATGCTTGACAGATTCAAATCATATTATCATATATTAAATAACTTAACCCCAATTTTATTATAAAATGATCGACAAATACTACTAATTTTAACCAAATCGTCTCTAACTTCAAATAAAAAACTGAACTATGTGATTTGATATTTTGAAACAAGTAACTTTTCTTTGCTAGTATTAATATATCATAGTTTTATTTTATTTCTTCTTATGGTATCTTTACTTTAGTTTTATAAATAAACTAGATATACATTATTGAGCGGAAATTATACATATTCCTAAATTAATTTTGGATTTTTGAGGTATTTTGTCTTTTTGAAATTTATGCAGAATCTATTTTATATATGAAAGTAAAAAAAGTACCTAGTTATATATATCTTTAATCAAAGAATTTATCTAGGTAATCAAAAAATTTTGGATTTTAAGTAAAATAATTTCATCTTCTATAAAAACTATTTCAATTTTTTCCCTCAAAATTACAATTTTAAGGCCTAAAATAATTTAACGTACAAGTATAATGGAGACTTGATAAGAATCTGTCGAGCTGTTGATTAATTTTACGTTAAAGTCTTATTAAAAAATATAGTTTCTCTTGCCTAGAGGTAATTATAAAATCTTCCAGAAGGTCTAGTCAATTGTTCACATTGTTGTCCGTGACTACCTTCGTGACCTAAAGTCAGAGTTACAAGTCAACTACTAACAGGGATTATATCTTATATAAATGAACTAATATAAGTAATATGTTAAAGTTGCGATGGTTTTATTACAAAGGATTTATTAATGCGGTTATATGTGTCGAAAGAGACAAAGAGTAAGTTTTATAAAAGTTTATTCACAAAGAATAAGAACAATAATTCACATAGAATTATCAAATCAAACTTGTCACAGAGACTTTATTACAAATTTACTATAACTATGGGTTATTATACAATTACTACCTAATTGTATGTTAACTATACTATTTCAAGACTTAACTATCTTGAACTCTGAACTCTATCTCCCTGTCAGGTTGAGGGAAAACTCAGCCTTTATATATATTTTAAACTATGTCTATGTTTATGTCCGTGTTCTTGTCTAGATGTATGCTAAATACTACATCTGAACCTAAGTCTGTAACTATGTCTCTTATAATGTCGAAGATCATGTTTGTAATTATGTCTGTACTCTTGTCTAATATCTTGTCTGTACATCAGGAAATTTTTTATGTTGGAGATTATTGTAATAATTTCGTTTTCAAAGGCTATTGAAGGTTATCGGACCAATAACCTTCGCAAATATTACGTTTATTATGATAAAGTGAAGGTTATTGAAAGTTATCGATATCAATAACCTCCGGAGTATTACGTTTTATTAATAAAAATGAAGGTTTTCGGTACCAATAACCTTCGTAAATATTACGTTTATTATGATAAAGTGAAGGTTATTGAAAGTGATCGATATCAATAACCTCCGGAGTATTACGTTTTATTAATAAAAATGAAGGTTTTCGGTACCAATAACCTTCGTAAATATTACGTTTATGTTGGAGGTATTCGAAGGTTATCGAAGTGAAGGATTTCGAAGGCTTACGTTTAAAAAAATTTACTGATGTACTACAGATCTATACGTGTTGCCCAAATCCCAAATAATTTGGGATTTGGGACGCCAAAATGCACAAATTACTAGTATTTGGGATTTGGGATTTGGGATTTTGGCAAAAAATACTAATTGTAATTTGGAATTTGGGATTTGGGATTTCGGCATTTGGGATTTCGGCATTTGGATTTTGAATTTGGGCAGCAGGTATATACAAATCTACTTTAAAATTACAAATCTATTTAACCATAATTCGTATTACATGACAGAATTGATTGACAATAATAATAGCTATAAAGATAAAATATATAAAGTATAATAATAATAGAAATAATACATATAAGAAATATAATAATAATTGATAATATAAAATATAAAATATAAAAATATGTTGACAATTCCTCCCAACTTAGTCATAAAGTTCCACTTATGACAAATCAATGTTATGAGTAAGGTCATCGAGTTCTTGACTATGTTGTAATAGCTCATGGTAATCAGATATTTTCATTTGTGATAAAATTTTAAAAGTTAGTATCAAAGTGTGATACAACTGTTTCGAATCTTTTTCAAAGAGCTTATAGGTTCGAGTAGCACTGAGATAGTAGTAATTCTCATTAGGAATATTGTATTCTCTTACAAATTCCTTCCATTTATCACGAGGAGTAACAGACAGTTGAATTAATTCTCCTAAATAATATCCATATACCATTGCCATAATTCTATTCTTTGACTTAGTAGCTTGTCGTAATTTTTGATACATCTCTTGAACAGAAGTTTCCCGGAAGTCATTAAAACTATAAGGTCTGTTGATTTGTTTGATAGTATAACTTCCAAAATTTATTAAATCTTGTTTATACTTGGACATTTTTCAAAAATTTTGAAAAATTTTTGCTAGGACGGCAGTTATATTTATATCCAATTCTTATTACGCTATTTATAGTATTACCAAATTGTTATGGAGTAATTGTTATTTGTGGCACCCAGGTGTCCAATTCGTGATACAATTTTTAGTAAAGATCCATTAATAGGTACTAGGACCACTTTTCCTTTTAAGGTTCGTAATTTATAAACTCCTTTGTATAGTTTATCATATATATAATAAGGTCCTTTCCATTTGGGTTCAAGTTTTCCTGTATGACTAGTTTGTTTAGCAACTTCATACATTAAAACTTTATCTCCAATTTGATATTCTTTTAGACTTTTAATTCGTCGATCATGGTACTCCTTTTGTTTTAGTTGTTGTTTTGCTATCAATAATTGCGTTTGCCCTCGTGCTTCTGGTAGATCATCAATAAGTGTAAATAGTCGAGTCAATAGATTATTTTCATCTAGTTCAAGTCCTTCTTTCATTGGGAATTGTGCTGTTCTTCCGTAGACCAAATAAAATGGTTTAATTTTTGTGGTAGCCTGTTTCGCAATTCTATATGCAAATAGAACTGAAGGAATATGTTTATCCTAATCTGTTACATCTTCTGACACTTTAGATAAAGAATTTACTAAAGTTCTATTAAATCGTTCCACTAATCTATTAGTTTTTGGATAGTAAAGTGTGGAATATAGATGTTTAATTTGAAATTTCTTTAATAAATTATCGATTAATTAATTCTTGAAATGAGTGCCTCTATCGGTTAAAATAATATAAGGGCACCCATGTCTGCAAATGATATCATCATATATGAAATTTGCAACTTGTCGAGCTGTAGCTTCCGGTATGGCTCGTGCTTCTGGTCATTTAGTTAAATATTCTGTAGCAACTACAATATATTTATTTCTACTTTGTGTTTCAGGCAAGGGTCCTACAATATCTATACCTATTCTATAAAAGGGTTCTCCAACTGGTATAGGTTGTAACAGTTCAATATTCCTTTTTCTACTTCGCCTTTGACAAGTATCACAGACTTTAATATATTCTTTGATACTGTTGTACATCTGTGGCCAAAAATATAAATTTCGTACTTTGTTGAATACAATATCTATTCCTAAATGTCCTCCCAAGGGATGATTGTATAGCATAAATAATACTGGTTCGATTTCGTGTTTTTGTAATACTTTTACTAATTTTCCTCTGGTATTCTTTCGGCGATCCAATTTGTACAATAAGTTGTTTTTTAATTTATAAAATCTACTTTTAGATATAATTTGAGTTTGCTCTTGTTTGGTAATATGTGAAGGTAATGTTTGTGTTGATAAATAACTTTTTAAATTATAATACTCTTGAGTTTCCATTTTGTAAGTTGTAAAATTATAAAGACTAATGCCAAGACACCAACAACCTGGACTGGATTGATTTTTATGCGTTGGATTTCTAATTTCTTTTCTTTATTTATTGTTTTTTTTTTTTATTATTATTAAGGGGGGGTTTTAATATTCTAATCGAGAGAAACACTGGTCGAATGAACAAAAATCAGAATCCTATTGATGGCGGAAATATGCATAAATCGGACATCCTATTTGTGAAAATTCATAAATCGGAAATTCCTATTTATAAATCGGAAAAAATCGACTACCTATATTTAATAAATCTTAGCAAATTTAGCCATCAATCGGAATCCTATTCATAATAAAACTGTCCTATTTTTTTCTATTCGACTGGTGAAAAAGTCAGCGTTGTTATGTTTTCTTCTGGCTCTATATAAGATAGTAAAATTATATGAATCTAGCCTTAAAATCCATCATGCTCGTTTTCCAGTTAATTCTATAGTTTGTAACCATTTAAAGTTGCATGGTCAGTTACAATAAAGAAATGCACAGTTCCAAAATATTGTTTAAAGTGCTCTACANTTTTGTAATACTTTTACTAATTTTCCTCTGGTATTCTTTCGGCGATCCAATTTGTACAATAAGTTGTTTTTTAATTTATAAAATCTACTTTTAGATATAATTTGAGTTTGCTCTTGTTTGGTAATATGTGAAGGTAATGTTTGTGTTGATAAATAACTTTTTAAATTATAATACTCTTGAGTTTCCATTTTGTAAGTTGTAAAATTATAAAGACTAATGCCAAGACACCAACAACCTGGACTGGATTGATTTTTATGCGTTGGATTTCTAATTTCTTTTCTTTATTTATTGTTTTTTTTTTTTATTATTATTAAGGGGGGGTTTTAATATTCTAATCGAGAGAAACACTGGTCGAATGAACAAAAATCAGAATCCTATTGATGGCGGAAATATGCATAAATCGGACATCCTATTTGTGAAAATTCATAAATCGGAAATTCCTATTTATAAATCGGAAAAAATCGACTACCTATATTTAATAAATCTTAGCAAATTTAGCCATCAATCGGAATCCTATTCATAATAAAACTGTCCTATTTTTTTCTATTCGACTGGTGAAAAAGTCAGCGTTGTTATGTTTTCTTCTGGCTCTATATAAGATAGTAAAATTATATGAATCTAGCCTTAAAATCCATCATGCTCGTTTTCCAGTTAATTCTATAGTTTGTAACCATTTAAAGTTGCATGGTCAGTTACAATAAAGAAATGCACAGTTCCAAAATATTGTTTAAAGTGCTCTACAGCCCATACCACTGCTAGGCATTCAAGATCAGTAGTGGAATAATTCCTTTCAGCTTTGTTTAAGCTTCGACTGGCATAAGCAATCGCGTATTCCCGTTTATTTTCTTCATCTTGTTGAGCTAATACCACTCCTAGTCCAAATCCGGATGCGTCGGTATGTAGATAAAAAGGTTGATCGAAGTTCGGATGTTGCAAAATTGGTGCTGTGATTAAATGTTCCTTTAACTGTTCAAATGTCTTTTGCTGATCGTCTGTCCAATTAAATATTTCATCCTTTTGCAGTAGCTTATTAAGGGGTTTTGCAATATCAGAAAATTTATTAATAAATTTTCTATAATACGAAGCTAAGCCTAAAAATCCTCTGAATGTTCTAAGATTATATGGAGTTGAGAAATTCTTGACTTTTTCTATTTTGTTTTCATCAGGTAAGATACCTTCCCGTATAATTTTGTGTCCCAAAAAGTTGATAGTTGGTAAGAAAAATGAACATTTGTCTTTGTTTAATTTCAATTTTGCATCTCGCAATACTGTAAATACGATTCTAAGATGTTTTAGATGATCTTCAAAATTTTCTGAATAAATAATAACGTCATCGAGATAGACTACTAGAAACTTATTAATGAATTTTGATAACACTTTATCCATTAATCGTTGAAATGTCGCAGGGGTGTTATATAGTCCAAATGGCATGACATTGAATTCGTAAAGACCATATTTTGTAACAAATGCAGTTTTCTTTTTATCTTCTTCTCTTACTGCGACTTGCCAATATTCTGAGGCTAAGTCTAAAGTCGAAAACCATTTTGCATCTCGAAATGAGTCGAGTATATCATCAATTACTGGGAGAGGATATACATCTCTTTCTGTTTCCTTATTTAATTTTCGATAATCGATACAAATTCGCTTCTTTTTATTTTTCTTGGGTACGATTACAATTGGTGAGGCCCAAGGACTATTTGACTCTCTAATGATTCCTTTTTTTAACATCGCTTCTATTTCTCCCTTTACAAAATCATTTTCAGAAGGGGCAATTCGATACGGTCGTTGTTTAATAGGTTGTACATTAGTTTTTATTTCATGCTCCACTATATGTGTTTGAGTTAGTTCAATTGTTTGTCCCTCTTCAGAAATATTTTCTGTAAAGACATCTACATGTTTGGTAAAAAGTTTGTTTACGATGGTAGTTTGTTGATTATTTAATATTCCCATTTGTACAGGGGGTTTTTCTGCTTCTGGAATAGTGATATCGGTAAGAAATATAGCAGGATTTTCTTCTATATCAAAAAATTCACTTGGCCTTTTTAAGTCTTGTTGAGGATTATTTTCAGGGCAGTATTCATCAATGTCAACAACTTGCTCGGAATGATAGGATTCCAATTCTTCTATGTCGTCTTCTAATTCATATTCCAATTCATCTTGAATTTCCTCATCATCATCTTTATAAGGAGCTAATTGATCGGAGTGTGCAGTTCTGACAGTAATTTCTTCCTCTTTATATTTCAATTTAAGGGTACAATCTCCAAAATTCCATTGAGCTTGAGTTTTTTCGAAGAAGTCAGTTCCCAATAATAAATTTTCTTCGGTAGAATCGATTACTTGAAGTCTCATTGGCACTAACAAGTTTTGTACAGCAATTCCTACAAATTTAATTACACCTAATGCTCGTTGTCTTGTACCATTTGCGGTAATCACTACTACTTTTGATACTTCGTCAATTGGAATTCTCAATTGTCTTCTCAATTTATTGGTAATTATGCTCACAGCAGCACCTGAATCTAATACAGCAACTATCAGATTATTCTTGATGCGTACATAACATTTAGCTGCGGTAGTTCGTTTTTCTTCTCCTGTTTCCAATAAATTTGCAGAGGCAGGTCGTTTAAGAATTTTTGTTAGGTTCTTTTTTTGCTCTGGATATTTTAATAGTTGTCCTATCTTGGCACTACTTTGCATTTGTAAGATGTCATTGGATATATCATAAGGTTCTATCTTATCGATAATTGAAGATTGTCGTTTGTTTCTGACAGTTTTTTGTTTAGTGAGTGTAGCTTTAGCTTTCTTTTTGGCTTCATAGTCTCTCATTTCGGTATCCAAATTTTGGTCAGTATAGGGATTCTCTTCGAAATCTACTATAATTTCTGGTTCAATATTTTTTATCTCCGGTTGGGAAGTAGACTTAGGTTAATTAGAGAAGGTTGTTGTCTTTGGTGGTCGTCCTGGTTTTCTAAGAGAGTTCGCTCTCGTGACAGGTTTATTGCGTATAGCTTCATAAACTTCATATTCATCATCACTCTCTCTATAGAACTCTTCTACATAACTGACATTTCTGTTGTCAAAAGGTCGTTGGACTTGCTTCCTTTCAGACAAACAATCTCTAGCAAAGTGGCCTAATTCTCCACAAGCATAGCATTGCAAACGCATTTGAGGTGGTCGATAAATATTATTATTGTTATTATTTTGTTCGCGAGGTTTTCCTGAGAATCTTTCTCTTGATTTTTCCCAGGTCCTATCATCTCTTCTTTTAATTTGTTTGGTGAGGTCTCCAAGTTGTTGTGCAAAATTTATTTACAATTGGTCAAATCGTTTAGTTAATTCTTTGAGCTCGTTATCGCTAGAAGTTTTCTTTTCTTTCTTCTTTTTTATTTCCTTTTTCTTTTTCTTGTAATATTTTTCGTTGTCACTTGAATCACTGGACTCCTCACTGGAGCTATAGTATTTAAATGTTTTCTTGGGGCGTCGATTAGGTTCGCTTTTTCCTTGTTCGTAAGCTTTTGCTTTCCCGTAAGCTGTAGTCAAATCTGCTGGTTAGTGTGTTTTTACTATTGCCTTTATATCTGGTAATAGTCCTCTTATAAAGTATGGAAGAGTAGCAGCAGCATCGAGATTAGCTCTTTTCGCTAACCTTTTTACTTGATGGTAATATTCTCCTACGGTTTCTCCTCTACGTTGTTTTAAATTTCGTAATTCATCTTGCCATTGTTCGCGCCATCCGAGGTTACAATAATTGGCAAGGAAAGCATCGCGTAGTTGTCCTCAATTAAATTCACCATTGTTGTCAGCCCATTCAGTATATCATTCTCTGGGCTCTCCTCTCAAATATACACCAAATACTGTTATTCTTCTGTTTTCATTCCATGTATTAGCCATAGCAGCTACTAAAAATTCTTGCAACTACTCTTGAGGGTCTTCGTTAGGGCACCAGTGAATTTAGGAGGCTTTACGAGGAATGTTGCCATTTGCTCATTGTTATTTTCTTCGTTATGATTTTCTAAAGAATTATTGTTTCCGAATCCGAAATTAATTTGATTGAGAAATTGATGAAAGTTTTCTTCGTTGTAAACATCGATGGGTACTTCCTCTTCTGTTAACTCTTCTTCTTCGTTTGGTTCTCTTTCCTCTTGGTCGTTATTTGTTGACGAACCAAAATTTATTAATAGTTATTCATCTTCGTCTACTTCTGTTCTCGCGTTCTTATTTCTTGTTAAGAGTTGATAGTAAGTTTCTTCGGGATCTTGTTCTGTTACAAAGTCTCTTTGTATTTGTTGTTGGTTGTCAATAGGACTGGTAGATCGGGATCGAGATGTAGTTGATTCAGTACTAGCAGGTGTGTTAGATCGAGTAGCAGGTCTAGTCTGTGAGAAATTTGAGCCTTCGATGAAAGTTCTCTTCTTTGATATTGTGGTATTAATGGTGGAGATCTTGGTGGAAGTAAGGTGTTTAAGGATGATCGAGGTGGTTGTTGTTGTTGTTGATAAACGTGGTATCGTCTTTGCGATAAGTTTACAGTTGGTAACGATCGATTTCATTGATGAGCCAGTGTTTATTTAATTCAGTTGTTGGAAACTATTTTGTAACAGTTCCAAATCGTTTAAAACTTGTTGGCGATTATCTCTTATTTGAAACAATAACTTTAGTTGTTTACGAATCTTTCGAAGTTCTTCTAAATCACTTAATTTCTAAAGGGGATCTTGATCTTCTGGTGTTTGATCAACGATATGTTGTATCTTTTGTCGGTATAACACAGCAATCTCAATGATTATTCTATTCAATTCTGTAATTTGTTCTGAAGAGATCATATGAAACTCTGTTAAGGTATGGGTTTTAAATCTACTACTAAAGCAAAGGTTTACTATACTAGGTAATTCTTTATTCACGCAACTAATTTGCTAAAACTATTCTTAAACTATTCTAAATTTCGTACTGAAATTCCTGTTACTAAATCTTCACTAAGATTTTACTAAAACTAATCTCAAGGGGTATGCTATTCCTATTATACTATACTATAAAATCAAAATTTTACAAGGGATTAATCGGATCTCACAGTCACCACCAAATTGTTGACCGTGACTAGGGATGTTATCGGTTCGACTCGGTTCGGTTCGGTTCAAAAGTCATTGGTTGAACCCTCGAGTCAAACCGAACCATGGTTCCAAACCGCAGTTCAACTATCGGTTCAACTGTCAGTTTAACCGTCGGTTCCAACCATCAGTTCGACTATTAATTTAGCTGTCAGTTTAACCATCAGTTCAACCATCGGTTTGACTATTAATTCAACCATCAGTACAACTGTTAACTTAGTCATCAGTTTAACTGTCAGTTCAACCATCGGTTTAACCATCAGTTTAACTATCAATTTAACAATTGATTTAACTGTCAGTTTAACCATCAGTTTAATCATTAGTTTAGTTATAAATTAATTAAATTATTTTTAAAGATGGTATCCACAATTATGAATTACAGATTATGGTATTACCTATACAAAATCACTTTAAATAACATAAAAATTATTATTTTTAAAATATTTCAATCAAAAATTATTCAATTGAGGTAAAAAAAAAAAGGTATTAATTTGAAGCTAAAAAATGAAAGATTTTGAAAATAAAAAGATTATTACACAAAAGTTTATAATTAATTGCAGAATTACAGATTTATATCACAATTTAATTTAAAAAACTGTAATATTAAAGGACTTGTAAAAATAATTAAGAACATTATTCCTAATTATCTTAAAGTTATTAATTAGAATTTTTGAAATTAATATATGTAAATAATAAACTATTAATTAAATTATAATTATTGATATTTTTTTTATTTAAAATTATTATTATTTTTTTATTATTTAAAATTAAAAGATATTATTAATTATAAAGAAAAAATATTATTATTATTAATTAAAAAAAATATTATTATTAATCATAAAAAAAAGTATTATTATTAATTATAAAACCATTATAATATCAATTAAATCAAATATAAATTCAACTTATTTTTTTATACCAATATTTTGTTCCATCCAACTTTTTAAACATAATGATGCACGAGCTGTTTCTGGATTAAGACGATTTCTAATTTTTGTTAAAGTATGTGAAGCAATAGAAAAAATTTGTTCACAAGGAACACTTGTTCCTTGAATAGCAAGATAATTACATGCCATTTTTGATAATATTGGAAATTTGTCAACATATTGTGACCACCAAACTAATGGTTCAGATTGTGCTAGTGGTATAGCTAAGTATCGTTCCAATTCTCCTTCTATAGGTTGTCTTTCATTTTGTTGTTGTGTTATAAGATTTTCAAAAAAAGATCTTGCATTTGTAATCTTTGAAATAATTTCATTTGAATTAGTTTGAATAGGTGTATATAGATTCATTTTTGAACGTACTAGATTAATTGCTGAATTTTTTTGATCCTCAGAAAAAAATGTAAGCAATTTTGAACATGGATCTAAAATAGTTGAAATGGTTGTAGATTCATCTAAAATTTTCCAATACTCTTCAAGTTTATGTCTTATAGAATCTGCCATCATACATTCTTCTAATGTATGATTGTTTTTATACAAATTAATATGTTGAAGAATACCAGCAAAAGTTAACCTCACATCTCCAATTGTTGGATAAGAACTTGATGAAAGAATTTTAGTTGCTTTATACATTGGTTCTAATAAAGTAATCATAGATTGAACTTGAATCCATTCCTCTTCTTCAAGATAATTAATAGCTAAATTTTTATTTTTGCATATCAAAAAATCTAATTCTTCATGCATTCGATTAAATTTTTCTAACATTAAAAATGTAGAATTCCAACGAGTACAAACATCTATTTCAGGTTTGAGATAATTCTTTTTAATTAATTTACAATAATTACGAAGTGAATCACAGAGACTTGTTGAATGACGTATTTTGTTAACAAATACTCTAACTTTGTTAATAATTACTGTTTTTAATTCCATTCCATGATTAATTGCAATATTTAAAACATGTGCAGCACATCTATAATGTTTGAATTCATAATCTGCAAATTCATTTGTTAAAAGATTGCCACATAATATCATTTTGGAGTCATTGTCTGTAGTCAATCCAAGAATTTTTCCATTAAGATTCATTTCATCTAATAATTGTAAAAGTTTTTCTTTTGTTTTAACACCTGTATGACTGTTTTCAAAATGAATTAAATCTAAAAGAAAACGTTGCATCTTCCAATTTTCATCAATAAAATGAATAGTAACTCCAAGATATGCTTGATTTGAAATAGAAGTCCAAATATCTGCAGTAAGTGATACTTTAGATTCAAGTTTTTCAAGTTCACTTGCAACTACAATACGTCTACTTTCAAAATTATCAATAATTTGTTTTTGTAAATATTGTCGAGAAGGTAATGTATATCTTAAATCCATAGTTTTGCAAAATTCATTAAACCATTTACTATCTACAACAGCAAAAGGTAATTGATATCCAGTAACAAAGTTAAGAAGAGCATCATTGCAATCTTTTATTCTAATAGCATCATCTTTGCCATATGGTTTTTTAACAAAATTCAATTTTGTTTGTTGTTTAAAAGTAATATTATGCTTATGTTCTTTAATTAAATGTTCTTTAAGTGGACTTGTTGAAGTTTTTGTTCCATATTCTTTTTTACACAAATTACAAACTATTGCTATAAACTTTCCTTCATCATTATATTTTTTATACATAAATTCCCAAACTGGAGAAGAGGTTTTTCCTCTTTGTTGATTATCTCCTAAAGTAATAGTTGGTTCATCTACAGACTCATTTATAGAAGTATCAATGATATCACTTGTTTCTTCTGAATTTAAGTTCTCAAGGTTATTATTAATTAAAGTTTCTTGAGCATTATCGAGTTCTGGGTCTTCAAAATCTGGTACATATTCGTTATCAGAATTATCAGAAGACATTAATGAGATGTAAAATAAATGAAATGTAAAATAAGAAAAAAAAAAGAAACGGGTAAAAAAAATATCTGTGTTACCTTTAATATAGATTTTAATCAATTTATTAATTTATAAAAATCGCCGATTTCGAAATTAAATTTTTATTAATTTATATAATATTATTAATATATTATTTATTAATTTATTTAAGTATTTAATATTTATTTAAAAATCGTTACCTATAAAATTATTATAATAATTATAAAATAATTAAATATTATTTTTATTACTTCCCTATAATAAAACTCTATATATACCTCAAGAAACAACGAATTTAAGGAAATAATTATATATATGTGACATTTTTATTGGTTGAAATTATAAAAAATTATAATATCAGAACGCAACATCTTTTTTATATAAAAAAAATAATTTTCTATATTATTAAAAGTATTAAGAATAATTTCACAAACGTATATTTATAATAATAATAATAATAACTTACTTTTATACATAATCCTTTCTTCACGAACCTTCTCTCTCTCTCCACGAACTCTCTCTTCACAAACCCTTTCTCCACAAACACTCTCTTCACGAACCCTCTCTCTACAAACCCATTTCGAAGATGTTAAGAATAACCGATTTAAAGAAGTAAAGGTCCTCACGAACCGATTTAAAGGAGTAAAAGTCTTTCACGAACTCGATTTAAAGAAGTAAAGATCCCACGAACCCGATTTAAAGGAATAAAGGTAAGCGTATTATTAAAAATAAGTTTATTTTTTTATAATAATAATAAAAAAGACTTACTTTTATATGGTAAACCTTTTCCACAAACCCATTTCGAAGAAAGGTGCTAGAAAGAACTCACAACCCCGATTTAAAGGTGTAAAGGTCCCCACGAACCTGTTTTAAAAAAAAGGTTCTCCATGAACTCACGAACACGATTTAAAGAAATAAAGGTCCCCACAAATCCGATTTAAAATCCCACAAACCTGATTTAAGAGAGTAAAGGTCCTCCACGAACTGATTTGAAGGAGTAAAGGTTCCTTACGAATCCACGAACCCACAAACCTGATTTGAAGAAGTAAAGGTAAGTGTATTGTTAGAAAAAAAGTGTTTAATAATAATAATAATAATAATAATAATAATAACTTATTTTTTAACTCTCACAAACCGATTTCAGAAAGGTACTATGAACCCGATTTGAAGAAGAAAGGCAAGTATATTGTTAGAAATAAATAAGTGTTTTATAATAATAATAATAATAACTTATTTTTATACACTGATTTAAAGGAATAGAGGACGATTCGAAAGAGTAAAAATAGATAGCTAAGTAATATTTATAAAAAAAATTTTTTTACAGGTCCGTAAACAAAATAATATAAAAAAAATAGTTGAACCGACGGTTCAACTGCATAAAATAACGGTTGAACCGTTGGTTCAACTACATAAAATAACGGTTGAACCGATAGTTCAACTACATAAAATTAACCGCGGTTATAACGGTTTCAAATATTGGAACCGAACCGGGATCGGTTCGGTTAACCAACCGGGTAAAACCGGTTTGATATATAACCATTAACATCCCTAGTTATCGGACCAATAACCTTCGCAAATATTACGTTTATTATGATAAAGTGAAGGTTATTGAAGGTTATTGATATCAATAACCTCTGGAGTATTACGTTTTATTAATAAAAATGAAGGTTTTCGGTACTAATAACCTTCGTAAATATTACGTTTATGTTGGAGGTATTCGAAAGTTATCGGAGTGAAGGACTTCGAAGGCTTACGTTTAAAAAAATTTACTGATGTAAACATTCTATTCATTTTAAATTATATGAAAATTATAAAAAAGAAACTGACCTTGATCTCTGAATAAATTTTGAAACTTCTGCATCAGTAAATTTTTTTAAATATAAATCTTCAAAGTATTTCACTTCAATAATCTTTGAATACCTCCAATATAAATATAATATTTAATATTAAAAACTTTCATTTTTATTAATAAAACATAATATTGCAGAGGTTATTGATATTAATAACTTTTAATAACATTTATTTTATTATAATAAACGTAATATTTGTGAAGGTTATTAGTTCAATAACCTTAATAACTTTTGAAAACAAAATTATTACAATATAAAAAATTTTTTGATATAATTTCTTATAAACTAAAATTGATAAATTAAATATAAAACTGTTGATTAAAATTACTGAACTTAAAAAGAAAAGGACCTCAAGTAATCTATAAATAAGTTAGATAATACTAAATTAGAAAATAAGAAAGAAAAAATATGATTTTTGTAAGTAAATTTTCAAATTTTAATTAAAAATAAATAATTTTTAAAAATTTTACTATAATAACTAAACAAACTCTAATATAATCTATTTATAAATTACTCTGGATCCTGAAAAAAAAATATTTAAAATAAAAATAAGAATATCAAAGTTAAAGCTGAGAATATAGAATTAAAACAAAATATAGATAAACTTAAAAAAGAACTAAAATTTAAAAAAAATTACAAATTTCAGAAAAAATATATTCTAATAGTTTAAGTATTACTTAGAAAAGAACTCGTAATTGAATATTATTTATCTTTTATAGAAAAATTAGAACTTGATACCTTCTTTCAAAATACTTTATTTACTTCAGCATGACAGAATTTCCCTCTGGTTGGCTACAAAAATTATGATCAGCGTAAATTGTGATTGGTTAAAAAAATATATATAACAAAAAATTTTACAAACTTCGCGCATTTACGCGGCATATTTTATGCATTATATACTTTGTTTAAAAATGCACAAAAAAAATATGGGGCCGTGTGTAGTTGAGAACTGCATTTATAATGAAAATTTCTTTCGAAAGATTACAGAAGTTGCATACAAAAAATGTCAAGAAACCAATATGTTAGCAATATATCCTTATCTTGAAATAGGAAAGCAACTTTGCCATCCTCATTACTGTAAAATAGTAGAATTAAAACATAACCAAAATAAAAATAATAAACGAAAAAATAAGTCAAAAAATCAAAACGGTAGTAGAAAAAAAGTTATAAGTGAAGATCCAGAAAATAGAAATGAAGGTAATATTAAAACCTATTGTAAAATTTTAATAAAAATAGTTTAATAAATGTTAATTAATTTTATTAAAACAGTTTTAATAAATGATAAAACATTCATATCAAAAATAAAAACATTGACAAGTGTATTATATAAGAAACAACGTCGAGAAGATGCTAATCTAGAATTAGAACCCAAAAATTTTCAAAAAATGATTGAAGATTCTAATCCCGAACTTCAAGGCTTTTTTCCTTCTATGGTTAATGCAATTATTCCAAAAGATAGATCTGCCCATAATAGACAAGAGGCAAAAAAATCAATAGTAGCATTATGTTACATGATTGCTGGTCTACGAAATAAATTTGTTAATCAATTCAAGATAGAAGTGGGTTTGTATTTAGCTGCATCTGGTGCTACTTGGGAAGCTATTGATACTTTATCAAGCCTTGGATATTCTGTATGCTCAAAATCAGTTGCAAATTATCAAAAGAGTATTTATGAAAAGCATGTAATACAGATTGAATCTTATTTTGTAGATAAAGTAAGTTAATAAATATATTTTTTTTATATTTTAAAAATAATTAACTTTTATTTTATTTTTAGGGTAATCTTTTACATATATACAATATTGATGACTTCCATGATATTCATGAAAAAAGACGTCCCGATACAACTTCTACATCTACAGCAAATCATTTTTCAACATGTGTCGCCAAACCTGTGATAGAATGCTCAAAAATACCACTTATATTTAATGGAATATCTGTGCATAATCCAAATAATATTGAAGCATGGAGAATTTGCTGGTATTTGCTTAATAGATACAAAGGAATATTTGATATTTCATATACAGAAAGGCATTTATATTGGATTTCACAAGGATATAATAATCAAAATTTTGATCAAATTGAACTTTTAACAGTTCATTGTTATAATGAAATTGTTGAAAAACGTAAAGAAGAAAGATCAATGAATGGGCTGAAATTGGTTAGCTTTAAAGAACAACATTTACATTCAATGCAAGATTATNTATTTTGTAGATAAAGTAAGTTAATAAATATATTTTTTTTATATTTTAAAAATAATTAACTTTTATTTTATTTTTAGGGTAATCTTTTACATATATACAATATTGATGACTTCCATGATATTCATGAAAAAAGACGTCCCGATACAACTTCTACATCTACAGCAAATCATTTTTCAACATGTGTCGCCAAACCTGTGATAGAATGCTCAAAAATACCACTTATATTTAATGGAATATCTGCGCATAATCCAAATAATATTGAAGCATGGAGAATTTGCTGGTATTTGCTTAATAGATACAAAGGAATATTTGATATTTCATATACAGAAAGGCATTTATATTGGATTTCACAAGGATATAATAATCAAAATTTTGATCAAATTGAACTTTTAACAGTTCATTGTTATAATGAAATTGTTGAAAAACGTAAAGAAGAAAGATCAATGAATGGGCTGAAATTGGTTAGCTTTAAAGAACAACATTTACATTCAATGCAAGATTATTTAAAAGCATTGGAATCTATATTAAATATAAATCAAAAATCAAATAATCTAAAAAATTATGTTGCGCCAATAGTAGCAGATTGGCCAGGACAACTGTTTATAAGAAAAGCTTTAACATTAAAATCACAACCAAATATTCCGAATGAAATAGAATTTTTTTTACCAATGCTAGGACCTCTTCATCTTTCACTTAATAGTAGAGAGCATATAATATTAATTCATCATAATTTTTTTGAACAAATGTTTCATTTTATATTTGGAAAAAATAAAAAATTAGCAAAAAACCCCAAGCCTTGGCGTATTAATCTTTTATTGGAACTTGCACGATGTGGTTAGGTAAAAATTAAAGATAGAATTGTAGAAAAATTTAATTTAAGCAAAGATATTGAATTTAGAACAATATTCGACCTATTAGATAATTTAGTTCCAGCTACATTGGACATATATGCTATTTTATTTAGATCTGGTTCATTTGAGGAATATATTGAAACAGTATTCCGGATATGGACTTTTGCATTACGTTGGAAAAGAAAAAACTATAATAAGGCGCCCCTTGTTTTTTTATCAGATTTTTTTTATTGGAACGACAATGGTCATCCATTTGCAGAGATAATTAAAAACTATTTACCAAATTTTAATGATTATTATGTAGAGAATATGCATAGTAGAATTCGTGCTAATATTTCACCAAACGCGACTGCTGAAAATATTATAAAACAGGCCTATATTCTTGGTTTGTATTTTAATTATATTATATTCACAAAATACTAATAAAATATTATAATTAAAAATATAATCCTTTTTATCATTTATCCCGAAGAATAAATTAATCTTTATTTATTTTTTAATAAATTTTATAATTTTAATTTTCTTAAATAGCGGATCGTGATCCTTTATTCAAAAATACATATTGTAAAACCCGCCATTATCCATATACTCAAACTACTCTTAATTTTTTGTCCGAAAAAATAAGTTTATTCCTATTAAATTACTTCAAAAAAGTATTTAAAAATCAAGAGAAAAGTACTATTATATATGCTGGAAAAAGGAAAGAAAAAAAGGTAAAAGCATGTAAATTTTATACCTTAGGAATAGAAGTAGATTCTAGGCATCTTCCTACTGCATACAATACAACATATTTTCCAAAATTAGGATTATGTGATGTATGCGAACTTCCATTAGATAATATCAATAGTGCGGTGTTCATTTGTGGTCACAGATATCATTTAATTTGTTATTCCGGAAGGTGTATATACTGTGAAAATTTTTATAAGAAGGGTATTGTTGAGAATGTTAATTCTTTTTTAAAAAGAATAGAAAAAGGAGCAGATAGACTTATAGAGGAAGATTTAGATAATAATAATAATGAAAACGATATTGTGGAAGATGAAGATTCGGAAGAAGTAGAAAATGAGCAAAATGATGTATCTACTTTATTAATAACAGCAATTAATAATATAGAATATTGGTAAAAATTAAATATGCATATTATTTTTATAAATTTTATATATATTACGTTTTTAAAATTTGCCTCTAAGACATCTCGTGTACAATTCTGATGCTCATTGATGCTCATGTAAATTTCGTTAGAAAGGCAGTAAAAAAGTGGTATAGCGAAGTATCGTGACACGGAGTTGGGATTATTAGTGTGACACCTATATAGTAACGTAAAATCATATCTATTTATTATGAAAAATTTGTGTAACACGATTATCAAAAAATGAACTTCCGTCATGCTATTTACTTCAAAATATATATTAAAGATTTTTAAAATATTTCAAAAACTTACAAAAAAATATAATATAATACTTTTATTTTNAAAAAAAGGTAAAAGCATGTAAATTTTATACCTTAGGAATAGAAGTAGATTCTAGGCATCTTCCTACTGCATACAATACAACATATTTTCCAAAATTAGGATTATGTGATGTATGCGAACTTCCATTAGATAATATCAATAGTGCGGTGTTCATTTGTGGTCACAGATATCATTTAATTTGTTATTCCGGAAGGTGTATATACTGTGAAAATTTTTATAAGAAGGGTATTGTTGAGAATGTTAATTCTTTTTTAAAAAGAATAGAAAAAGGAGCAGATAGACTTATAGAGGAAGATTTAGATAATAATAATAATGAAAACGATATTGTGGAAGATGAAGATTCGGAAGAAGTAGAAAATGAGCAAAATGATGTATCTACTTTATTAATAACAGCAATTAATAATATAGAATATTGGTAAAAATTAAATATGCATATTATTTTTATAAATTTTATATATATTACGTTTTTAAAATTTGCCTCTAAGACATCTCGTGTACAATTCTGATGCTCATTGATGCTCATGTAAATTTCGTTAGAAAGGCAGTAAAAAAGTGGTATAGCGAAGTATCGTGACACGGAGTTGGGATTATTAGTGTGACACCTATATAGTAACGTAAAATCATATCTATTTATTATGAAAAATTTGTGTAACACGATTATCAAAAAATGAACTTCCGTCATGCTATTTACTTCAAAATATATATTAAAGATTTTTAAAATATTTCAAAAACTTACAAAAAAATATAATATAATACTTTTATTTTTATTTATTTACTATAATATTTTTTAAACATTTTTAAAGGTAAATAAAAAATAATAATATTAAAGAATTTTAAAATATTTTGAAAATTTACAAAAAAATATAATATAATACTTTTATTTTCATTTATTTACTATAGTATTTTTCAAATATTTTTAAAGGTAAATAAAAAATAATAATATTAAAGAAGTTTAAAATATTTTGAAAACTTACTATAATACTTTCATTTTTGTCTATTTACTATAGTGTTTTTTAAATATTTTTAAAGGTAAATAAAAAATAATAATATTAAAAAATTTTAAAATATTTTGAAAACTTAAAAAAATATAATATAATACTTTTATTTTTGTTTATTTATTATAATATTTTTCAAATATTTTTAAAGGTAAATAAAAAATAATAATATTAAAAAATTTTAAAATATTTTAAAAACTTATAAAAAAATATAATATAATACTTTTATTTTCGTTTATTTACTATAATATTTTTCAAATATTTTTAAAAGTAAATAAAAAATAATAATATTAAAGAATTTTAAAATATTTTGAAAATTTACAAAAAAATATAATATAATACTTTCATTTTTGTCTATTTACTATAATATTTTCAAATATTTTTAAAGGTAAATAAAATAATATTATTAAAGAATTCTAAAATATTTCGAAAACTTACAAAAAAATATTTTCATTTTTATTTATTTACTATAGTGTTTTTCAAATATTTTTAAAGATAAATAAAAAATAATAATATTAAAAAATTTTAAAATATTTCAAAAATTTATAATTTTCAAAAAATTTGTATTATTTTAAATTTTTTTGTAAAAAAAATAAATAAAAATATATAATATAATTTTAAAAAATTACAAAAATAAATGTAAACTTACGAAATATTACGAAAATTTGTATAAATTTTTGAAAATAAATAATATAAAAAATTCTAGAAATTTATAAAAATATTTTAAAATATATTGAAAATTTTCGAAAATTTTTATAAAGGTTTATAATATGATGAAAATTTAACATGATATAAATTTTTAGAAACTTAATATAACATAAATTTCTAGAAATTTATATTAATATTAAAATTTCATAATAATTTCAAAAATTTACGTAGGTTCCATAATATAACGAAAATTTATACCATATTAAATTTCTGAAAATTTATGTTTATTAAAATTTTCTGATGTTTTACAAAACTTGAAACTTCTAATTAATTATTAAAAATATTTAAAAAATCCCATTTATAAAAAACTCCTTAAACTTATGTACTTCTTTATCCATATTAATTGTATTTGTAATATAAAAAAAAAAAAATAATTTTTTATTTTATTCATAAAGGTATGCATATGGGCTGATTGCGAAAGTCTTAAAATTTTAGATCAGATGATATCCTCTCAGCCAATTATAATTTTATTTATTTTTTCGAAGAAATTTAAAAATTAAAAAAATCTCAATATTTTATTAAGGAAATTACTTCTCAACTCCTAAATAAAAATATTCAGCACAAAATTTTACATATATTTGTAATTTTTAAAAATATTTTATTAAATGATCTTCCAAACTCTTTCCACAACTACCACCAAAAAAAATGTTCATAAATTGTTTTATATAATTTTATTAATAAAATTTTACCACTTTCTTTATTCCACCTGTTTTACAGTATTCTTTCCTCATAATCTCATCAACTTCATTTTGCTTAACATGTTATGGAGCTAGTTATATTAAGAACTCTAATTTCAAACGAGAAACTGAACCATATGGTTCGATGTTTTGAAACGAGTGACCTTTCTTTGCTAGTGTTGATATACCATGGTTTCACTTTATCTCTTCTTGTCGTATCTTTACTTTGATTTTTATGAACGAGCCAGATATGCATTATTGGGCCGAGACTTGGTAGGGATCTGTCGAGCCGTTGGTTAATTTTGCGCTAAAAGCTTTATTGAAAAATATGAATTTTCTTGCCAGGAGACATCCATAAAACCTTCCGGGGGGTCCAGTCAGTTGTCCGATGGGCTGAAGTTTAATTTAAGGGGTACATTGTAACACCTGTGTGAGTGTTATTCTGAAGAAGGAAAAACATATGCAGGGACCAGTTTAATTTAGACATAACGGGAGTTGTGCGATGGGCTGAATATTTTGTGTAATTAAGGAGGGGGTAACACTTGCATTGAGCTTATACTATATAAGGTATAAGTATGTGAGGACCTCTAAGATTATGCATGTATGGGCGTAAAAACCTGAATCTTGTGCTAGCTTTTACGGTGTATATTACGGGATTAAAAACCTGGTCGGTTAACGAGTTCGGATAATTTGAATCACGAGAAATTTTGGATATGATTTATTCCGGTGTGTTTTTTCGATGTGTTGGGAATTAGGAAGGAACCAAGATGTAGGAGTTAAAAAGCGGATTGGTTTTTGTGAGAGGGTTAGTTGTTGTGGGGTTTTGTGTTGGTTGAAGTGTTAGAGGGTTAGTTGTTGGTCGGGTTGTTGAAGTGGTTTATTTTTGTTCCATATAGTATTTTTACATAGCTTTTGTTTTGTACCGATATCCGGTGGTAGGTTGGGCTGGTGAAAAGGCCTGGTATGGGAACACTAGCTATGTTTAGATACTATTTTAAAGTTTCTTTAATTTACTTTGTCGTTAATCTTATTGAGTGAAAAGTTTATAGTCATAGAAAGGGAACAAGGAAAATAACGGTGCATTTTTTGACTGTACGTATAATGGTATGGTCATTGGGTTAGGTGTTCTGTGGGGTGATTCAATGTTCTATCTGATGCCTTATTGATTGATCTTAATCTTTAAGTATTGGATGGAGCCATGGACATCAGTTGCAGGGGTGTAACAATCCAGGCAACAATGGGCCGATCGGTGGGTGCTTTCTTAATTAATTGTATTTCTAGATAGTAATAGTTAGTGTTAATTTCACAAGAGGTTTCTGTTTTTTTGTATAAATTTATTTAGCTTTATGTAAAAAACTTGTTTAATAAAGCAAACTATTGCATGGCTCCGTTGGAACTAAAAAAAAAAAATATATTTTATTAAGTAAATAAGAGTTTAAATATAAGTAGACCTGTTAATAAGTATTTGTTAATCTATCAAACCCAACCTTAACCCATCAACCCAACCCCCTTACTATACGTATTGCCCAAATCCCAAATAATTTGGGATTTGGGATGCCAAAATGCACAAATTACTAGTATTTGGGATTTGAGATTTGGAATTTCAGCAAAAGATACTAATTGTAATTTGGGATTTGGGATTTCAGCATTTGGGATTTCAGCATTTGGATTTTGAATTTGGGTGACAGGTATACCCCTTACCCTGTGGAAATTTGTTTTATTTCTTTCTTAAAAGGTATAATAACGTTATTTTATCTTATTTTTTCTTTTATTTTGTTTACTTTACTTTAAAAGAACAACTTTACTTAGTAGTCAAAATCTGTTATCAATAAGTTTTATTAACTTTATTAAGAGGTAAATAAAAAAAATTTTTGTGTAACAGAAAATCAGTCAATTTTTATAATCAGCCAATATGGATTTTTTTATAATAAAATTCTTATGTTAAAATTCTTATTTAAATAATTTTTAATTCAATTTTTATTAATTACAATAATTGTGTCTTGTATATATATATTTCCAAAATTGATTTTAGATTTTTGAGGTATTTCGACTTTTTGAGATTTATGTAAAATCTATTCTATATATAGAAATAAAAAAAGTACTCAGTTATATGTATCTTTAATCAAAAAATTTATCTGGGTGGTTAAAAAATTTCAAGTTTTAAATAAAATAATTTTGTCTTTTATGAAAAACTATTTTGACTTTTTTTTCCAAAATTACAATTTTGAGGCTTTAAAATAATTTAGCGTGCAAGTATAGTCTTGTATTTATAGTTTCATCTTGCATCTAAAAATAGAAATCATGATTATAGAATTATAATTAATTATAACTCAATTATATAGTTGACTCTAAATATTGATAAATGATTAATCGCGATTTTTGTAATTATTAATAATTGACAATTAAATTGCAATTATATAATTGTTGATTTAATCGCAACTATATACATCAGGAAATTTTTTATGTCGGAGGTTATTGTAATAATTTCGTTTTCAAAGGTTATTGAAGGTTATCGGACCAATAACCTTCGCAAATATTACGTTTATTATGATAAAGTGAAGGTTATTGAAGGTTATTGATATCAATAACCTCCGGAGTATTACGTTTTATTAATAAAAATGAAGGTTTTCGGTACCAATAACCTTCGTAAATATTACGTTTATGTTGAAGGTATTCGAAGGTTATCGGAGTGAAGGACTTTGAAGGCTTACGTTTAAAAAAATTTACTGATGTANTTATCTGGGTGGTTAAAAAATTTCAAGTTTTAAATAAAATAATTTTGTCTTTTATGAAAAACTATTTTGACTTTTTTTTCCAAAATTACAATTTTGAGGCTTTAAAATAATTTAGCGTGCAAGTATAGTCTTGTATTTATAGTTTCATCTTGCATCTAAAAATAGAAATCATGATTATAGAATTATAATTAATTATAACTCAATTATATAGTTGACTCTAAATATTGATAAATGATTAATCGCGATTTTTGTAATTATTAATAATTGACAATTAAATTGCAATTATATAATTGTTGATTTAATCGCAACTATATACATCAGGAAATTTTTTATGTCGGAGGTTATTGTAATAATTTCGTTTTCAAAGGTTATTGAAGGTTATCGGACCAATAACCTTCGCAAATATTACGTTTATTATGATAAAGTGAAGGTTATTGAAGGTTATTGATATCAATAACCTCCGGAGTATTACGTTTTATTAATAAAAATGAAGGTTTTCGGTACCAATAACCTTCGTAAATATTACGTTTATGTTGAAGGTATTCGAAGGTTATCGGAGTGAAGGACTTTGAAGGCTTACGTTTAAAAAAATTTACTGATGTAATTGTTAAATAATCGTAACTATATATGTTTCCAAAATTGATTTTGAATTTTTGAGATATTTCAACTTTTTGAGATTTATGTAAAATCTATTCTATATTTGAAAGTAAAAAAAATATCTAGTTATATGTATCTTTAATCAAGGAATTTATTTGGGTAGTCAAAAAATTTTGGGTTTTAAGTAAAATAATTTCGTTTTTTATAAAAAACTATTTCGACTTTTTTTTCCAAAATTGTAATTTTAGAACCTCAAAATAATTTAGTGTACAAGTATAATCGTGACTATATAATCGTCAATTTAATCGTGATTATATAATCAGCAATTTAATCGTGACTATATAATCGTTGAATAATCGTGACTATACATGTTCCCAAAATTAATTTTAGATTTTTGAGATATTTTGACTTTTTGAAATTTATGCAAAATTTATTCTATATATGAAAGTAAAAAAGTATTTAGTTATATGTATCTTTAATCAAGGAATTTATTTGGGTAGTTAAAAAATTTCAGGTTTTAAGTAAAATAATTTTGTTTTCATGAAAAACCATTTTGACTTTTTTTTCAAAATTGCAATTTCGGGGTCCCAAAATAATTTAGCGTACAAGTATAATCGCTATATAATTATCTATTTAATTATAACTATATAATCATCAATTTAATTACAACTATATAATCATCAATTTAATTATGATTATATAATCATCAATTTAATCGCAACTATAATTATTTGATTATCAAGATTATCAATTTAATAATTATTAAAATAATTTAATTTATTTAAATAAATTAAAAAAAATAAATTAATTTAATTAATTTATAAAAAAATAAATAAATTAATTTATAAAAAAATAGTTGATTATGAATCGTAACTATGATTATAGAATTGCGACTATAAAATCACAACTAAATTAATAATTATAAAATCATGATTAAATCAGCAATTATAAAATCATAACTAAATCAGCGATTATCCCTTAATCTGTAGACGCAAGTATACATGTTCTCAAAATTGATTTTGGATTTTTGAGGTATTTCGACTTTTTAAGATTTATGCAAAATCTATTCTATATATGGAAGTAAAAAAAGTACCCAGTTATGTGTATCTTCAATCAAAGAATAAATCTAGGTGGTCAAAAAATTTCGGGTTTTAAGTAAAATAATTTCATCTTCTATGAAAAATTATTTCGACTTTTTTCTTCAAAATTGCAATTTCGGGGCCCTAAAATAATTTTGTGTGCAAGTATAGACGCAAGAATATTTGTCTGCTTAACATAATAAAATATCGAAGACTACAGTTTAAGGGATAGAATTATAACTAAATTGGTGATTATGGAATTATGATTAAATCAGTAATTATGGAATCGCGACTATGAAATCGATAATTAATCATGATTAATCGTTGGCGAATAAAGTCGATTAGTTAACTTTAAATATTAGGGTGATTTCCCCTACTTGTATCTGCAATTACGTTTTGAGTTTGCAGCTGCATCTTTATTTATAGTTATATTTTGTATCTATAGTTTCATCTTGCATTTGCAGTTGCGTTTTTACCTATAGTTGCATCTTGTGTCTATAATTGTATTTATAATTGCGTCTTGTGTCAACAGTTACGTCTTGCGTCTACAATTGTGTCTTGTATCTATAATTGCACTTTACGTTTATAGTTGCATTATGTGTCATATAAATTACATTACCATAAAAAATTTCATTAATTGAGTCAATAGGATTTAAATTTTAATAATATAAATATATATAATACAGTTACCATTTTCACCATATATTAATATTCCTGAAAGTACTAGTGATAAAAAAAATAATATATTTCTATATGAATTAACAAATATTAGAAAAAAAAGTGCCATTTATTATTATATAAAAAGAGTATTGATGATAAAAATAAAAAAAATACTGATAATGAAATTTACACTGACAATGTAATTAATAAGGACAGAAAGAAAAAGGTAAATCTTTTTGCAATTCTAGTTTTTGATATTTTGAGAAAATTTTATTATTTTTTTTTTTTAGTTTCAACAATAGTTAGTTTTATTAATACAAGTTTTTATATAATTATCAGGAAATTTTTTATATCGGAGATTATTGTAATAATTTCATTTTCAAAGGTTATTGAAGGTTATCGGATTAATAACCTTCGCAAATATTACGTTTATTATGATAAAGTGAAGGTTATTGAAGGTTATCGTTATCAATAATCTCCGGAGTATTACGTTTTATTAATAAAAATGAAAGTTTTCAGTACCAATAACCTTTATAAATATTACATTTATGTTAGAGGTATTCGAAGGTTATCGGAGTGAAGAACTTCGAAGGCTTACGTTTAAAAAAATTTACTGATGATTTTAAACAAGTTTACATAAGTTTAGACTAATTTATACAAAAAAACGGAAAAACTATTTTTGTAAAATTATGTTAACTACTATTATCTAGAAATATAATTAATTAAAAAAGCATTCCACCGATCGACCTATCGTTGCCTGAATTGTTACGTCCCTATAACTGATGTCTATGGCTCTATCCAATACTTAAAGATTAAGATCAATTAATAAAGCATTAGATAGAATATTGAATTATTTCTACAGAACACCTAATCCAAAAATCGTACCATTATATATACAACCAGAAAAATGTATCGTTATTTTCCCTTTTCTTTCTATAACCATAAATCTTGCAATAAATTAAAATAACAACAAGTTAAATTTAAAATTTAAAATAGTATTTAAGTATAACTAGTGTTCTCCATCTGGAAATTTTTTATATCGGAGGTTATTGTAATAATTTCGGTTTCAAAAATTATTGAAAGTTATCGAACCAATAACCTTCGCAAATATTACGTTTATTATGATAAAATGAAAGTTATTGAAGGTTATCAATATCAATAACCTCCGGAGTATTACGTTTTATTAATAAAAATGAAGGTTTTCGGTACCAATAACCTTNACTTCGAAGGCTTACGTTTAAAAAAATTTACTGATGATTTTAAACAAGTTTACATAAGTTTAGACTAATTTATACAAAAAAACGGAAAAACTATTTTTGTAAAATTATGTTAACTACTATTATCTAGAAATATAATTAATTAAAAAAGCATTCCACCGATCGACCTATCGTTGCCTGAATTGTTACGTCCCTATAACTGATGTCTATGGCTCTATCCAATACTTAAAGATTAAGATCAATTAATAAAGCATTAGATAGAATATTGAATTATTTCTACAGAACACCTAATCCAAAAATCGTACCATTATATATACAACCAGAAAAATGTATCGTTATTTTCCCTTTTCTTTCTATAACCATAAATCTTGCAATAAATTAAAATAACAACAAGTTAAATTTAAAATTTAAAATAGTATTTAAGTATAACTAGTGTTCTCCATCTGGAAATTTTTTATATCGGAGGTTATTGTAATAATTTCGGTTTCAAAAATTATTGAAAGTTATCGAACCAATAACCTTCGCAAATATTACGTTTATTATGATAAAATGAAAGTTATTGAAGGTTATCAATATCAATAACCTCCGGAGTATTACGTTTTATTAATAAAAATGAAGGTTTTCGGTACCAATAACCTTTGTAAATATTACGTTTATGTTGGAGATATTCGAAGGTTATTGGAGTGAAGGACTTCGAAAGCTTACGTTTAAAAAAATTTACTGATTTCATACTAGACTTTTTTCTTAATCCAATCTACTCCTGAATATCGATACAAGGTAAAAGTTATGTAAAAATACTATATGAAACAAAATAACCACTTTAATAACCTGACCAACAACTAATCTTCTAATACTTCAACCAATACAAACCCATAACAACTAACCCTCTTACAAAAACCAATCTGCTTTTCAACTCCTACACCTTTGTTTTTCTCTAATTCTCAACACTTCGAAGAAAACTACACCAGAATATACATGTTCCCAAAATTGATTTTGGATTTTTGGGGTATTTCGTCTTTTTGAGATTTATACAGAATCTATTCTATATATGGAAGTAAAAAAAGTATCCAGTTATATGTATCTTTAATCAAGAAATTTATTTGGGTGGTCAAAAAATTTCAGATTTTAAGTAAAATAATTTCGTCTTCTATAAAAAACTATTTTGACTTTTTTCTCCAAAATTGTAATTTCGGGGTCCTAAAATAATTTAGCGTGTAAGTATATACCAGAATAAAATTATACTTAACGTCCCTCGTAACTCAAATTATTCGAACTTGTTAATTGACCAAGTTTTAATCCCGTAATATATATCGTAAAAGCTGATATAAAATTCAGATTTTCACATCTATACATGCATAACTTTAGAAGTCTTCATATACTTATACCTTATATAATGTGAATTCAATACAAGTGTTACCCCTCTTTAATTATACAAAATATTCAGCCCATCGTACAATTTTTATTATGTCTAATTTAAACTGGTCCCTGCATATGTTTTTCCTTCTTCAAAATAACACTCATATAAGTATTACAATATATTCTTTAATTTAAACCTCAACCTATTGCATCAGGAAACTTTTTGGGACGTAAATTTTCTGTAAATTTACGTCCCGAAAAGTTTCCTGATGTTGTCAACATATTTTTATATTTTATATTTTATATTATCAATTATTATTATATTTCTTATATGTATTATTTCTATTACATATTATTATTATACTTTATATATTTTATCTTTATAGCTATTATTATTGTCAATCAATTCTGTCATGTAATACGAATTATGGTTTATTATCAAAAATAGTTCTTAAATAGATTTGTAATTTTAAAGTAGATCTGTAGTACAGACAAGATATTAGACAAAAGTACAGACATAATTACAAATACGATCTTCGACATTATAAGAGACATAGTTACAGACTTAGGTCCAGACTATACATATTCCCAAAATTGATTTTGGATTTTTGAGGTATTTCGACTTTTTGAGATTTATACAGAATCCATTCTATATATGAAAGTAAAAAAAGTACCCAGTTATGTGTATCTTTAATCAAAGAATAAATCTGGGTGGTCAAAAAATTTCAGATTTTAAGTAAAATAATTTCGTCTTCTATGAAAAACTATTTTGACTTTTTTCCCCAAAATTGCAATTTCGGGGCCCCAAAATGATTTAGCGTGCAAGTATAGTCCAAACGTAGTATTTAGCATACATCTAGACAAGAACACAGACATAAACACAGACATAGTTTAAAATATATATAAAGGCTGAGTTTTCCCTCAACCTGACAGAGAGATAGAGTTCAGAGTTCAAGATAGTTAAGTCTTGAAATAGTATAGTTAACATACAATTAGGTAGTAATTGTATAATAACCCATAGTTATAGTAAATTTGTAATAAAGTCTCTGTGACAAGTTTGATTTGATAATTCTGTGTGAATTATTGTTCTTATTCTTTGTGAATAAACTTTTATAAAACTCACCCTTTGCCTCTTTCGACACATATAACCGCATTAATAAATCTTTCGTAATAAAACCATCGCAACTTTAACATATTATTTATATTAGTTTATTTATATAAGATATAATCCCTGTTAGTAGTTAACTTGTAACCCTGACTTTAGGTCACGAAGGTAGTCACGGTTAGGGATGTTAATGGTTATATATCAAACCGGTTTTACCCGGTTGGTTAACCGAACCGATCCCGGTTCGGTTCCAATATTTGAAACCGTTATAACCGCGGTTAATTTTATGTAGTTGAACTATCGGTTCAACCGTTATTTTATGTAGTTGAACCAACGGTTCAACCGTTATTTTATGCAGTTGAACCGTCGGTTCAACTATTTTTTTTATATTATTTTGTTTACGGACCTGTAAAAAAATTTTTTTTATAAATATTACTTAGCTATCTATTTTTACTCTTTCGAATCGTCCTCTATTCCTTTAAATCAGTGTATAAAAATAAGTTATTATTATTATTATTATAAAACACTTATTTATTTCTAACAATATACTTGCCTTTCTTCTTCAAATCGGGTTCATAGTACCTTTCTGAAATCGGTTTGTGAGAGTTAAAAAATAAGTTATTATTATTATTATTATTATTATTATTATTAAACACTTTTTTTCTAACAATACACTTACCTTTACTTCTTCAAATCAGGTTTGTGGGTTCGTGGATTCGTAAGGAACCTTTACTCCTTCAAATCAGTTCGTGGAGGACCTTTACTCTCTTAAATCAGGTTTGTGGGATTTTAAATCGGATTTGTGGGGACCTTTATTTCTTTAAATCGTGTTCGTGAGTTCATGGAGAACCTTTTTTTTAAAACAGGTTCGTGGGGACCTTTACACCTTTAAATCGGGGTTGTGAGTTCTTTCTAGCACCTTTCTTCGAAATGGGTTTGTGGAAAAGGTTTACCATATAAAAGTAAGTCTTTTTTATTATTATTATAAAAAAATAAACTTATTTTTAATAATACGCTTACCTTTATTCCTTTAAATCGGGTTCGTGGGATCTTTACTTCTTTAAATCGAGTTCGTGAAAGACTTTTACTCCTTTAAATCGGTTCGTGAGGACCTTTACTTCTTTAAATCGGTTATTCTTAACATCTTCGAAATGGGTTTGTAGAGAGAGGGTTCGTGAAGAGAGTGTTTGTGGAGAAAGGGTTTGTGAAGAGAGAGTTCGTGGAGAGAGAGAGAAGGTTCGTGAAGAAAGGATTATGTATAAAAGTAAGTTATTATTATTATTATTATAAATATACGTTTGTGAAATTATTCTTAATACTTTTAATAATATAGAAAATTATTTTTTTTATATAAAAAAGATGTTGCGTTCTGATATTATAATTTTTTATAATTTCAACCAATAAAAATGTCACATATATATAATTATTTCCTTAAATTCGTTGTTTCTTGAGGTATATATAGAGTTTTATTATAGGGAAGTAATAAAAATAATATTTAATTATTTTATAATTATTATAATAATTTTATAGGTAACGATTTTTAAATAAATATTAAATACTTAAATAAATTAATAAATAATATATTAATAATATTATATAAATTAATAAAAATTTAATTTCGAAATCGGCGATTTTTATAAATTAATAAATAATATATTATATTAATATTATATAAATTAATAAAAATTTAACTTCGAAATCGGCGATTTTTATAAATTAATAAAAATTTAATTTCAAAATTAGCGATTTTAATAATTTCGAATCTTGATTAAAATCTATATTAAAGGTAACACAGATATTTTTTTTACCCGTTTCTTTTTTTTTTCTTATTTTACATTTCATTTATTTTACATCTCATTAATGTCTTCTGATAATTCTGATAACGAATATGTACCAGATTTTGAAGACCCAGAACTCGATAATGCTCAAGAAACTTTAATTAATAATAACCTTGAGAACTTAAATTCAGAAGAAACAAGTGATATCATTGATACTTCTATAAATGAGTCTGTAGATGAACCAACTATTACTTTAGGAGATAATCAACAAAGAGGAAAAACCTCTTCTCCAGTTTGGGAATTTATGTATAAAAAATATAATGATGAAGGAAAGTTTATAGCAATAGTTTGTAATTTGTGTAAAAAAGAATATGGAACAAAAACTTCAACAAGTCCACTTAAAGAACATTTAATTAAAGAACATAAGCATAATATTACTTTTAAACAACAAACAAAATTGAATTTTGTTAAAAAACCATATGGCAAAGATGATGCTATTAGAATAAAAGATTGCAATGATGCTCTTCTTAACTTTGTTACTGGATATCAATTACCTTTTGCTGTTGTAGATAGTAAATGGTTTAATGAATTTTGCAAAACTATGGATTTAAGATATACATTACCTTCTCGACAATATTTACAAAAACAAATTATTGATAATTTTGAAAGTAGACGTATTGTAGTTGCAAGTGAACTTGAAAAACTTGAATCTAAAGTATCACTTACTGCAGATATTTGGACTTCTATTTCAAATCAAGCATATCTTGGAGTTACTATTCATTTTATTGATGAAAATTGGAAGATGCAACGTTTTCTTTTAGATTTAATTCATTTTGAAAACAGTCATACAGGTGTTAAAACAAAAGAAAAACTTTTACAATTATTAGATGAAATGAATCTTAATGGAAAAATTCTTGGATTGACTACAGACAATGACTCCAAAATGATATTATGTGGCAATCTTTTAACAAATGAATTTGCAGATTATGAATTCAAACATTATAGATGTGCTGCACATGTTTTAAATATTGCAATTAATCATGGAATGGAATTAAAAACAGTAATTATTAACAAAGTTAGAGTATTTGTTAACAAAATACGTCATTCAACAAGTCTCTGTGATTCACTTCGTAATTATTGTAAATTAATTAAAAAGAATTATCTCAAACCTGAAATAGATGTTTGTACTCGTTGGAATTCTACATTTTTAATGTTAGAAAAATTTAATCGAATGCATGAAGAATTAGATTTTTTGATATGCAAAAATAAAAATTTAGCTATTAATTATCTTGAAGAAGAGGAATGGATTCAAGTTCAATCTATGATTACTTTATTAGAACCAATGTATAAAGCAACTAAAATTCTTTCATCAAGTTCTTATCCAACAATTGGAGATGTGAGGTTAACTTTTGCTGGTATTCTTCAACATATTAATTTGTATAAAAACAATCATACATTAGAAGAATGTATGATGGCAGATTCTATAAGACATAAACTTGAAGAGTATTGGAAAATTTTAGATGAATCTACAACCATTTCAACTATTTTAGATCCATGTTCAAAATTGCTTACATTTTTTTCTGAGGATCAAAAAAATTCAGCAATTAATCTAGTACGTTCAAAAATGAATCTATATACACCTATTCAAACTAATTCAAATGAAATTATTTCAAAGATTACAAATGCAAGATCTTTTTTTGAAAATCTTATAACACAACAACAAAATGAAAGACAACCTATAGAAGGAGAATTGGAACGATACTTAGCTATACCACTAGCACAATCTGAACCATTAGTTTGGTGGTCACAATATGTTGACAAATTTCCAATATTATCAAAAATGGCATGTAATTATCTTGCTATTCAAGGAACAAGTGTTCCTTGTGAACAAATTTTTTCTATTGCTTCACATACTTTAACAAAAATTAGAAATCGTCTTAATCCAGAAACAGCTCGTGCATCATTATGTTTAAAAAGTTGGATGGAACAAAATATTGGTATAAAAAAATAAGTTGAATTTATATTTGATTTAATTGATATTATAATGGTTTTATAATTAATAATAATACTTTTTTTTATGATTAATAATAATATTTTTTTTAATTAATAATAATAATATTTTTTCTTTATAATTAATAATATCTTTTAATTTTAAATAATAAAAAAATAATAATAATTTTAAATAAAAAAAACATCAATAATTATAATTTAATTAATAGTTTATTATTTACATATATTAATTTCAAAAATTCTAATTAATAACTTTAAGATAATTAGGAATAATGTTCTTAATTATTTTTACAAGTCCTTTAATATTACAGTTTTTTAAATTAAATTGTGATATAAATCTGTAATTCTGCAATTAATTATAAACTTTTGTGTAATAATCTTTTTATTTTCAAAATCTTTCATTTTTTAGCTTCAAATTAATACCTTTTTTTTTTACCTCAATTGAATAATTTTTGATTGAAATATTTTAAAAATAATAATTTTTATGTTATTTAAAGTGATTTTGTATAGGTAATACCATAATCTGTAATTCATAATTGTGGATACCATCTTTAAAAATAATTTAATTAATTTATAACTAAACTAATGATTAAACTGATGGTTAAACTGACAGTTAAATCAATTGTTAAATTGATAGTTAAACTGATGGTTAAACCGATGGTTGAACTGACAGTTAAACTGATGACTAAGTTAACAGTTGTACTGATGGTTGAATTAATAGTCAAACCGATGGTTGAACTGATGGTTAAACTGACAGCTAAATTAATAGTCGAACTGATGGTTGGAACCGACGGTTAAACTGACAGTTGAACCGATAGTTGAACTGCGGTTTGGAACCATGGTTCGGTTTGACTCGAGGGTTCAACCAATGACTTTTGAACCGAACCGAACCAAGTCGAACCGATAACATCCCTACCGATAACCTTCAATAACCTTTGAAAACGAAATTATTACAATAACCTCCGACATAAAAAATTTCCTGATGTAGTAAATCAATTAATTCAGTATATTACTCTATATACTTAGGGATTAAGGCTTTATTCATGTTACCATTTTTTATAAGGATCAAGACTATATATGTTCCCAAAATTGATTTTGGATTTTTGATGTATTTTGACTTTTTGAGATTTATGCAGAATCTAATCTATATATGAAAGTAAAAAAAGTACCCAGTTATGTGTATCTTCAATCAAAGAATAAATTTGGGTGGTCAAAAAATTTTAGGTTTTAAGTAAAATAATTTCGTCTTCTATAAAAAACTATTTCGACTTTTTTCCCCAAAATGATTTTATGTGCAAGTATAATCAAGACTATACTTGTACGCTAAATTATTTTGGGACCTCGAAATTGCAATTTTGGAGAAAAAAGTCAAAATAGTTTTTTATAGAAGACGAAATTATTTTATTTAAAACCCAAAATTTTTTGATCACCCAGATAAATTCTTTAATTAAAGATACATATAACTAGGTATTTTTTTTACTTTCATATATAGAATAGATTCTACATAAATCTTAAAAAGACGAAATACTTCAAAAATCCAAAATCAATTTTGGGAACATGTATAATCAAGACCAGTTTTTTTCTCATATTTTTATATAACTTGAAACAAAACTTATTTGTTAAAATATTTAATAATCTGATTAAATTAATATATCACTTTATATATTCAGGAGTTAAGGCTTTATGAGTCTCTAATTCTGTGTTCTGCTTATTTATCTTACTATTTTATATAATCATAAATTATTTTAAATTAGATACTGACTTTTTTATAAAAATTTCTGTCATAATTATGTATTAGTTTTGAAAAAAAAAATGAATTGAAAAATAATAAAGTTTCAGTATATACAAATTTTAGATTTTATTTTGATGATATAATTATAAGTAGAAATATAAAGTTTTACATTATACTTTGGACAATAAATTTGATATTAATATTACTAGTTTTTTTAATTTTTTATTAGTTATTACACTTATATTATATTACAAGAGGTAAATGTTTAATTATATTTAATCTATAATTATTAAATCAATGTTTTTATAAAAGAGTTTATTTTAATTAATTGCATATGTATTTGATTTTATTACAGTAAGTAAATATTGAGATTAATGATTAATTTAATTTTTTTAATATAGAAATTTTATAATAACTTACTATAAATGATGTATCTTAGTGATATCAAAAAATATAGAAAGTATAATGAATGTCAATAAGATAATATTAGAAAAGGTTGATTTAATATATACATATTGTCAAAACTAATTTGACCTTGATTCAACTCTTAAAATTTCAATTTTTAATTGCGTCTGACTTAATTAATTGCATTAATCATTAGTAAAAATTAAAATTTGTCTTGATTCAACTCTAATTTTTTTCAATTTTAATTGCGTTTGACTCAACTTAATAGTTTTGATAACATATATAATTTAATACTTGTAATGGTAAAAAGTTTCAAATTGAATTTGATAAAATTGTGTTAGAAGTTTTTTCTAGTTATCTACTTTATTATAATATTTTATATGATATAAATCTTGTGACATTAATTTGCAATGGGTAAAAACCTAAAATTAAATGTGAGATTTCTTAATTATTTAAAGATTTAATGGAAAAATATTGATTTTCTTAATTATTTAACTGCTAAAGAATTGGAAATTCAGCTTAGAAAATATTCAGAAGAGTATAATTCTAATAATAAGTTAAAAAACAAATAAAGATAATGAATGAAGCAAATATTAATTTTATTCAATTTGATCCAAAAGTAGCATATCTTTAAGCAATATATACAAGTAGACATTTGAAATTGAAAAAGTTGAACATGGTAATTATATTCTTTAAATAATTTTTTTTTTAAAAAAAATATTTATATTAATAATTATTTTAGATACAAAATAGTAGTTTTGAAGTTCTTAAATTATTTGTTTATTTTATTTTAATTAATAAGATAATTAACATTTTTAAATTTTGCATAGTGTGACTAAACTTGCACGCAAAATTATTTTGGGGCCCCGAAATTGCAATTTTGGGGAAAAAAGTCGAAATAGTTTTTCATAGAAGACGAAATTATTTTACTTAAAACCCGAAATTTTTTGACCACCCAGATTTATTCTTTGATTGAAGATACATATAACTGGGTACTTTTTTTACTTCCATATATAGAATAGATTCTGCATAAATCTCAAAAAGTCGAAATACCTCAAAAATTTAAAATCAATTTTGGGAACATGTATAAGTGTGACATCTTAAATTAATATTTATTAATATTTATTATTATTTAACTATATATTATTCTTATATCATCAGTAAATTTTTTTAAACGTAAGCCTTCGAAGTCCTTCACTCCAATAACCTTCGAATACCTCCAACATAAACATAATATTTACGAAGGTTATTGGTACCGAAAACCTTCATTTTTATTAATAAAACGTAATACTCCGGAGGTTATTGATATTGATAACCTTCAATAACCTTCACTTTATCATAATAAACGTAATATTTGCGAAGGTTATTGGTCCGATAACCTTTAATAACCTTTGAAAACGAAATTATTACAATAACCTCCGACTTAAAAAATTTCCTGATGATGTATTATCTTTAAGTTTATAAATATTATCATTATGAAATTACCTAGGTATATACCCAGGTACAATACCTAGGGAAATACTCAGGTAAATATTCTTAAAAATAAAGGAAATTGTATTGTTTAAAAAGGAACCAATCTAATGAAAGGAATGGTAAAATAGTCTGCGACACAGGAAGTGTCTGAGAAAATATAAATACAGGTCTTTTTTAATTAAGTTCAAAAGTCAGTTCTTAGTTAGAGTTCAATTTAAATTTTAGTACAGTTTACCTTTAGTTTTTACAGTCTTTTTAATTTTTTCAGTTCTTAAATTCTTATTCTATTTTGTTTCTTAAATTCTTTATATCATTTATCTTTATTTATTATCTTATACATATATTATCCTAAAATTATTATTTAATAAAGTCATTATTTTATTGAAATATTATATATTTTATTGTCATTAATACTTTTTATATATATGCTTTGCACAAGTAATACAAACTAACTTGACGTATAAAACCTCTGTTACAATAAAGAACTTACTCACCTTAATTTTTCTTACCTAACTTTGTAATTTGCTGTGGATTGATCAAAAGGATTTCCTGAAGCAGCACGATATTACTTAACTTGTAGGATAGTTTTTGTTAGGAAAGATTCTTTAACTTTTAGAATATTGTCGTAAAGGGCACGTGACAATAGGTAAAGAAAAATGAAATTTCAAATTAAATAATAAAATAAAAAAATTTATAAATTCTAATGGCTTGAAATCAATAACATCAAAAACAATGATAAATTTTCAAAAATTAAAGATTAATTTTTTATAATTCTTTTTTTCTTTATTTTAATTTTAATATTTAATTTTTATTATTTTTTTAGTTAATTGTAACCTTTAATTGTTATTACCTTTAATTTAGTATCTTGTATTATTGTTTTATTAAAAAAAGGATAATCTTAACCTAGACCCTGAGGTTCAGGATTTTATCTTATGTTTTCACATAATATTATCTTAATGTATGGGATAGGGTTAGAGTTTATCAGGGGTAGGTTTATTTATCATCATGTGTCACACCTTTCGAATATTGATTTTTATTAAATATTCTAGGGACTTAGAATTTTTTTACATTCGGAAACTATATTTGTCACCTAATATTCATCACACCTACTTTCATCATATGAACTTCGCATGTGAAATATTTCGATCGGGGAATCTTAACCTAGACCTGGAGGGTTTAGGTTCTTATCTTAAACTCTCATGTGATATTATATTAATTATATGGGATTAGAGTTTGGGTTTGTCAAGGATAGGATATTTATTACCATGTATCACACTCTTCAAATATTGATTTTTATTAAATATCCTGGGGACTTAGAATTTTTTTACATGCCGAAACCTTATTTGTCACCCAAAATTTTATCACTTACCATCTATCACATGAAAAACACATGTGGTCACTTGCCACATTACAAATCAATAAAATTTCAAAAATCATAGGGGTCTAGAATAATATCCTAAACCGGGGATCTAGGTTAAGGATGCAAAAGTATGGTTTTTGATATACCTACGGTTATTTTTTTGATATATCAAAATTTCATGTGACCAAATAGTTATTTTTTTGATGCATCTTTAAATAAACAATTATAGGCATATCAAAAAAATAACCATTTTTTTCAGAAATTTTTGATATATCAAAAAAATAACCACAGGTGTCTCAAAAACGATACCTTTGCGTTAAGGATGCTCTTTTCGATCACCTGCCCTTACACGTGAAATATTTCGATCGGGGAATCTTAACCTAGACCTGGAGGGTTTAGGTTCTTATCTTAAACTCTCATGTGATATTATATTAATTATATGGGATTAGAGTTTGGGTTTGTCAAGGATAGGATATTTATTACCATGTATCACACTCTTCAAATATTGATTTTTATTAAATATCCTGGGGACTTAGAATTTTTTTACATGCCGAAACCTTATTTGTCACCCAAAATTTTATCACTTACCATCTATCACATGAAAAACACATGTGGTCACTTGCCACATTACAAATCAATAAAATTTCAAAAATCATAGGGGTCTAGAATAATATCCTAAACCGGGGATCTAGGTTAAGGATGCAAAAGTATGGTTTTTGATATACCTACGGTTATTTTTTTGATATATCAAAATTTCATGTGACCAAATAGTTATTTTTTTGATGCATCTTTAAATAAACAATTATAGGCATATCAAAAAAATAACCATTTTTTTCAGAAATTTTTGATATATCAAAAAAATAACCACAGGTGTCTCAAAAACGATACCTTTGCGTTAAGGATGCTCTTTTCGATCACCTGCCCTTACACGTGAAATATTTTCGATCACCTGCCCTTACACGTGAAATATTTCTAATCACCTGCTAAATTATGGACCAATAAAATTTGAAAATTCTTGAGTCTAGGATAATATCATGAACCAAAGTCTAGGATAAGGACACTCTTAAAAAATTTTGTTATCACATGTCAACATGTCACGTGTAATACATTTGCGTGGCAAAGGTATTGTTTTTGATACATATATGGTTATTTTTTTGATACCACCCTAATATGTAATATAAAATGGGGTATATCAAAAAAATAACTACAAGTGTATCAAAAATGACACTTTTGTTTACGCGCGTAAACGACAACATTCAATATAATATTTTGCGCAGTTCTAGCGAAACATACAACACAGGTCATGGTCATAGGTATTTTGTGTTTTATGGGAATAACATTTATATCATAAGATAATTTTCAATTTATTTTATTTTTTGGTGTGAAAGTGAAGTGCTTTTCAGTTTAATTTTTAATTTACTTCTTAAGTGACCTATTTAAGTTATGGATATGAATTTAACATTTTATATTAAAAAAAAATATTCGATATAATAAATAATTTATTCAAATCAATAAAATTTCAAATATAATAGATTTTAATTATTTCCAAATAACCAAATTTTTTCTGAATGGTAATTTTTATAAATAATCAATCAATCGCGACATTTGAATCAATTTTAGCAAATTCTTCAAAAAAGCCCTATATAAAATTATATAAAAAATTATTTTAAATATCAAATATCTGACATATATATATATTATAAAAAATTGATATATATAGAATATGAATTATATATAAAATAAATCAATTTACCTGAAATAATTTAATGGCATGTCCAACATCATCTGTACCAGCTGTTTCACGAATAGAATGCATACTTAATTGAGGATTTCCAACATCTAAAAATAAATAAACAATTATTATTATTTTTCTTCTTCTTATTGAAGAGAGTATGAATATAACAATAAATTAATTTAATTAATATTTACCAACAGTACGTAATCCAAGATTAGCACTTATCATTGGACCAATAGTAGAACCACATGGACTATCTGCTCTCGCACAAAATTCTTGTAATGGAACATTATATTTTTTTGCAGCTTGTCGTAATATTAGAGTAGTTGCTGCAGTAGTCGCATAACGCTATAATTTGAGATATGATGAAGAATATTAATTAATTTAATTAATTAACATATTTGATATTTAAAAGAATATTACAATTCATAATATTTTATTTATAATATAATATTTATTACCTGATTAGCATTAATCTTGATTACAACTCCATTGTGCATTTGTGGTTTATGGTTCTCTTCATGTTTCTCACTAAAAATACAAAATTTGTTAAATTAGTTGATAAATAAATATTTTAATTAATTAATTTATTTACCTGTAATTTGGATGAACAGCTAAAATAAATAAATTTTATTAAAATTTATTTTTTAAAAAATTAAAGAATAATAAAAAAAAAAATAGATGATTATCATTATAAAAAACAAATTTTATAATACCATGAGCCATATCAGCACTGATCAGAAGACTTTTATGAATGGATTCTTCAAATGTGGTCTATCGAAAGTGACAACAAAAATTTCCTTCAATTATATTTACAAATATATAATATATATATATAAATATTATATACATAAATATTATATACGTACGGGAGAAACCATATCTAAGCCATAAGTTATTCTTCTAAGACTTGATTCTATTAATTTTGAACCTGCGCCATGAGCAGAAACACTTCCAACCTCTTCATTATCAAAAAATGCTATCAAACGAATATTGGGATCTTCATCTAAAGAATTAATCTTCTTTATGCTATTGATCAATCCCTATATTATTAAGAATGGAAAAATGCAAACATAATTTACAATTAGATTTAACTAGATGTAATTTATATATTTAAAATTTCACTTACAATCAATGCACAATATGACATCATCAAATTATCAAGTCTTGCGGAAAAAATAAATTCATTAAATGCTCCTCCGATAGTTGCTTGTTGAGTGTCATAGAGACATAATTCAAAGTCATGAATTTGATTAACAGCTTTAATAGGTTTATTTTTTTAGAAATGATTGTTGTTAGAAAAAAAAAGTTAAAGAAAAAATAGAAACTTTTAATGATATGATCTGATGAGATGAGATCAGATTACTCTTAATCCCAAGTTCATGAATAAGAACATTCAACAAAGAAGAATGATGTTTCAAATCTTCATTTTGTTCTTTCTTTTCTTTATCATCTGAATTTTTTTCTCCCTCAAACCTTTAAAATTAAGTATTTAAAAGTAAATATTATAGAATTATATAATGCATACAATATTTTTAATATCTTACGCTTTTGTAGCGGTGGCGATCAAAGGTGTCAAGTGTGTTTCGTTATTGAACTTGAATCCATCAATTACATTTCGATCAAGATGAATTGCCAAGGTGGGAACTCGAAGGATTGGTCTTCTAACATGAACTAATTTATGTTCAAATTTGTTTTCACCGGTTTCTACCATCACACGACCAGCAACACTGAGATCACGATCAAACCAAGTATGCCTAACGTAAAAAAAAATTATAGTATATTAATTATTAATTACGATTAGAATATAAATTAAGAGTGAAAAAAGAAAGAACTGAACCAAAGTCCTCCTCCATATGTTTCCACCCCGACCTGTAAATATTTAGCGGAGGATTTTTTGGATACAGGTTTAACCTAAATTAAATATAGAATATAAGAGAGAGCAAAAGATTGATTAATTAGATTAATATGTTATAAGAATAAAATTTTTAAAAATTTTACCTTTAAACAAGGAGAATCACTATGAGTTCCAACTATCGAAAATCCATTCCCTGGAGTATACTTACCACCTACAGCAAAAGCTATAATTGTACTTTTATTTCTAGTGAAATAATATTTTCCATTCGGTTTTAACTTTCCTGTCCAACTATCACGTTCTTTGAGTTCTTCAAAACCTGCTCCAACCAAACGTGTAAGAGCTTCCTCAACCGCATGAAAAGGTGAGGGGGAATTATTAACGAATTTAACAAAATCAACGGCTTCAATTGGCACCGCAGAATAGTCTGTAGCATAATTAGCCTGTTTACAATTATAACGAATACCATTGAAAATGCAACAATTGAGTACGGAAAAAGAATGAGATATTTTTGTGCCATGTTGTTTTGATTGTTTTAATGAAAAACGAAAACGAATTAAGCCAAATGTTCTAGGCGTCATATAAATTACTATTTAATTGGGTTGAAATAGTTAAAGATTATTTATTACTTACCATTGTGTGAATTTTGACTCGTACAAACTTTGAAGTGAAATAATTTTTGTAGGGAAAGAAAAAATCACATGAGTAATGTATAAGATCTGAAATTTTGGTAATTGTCACCGATATTGTTATCAACTAAATTAGGCGACGATTATTAGTTTTTTTCTTCTTGAATGAATGACCTCTTGAAATTTCCATTCTTTAAAAAATTATGATTTATTATTATTATTTTTTTTTTTGAACATTCAGATAACTATATGAATATTCGAACATTTTTCAAAATATTCAAATCTAATTAAGGGTAAAAAAAATAATATTATTATTTTGTTACTTTTTATTTTATCATTATTATTATTACTTTCTTATTTTCTTATTTTGTATATATATATATATATTTTTTACAAAGATGTTTTATATTTTTATTTTATACGATGGGATGGGAATTTTGCTGATTTTTTTTTTTTTGGTTTTTATTGAAAAAAACAAAAATAATAGTCTTAATCGATAGTCTAGCCTTTTTTTATTTATTTATTTTTTTATTTATTTATTTTTTTTTATTTCTTTATGTTTCATTATATTATGAAAAAAACGACAGATACGATACATATGTATATAAATTTAACATTTAATCTTTTTTGTAAATATCACGTTATACTAATATCTAAACATTAAAAACGCGNTTTTCTTCTTGAATGAATGACCTCTTGAAATTTCCATTCTTTAAAAAATTATGATTTATTATTATTATTTTTTTTTTTGAACATTCAGATAACTATATGAATATTCGAACATTTTTCAAAATATTCAAATCTAATTAAGGGTAAAAAAAATAATATTATTATTTTGTTACTTTTTATTTTATCATTATTATTATTACTTTCTTATTTTCTTATTTTGTATATATATATATATATTTTTTACAAAGATGTTTTATATTTTTATTTTATACGATGGGATGGGAATTTTGCTGATTTTTTTTTTTTTGGTTTTTATTGAAAAAAACAAAAATAATAGTCTTAATCGATAGTCTAGCCTTTTTTTATTTATTTATTTTTTTATTTATTTATTTTTTTTTATTTCTTTATGTTTCATTATATTATGAAAAAAACGACAGATACGATACATATGTATATAAATTTAACATTTAATCTTTTTTGTAAATATCACGTTATACTAATATCTAAACATTAAAAACGCGTACATCATAACGTTCAATAATGTTACATCGTCGTAATATGTATAAAGACATATTGTAACACTTTTAGTCGATTTTATGATAAATTTAGATTTCCTTTATTATTGTTTTCCTTTGATTTAGAGTCGACTTCGCAATATTAACAAGATCCGGTAAATAGCAACAAATATCACATCTGGCCCATTGGCATAGTGAAATGTGTACACAAGCCTGACCAGCAGCAAAACTTTATTTACCGTCCTTTTTAACCATTAGTAAAAATTTACAATTTATTACTAATAACAACCAATACAACAGAACAAAAAAGCATATCATAATACCATGATATAAATCTACCTCTAAACAAGAGTATAGCAGTTGATCGATGAATAATTGAAAAGAGATGAAAATGCTCTCCCCCCCCTTGGGTAATAATTAACTATAATACGAAAAGTACATAGCATCAAGTGACGGAGGGAGAAATATATAATAAGCGAACACTCAATTGTTAATGATATAAAACAAGGAAACAATTTTTGTTTTAAAATAATTTAAATAAAAAAAATATTACATTACTTAAATATGTTTTGCAAATATAATATTTCAATCAAAAAGGAAGTTCAATATAAAATACAATTATTTTTAATCTGCTGAGAACAATATAAAAAATTCATCTAAAAAAGGAATTAATTAATCTTGGGTTCTAATAATAAACTTCAACAGTGCAGTGTATATCATTTCCTTTCCAAATAAAAATTCAATCGCCAAGACCAGGCGTAGCGTAGTTATATACTTATTCTAGATAATAGTTTCTAAATAAATACTGTTGTATCGGTTATGAATTATACTTTCTAGGCATTGTTCAGACTCAAAATGACTAATAGTCGGGGAAATTATTTATCTTCTTATAGGCAATAAACACACTTACCATTTTCGAACAAAACTTCATGATTTCATTTCTACATTCTTGATCAATGGATGATAACTGGTGACTAATACTATATACTTATTCCATGCGGGCCATATGTAAGACTGTATAAATTATTGTACCCTGGGTATAAAGACAAAGACTCGGGTATTAAAATAAAGTACAGTATTTTATTTTGGATTTTCTGTTTATTTGTTTATTTTTTTCGTTTTAGAAGAGAAAAACAAACAATTTTCAAATTTATAACACAGTATAATACCTATTGTTCATATCTCAGCAGATTTATTATTTACCGGGGACATTCACCTTTTTTCAATTTATACAAAATATTCTACTCTATTTTTAACGTTAATTTTTATAATAATGATTCTAGAAAATAAAATAAAAATAGATTGTTCTAATGTATATATTTATATTCCCTTTTTCTATCTATTTTGACTGTTAAATATCTCGAAAAGAAAAAACAGAATAATTTTTTACAAATTAATTAATTATCAATATGAGCTTATTATATACTTAATCTAAATATATAAAAAATAATAATAATATACAAATTAAATTAATATAATAAATAAATAAATAAATAAAAAATCATTCAAATACATTTTGTCCCAAAGCTAAACATACAAAATCATATAATAAAATTCCTCCCACTAAAACAATTGTAATAAAACCACTTGTGATTGCTAACTTTAATCCATATCTTGTTGGTAATCCAGGAAATGCTCTAAAAATTTCACCTATTTTACTATTATTATTCAATCCTAAATTATTTAAATCATTTTCAATTTCGGATAAATTATTACTACTTTTTTGTGTTGTTGAAGAATAAATATCTTCATATATTGACATGATAGGTGATGGTGGTGGACAATTTGTATAAATGGAATTTGTGGTATGAATGGATTGAATTGATAAACTATGAGTATCACAATGAGGATCCGCTGATAAATTATTATTATTGTGGTGGTGGTGGTGGTTATTTTCATTACCTATAATAATGTCATTTATGGCAATAGCAGGTGTTATTACTATTGTTGGTGGTGAAGAAAGAGATTTTCGACGACTGAAACTTGTTCGTGAAATTAATGAAGGTGGAGATGTTGCTAAGTGTCTTCCTGAAGGAGATATTTTTGTATCGGATTCTGATGAAATTGAAGAATTTTCTTTATCACGATTCATCATACAAATATCACCACCACCCACACCTCCTGGGATAGTTAAAAATGGTGAAGGTTCTAATTCTTTGGGACTACTACTATAAATTGGTAGATCCATTTGTTTTGGATTAATACTTGTATTAATTACTAAAAAATTGACACCACCACCATTACTATCTAAATCTAGACTTCTTGAAAGATTTGAATCTCTTGATCTTCTTCTCCTTGGTGTAGTACTCGGTGATAAATGAAAATCATCAACATTTAAATTGTTTCCTGACTTTGGTTCTAATCCTGGGGAAGGTGGACTTACGACAATTGGTAATGGCAACCAATTATTATGATTGTTGTTATTATTATTATTGTAATAATTATTATCAATAGTATTTACAATTTTATCATCATCGGAAAATGCTTTGAGAAATACACTTTTTATAGAAAGTGCATCGGAAAGTATTGACATTGATAATTTTCTTTCCAGATTTTTTGCCTTTTCAATTGGTTCTTCAGCTACAAATATTATAATATTAGGAATATTATATAAAATAATGTAAGCATTCTGACATTCTGATATATTTTTCTATAAAATCACACACGTGTTACTCCATTCCTAATTATTAAAGAAATTATAGTAAATAATAAATAATAAATAATAAATGATAGAAATACCTTTTGGAACAATATCATCATCACTCTTCAAATGTTCCCTTGTTTGACTAATATAATAAAATAAAAATGGAAGAATAAAGTTGCTAATAGTTGAGAAAATTAAAGTTGTCCAATTCATAAAAGAGTTTAACCAAGAACCCGTTTGGAATGGTATTATGATTACCCAAGGTAACACGCTTGACAATAAAGTAGCTGTAACTGAAATCATTCAAAATAAAATTGATAAAATTATATATATATAAAATTAATAAAATTAATGAAATTATATATGAAATTATATATGTAATTATATATATAATTATATATAAAATTGTATATAAAATTGTATATAAATTATATATATATAATTATATATAAAATTACATATGAAATTATATATGAAATTATATATGTAATTATATATAATACAACAACAAAGAATTTGAAAATACCTTTATCACAATAATTATTATTGATCAAATTATAACGAACAATAATTGCATATGCAGGAATGCTTGCTATCAATACAGCTAAAGGAAATAAATAAGTTGTAATAGTACTGATAATTGATCTTTCGCTTGAATTATTAATAACAGCAATAATATTTGACTTTGAATCTATTTGATAAGCCATTCCCCCAATGAATCCTAATAAAATATACGCGCACGTAGATATTGATATAGAATACCATACTGATTTACGAATTGAAACTGTTGGATTCTACAATAATAACAATAAAGAATTGGTGAGATAATTGAAATAAATTGAAATAAATTGAAATATAAAAAATATAAAAAACGTACCAAGTCGTTAATCCAACTTGGAATCATTACGATAAATGCATAATTAAATAATACTGTCCCAACTGCTTGACTAAAATCAGTGCCTACTAAAGGAACACGATCTGAATCAAGTCCATGAATCATAAATGTAACTAACCAAGAGATGATGATTAATGCTAATGTGATTAATGAAACTAGAAAAAAATAAATACATTATTATTATTATAATTATATTATATTTAAATTATAATTGTTTATATATTATAAAAATAATATCACAATTTAGTGAGTAAAAACTAAATAACGAACCAATTTGAATTCTAATATTATCAACAAGTTCCACAACACTCGCAGGGATAACAATTGCTAAAGAAATCTATTTAAATTATGAAAAATATGTAAACATGATTAATTAATTTATAGATTAATTTATGAACTATGGAAATTAAATTTATCCATTTTTTTTCTTTTGAACTCACCAAAAATCCAACAGTTATAAGCATATAATCTTTTCCAAAAGGACTTCCTGTTAGACCTTGTTCTCTAACACAAAAAAATCCGGTGGTGGGATGAATTCCAATTCCACATGTTTTTCCAGCTAATGAAATCATTAATGAATCCATTGTTTGAGATGAAATAATAATTGATGATATAATAAAAGATTGAATCGCTATGTAAAGAGTTAATTGAACAATTAGGCGATGATGTTTTTTTTTGATTAGGATTGAAGTAAGACGAGAAAATTCGATTTTATCCTATATATAAAAGTAAATTCATTGGATTTTAAATATTAAATTTATTTATATGTTTATATATTTATATATGTTTAAATATATCTAAACCTGAAATCGATTGTTTCCTGGAATTGTGCTTAAAGCTTCACAGAGAAACAATGATGCACTACCACTCAAAAGAAGTGCAATGACAAAAATTATTATCGGTCTAAAAATCGAATCAAAATTCAATTAGTAAATCAACATATTATCATATTAAGAGTTATGATATTGATACATACATGAACCATCCTGCTTGTTGAAATAACAATGGAACTAAAAGAAAAGAAAAAAATAAAATAAATTTAATATAATTTATATAATTTGTAAATATAAAAAAAAATTGATTTGAATCATTTTATATAGAAACAAGTTCAAACTTGTGACAAGCCCGGGTCCAGTCATAGAAGAAACCAAAAGTGCCACGCTTCCGAAGAACGATATCGAGTTTGGTTTTTCCATGATTAGTATATTGATTATATTAATTAATTTATATTACTATACTATTGTTACTTTATTATTATTACTATGTATATTTCAAAAAAAAAAAATTATTTAATCATTTTAAAAAATTATTTCAGGAATTTGTGAAAAAATCAAAACGAGAAAAACGAGATAACACACATTTATAATTGTTATTTTTTTTTTTATCAAAATCAGTATTTATTTTGATTATCATTTTTCATTTTCCCGTAAATTCTTGAAAATTTTAGATTCTCTCAAAGCCACAGATTATAGGATAATTTGTTATTATTATTGTTTAGGGATTAATGACTTGCATAAAATAAGTCTTCCCACATGGCAAGTCTCAAGTATCAACACGTGAAAAATTTTTAAGAAGATAATAAAGATGATTTATTAAATGTTTAAAATTATTTTGAGTGTTCGTTCAACAGAGATATTCATGACTTTGTTACCGGCCAAAAATTTAATATTAATTTAATATTTCTTGTTGTTATACATGAGAGAGATTTAATAATAATCAAGAAATTTCATTTTTTCTGCTTTCTTAAAGTTTGATACTTACATTATAATCTTTCTCTATTGATGGGCAACACGAGCGTAGTAATAATTATTCAATGAACAATCTGTTACACAAATTTTGTTAGTCATTACTCTACTCTTAAATGAATAAAGCATATATGCAAATACATCTTTGACTACTAACTAAAGTTCTTTATTGCTAAACTGTACTAAAAATAACCAAAAAAAAAACAAAAAAGCAAATAACTATATTGGCTTTAGAGAAAAGAAATATAATAAGTTTTATTAGATACAGGTTTTTGATAGGTTGACAGAGTATATGGTAGAATTTTTTAATGAAAGTCAAGCTTATTTACATAATAAAGTATTATAAAAAAAAAAAAAAATAACAAAATGAACCTTTTTACTTAGAGATTAAAAAATGATTAACATAATAAAATTTTGAGTTGTCACTGGATCGTAATTTGACTTTTTAATCAGATCATATGTTATTATTATTACGAACCAAACAGTAAGTGTTGCACTAACGTCTAGACTTCCTAAAAATAAATAAATGAAGGATACTGGTGTTGGTGCCCTTGCTCAGAAACAAAGTTAATAAACTTTTTTCGCACATGATCAGTGATTTGCGATGACCTTTTTTTCAAAACGCGCGCAGAATCTTAATTTTTCTTTACATATGATTTAATTAACATCTTAATTAATTAAGCATTATTTATTAAGTTTCAAATGATACTTTTTGAGGGTTTCAATGAATTTCAACTTTGCATCTTTTAATAAAAAGATTAAAGAATTTTACAAAATTATACAACAAATAGAAAATAAGAATGAATCGTCTATCCCTTTTTTTTTCATAAAAAAGATTGTACATGGTGTCATCACTCAATTGTTATCATTATATCATGCTGTATTTTATAAATCTGTTATTTACTGTAGCAAAATTTGATGTTTATTATATTTAACTTATAAAGCCAAAGAATAACCTATTAATTTAATTTAATTTTTGATTTTAACCTCTCATTATCTAATATCATCTAATTCACGTTACAAAAAAATTGATGTAATTAAATTTATCATTTCAACAAAATCTCAGAAGAAGTAACATTAGAAAAAATGGCATCAATCAAAACCCTAGAGAAATTTATTTAAATGCGAAATTTAGTAAACAAGATTATCAACAAATGACTATTATTGTGCATATGTCAAACAAATAAGCCAACAATATTGTCTTTAATATTAATTTTCATCATTAAATTTTCGATTTCCTACATCAATGAAAGTTTATGTTCGACCTTAATTTTACTTGCATAGCATGAACGATAAATGTTTTCGCATAAAAATTTAATTTATAAATTTTTATTTTGAAAAAAAATTCTCATACAGAAATTTCGATCATAATAACTGTCTGTGTTATACAATGATACCATTTTCTGAGATTTTGGTTATCTCTAACTACTGAAACAATTTCCTCCAAGAGAATTCACATCACTGTTAAAAAGAAAAGTGATAATGAACTTTCGAACTATTGAAAATTACCTTTTTTTGATTAAGCGTATATATATATGTATATATATATGTTTCTTTTCACTATTCTGCAAGTGAAAACATGAAACATCACGAAACATCAACGAAATACTGCGTGCCCGGTTTTTTTTTCATCCCGATTTTTCTTATTTACTATACTGTGACCAATTCATTTTATTATACTGTGACCAATTCAATCACCCGATAAGATTTTTTTACCAATAGGAAATTTATGATAACGAATGATAAAATGATGAAATAGTTTCAAATAAATTCATTTATATACATATATGATATTCAAAGAAATCAATTAACGCTAGGTCTAATTTCTGTTTATTAGACGATCACGAGAACGTGCTGATATATTTATATAATGTGTGTCCAGAATTACAAAGAGATTTCATTAAAAAAAACCAGAGATATTTAAATAAAATTTTGTTAACGCACATTATTAACATTATTAGTAAATAACGTCTTCGAGAATGATGAATGTAGTGTTACTGGTGTACAAATGATCTCAGAAATCCAAATTGGTTCGACAAGGATAATGACAATATAACAATAACATAAAATAAATTATCTAATTGTTTACCCAATTAGTGAACTTTATTTACACGCATATACTATATATTTATATATTTATATATTTATATATTTAGGGTATTATTGTTTCGAGATTTCAAATTATATTTATAATCCAATTGGAAACTGAATTTTCTTATAATGTAAACTTTTAAAAATATATCTCTCCTAAACAGTTTAGATATTCAAAAACAACGAGTTTAATAAATAAGTAACTTTCCTTTCTTTAAAAAAAAAGAGATATGATTGCATTAAAAGAATTCTATGAATGAAATACTTCCGGTGAAAAACTTGCTTTTTTACAATGCTTGAATTGTTAAAAATTATAAATTTAAAATGCACAAATAAATTATCTAAAATTAAATATAATTAATTACCATTCATAGAAGTCTAACAATAAGTTTTCAAGGTACCCTTAACATACGTGTAATCTTAAATGAAAGATACAATTGCCATCAGGTTAAATGTTTCTGCAATAGAATTAATAAAGTTTTATTAAGGAATTGTAGAATTATGTTGTACATTCATATTTTGTTAGTAATAATTATTGATAACCACTATTTCCATATAAAGAAAAAAGAGAAATGGGAAAAACAATTAAAAAATTATGATTCGAATATAGAAAATTATTTTTTTCTGAACACAAAAAATATGTAATAATTATAAAATCAATATAAGAACTGCCTCCACTCACATTCTTGTTTCATTTCTTTTTTCCATCTTTGCAGTCTCAATCCTTGACTATATATATTTAGTTGCAGTTGCGTCCCCTAATATATCGCACTGTTTAAAGCTCTTGGATTCATCCTCACAATCATTTCATCCCTTTTCCATATCGTCATTCCCTTCATTATATTCCTATTGTAAAGATCACGTTATTGACTTGTCATCAATACACCACGAGACTACAAAAAACAAATAATTATAATCATTTCATCGTTAACTAACTTAACGGAAGTGATTTATCATCCTTTTATATATGAATAAAATTTGATCATATTTCAATAGGAATCCAGGAATCCATTTGCTTTAAATATTTAAAAGACTTTACATCGAGATTATATATATAAATATGTACTTATTTCAAGCGATGGATGAAGATCCTTCTGGGTCAAAAGATCATAATTCAACCTACGTAGATTCTAATTCAACTTACGTAGATTCTAATTCAACTTACACAGATGATAATTCAACCTACACGGATTATGCAGATTATCCCGATAACCCTTATTATAGTTCTGATATTGACAAAATAAAACAAGACGAATTTTTTAAAGCATTAAATACAAATTTAAGTATAATAAGTATGGCTGGTGGTCTAATAGTATTAATAATAATAATTGCAATGTGGCTCTATGATAAAAAATTGGTAAATCGAGTTTCACTGAGATTAACGGCCGTGATTTCATTTGTCGATATTATTAATGGAGCAATTGTGATAGCATATTCGTGGTATAAACCTAAAGATACATCAACATGTACATTCATTGGGTGGGGAATGTCTTTCTTCCCTGCGTTATATTTATTCGTAACTGTAATGATAGCATTTAACTTGCAGGTAATATATTTTTTTTTAAAAAAAGTTTAAAAAAGTTTATTTAATTATTTAATTAGACTAATTTTGTTTACTTTATTTAATTTTATATTAACATTACGTAATCATAATAGGTAGTTTTTCTTCATCGGAAAAAAGTCTCTTCATTTTCAGACAGATGGTATCTTCCTGTAGCCTTAATCGCTGCTATAGTAATAAATTTACCACCATTAATATATAATCGTTTTGGTTTTGATGCAAAAGGTATGGAATGTCTTTATCGCGATTCTCTTTCCGTTGCTTCGGATTGGTGGAAATTTAGTACATTCATAGTTCCAATATCTTTAGCCATGATTTATTGTACATTGGTATTGGCGGTTGTAGTGTGTAAGTTGATTTTTGAACACCGAAAATTAGCCGAGGCAATACAGACCCAAAGCAGTGTGACCTTGACTGCAAAAGCTCGAAGACAAAAGATTCTCTTATTAAAATTAGTCAGCCGTATCTCTTTGTATGCTGCAATCCCTCTTATAAACATTAGTGGAATCATTGTCGAATATTCATATCACGCTTTTAATAGAGACAAAGGAATGCCAAGACCTTTACAATATTGGGCTATTGTTGGATCCTGTTTGCCAGGTATGATTTTAGTAATTGTTAAATAATTTATTTATTTTATACGGCTAATTTTCTAATTTTCTAATTTTTCAAATATTTTTAATTTTCTAATTTATAGGATTTATAAATTGTATAGCTTTTCTCTTCGATCCTGCTATACATAATGCTATGAGAAAAGTGAAAAAGGATCTTCTTGACGCATATGGTTACGAAAAGTGTCAATTCGACTCATTCACGATTTCTCTTAATAGTCCACCCTTATCACCATCTGAAGTTTTCTTCCCTAATACACCCTCCAGTCCTTATTTGAATTCAAATTTTTCATCTTCACCAACATTATTACATCCATCTTCACCGACATTCCCACCTCATTCACCACGTTCACCACGTACACCACCGCGTTCACCGCGCTCACCACATACACCACGTACACCACATACACCACGTACACCAAACTTCCCTATGAATCATAACGAACGGGCTTTTGGATTTAAAAAAGAGAGACCGATTTTAAAATGGTTTGTACGTACATTTTTGGACAAAAGACAATACCCTATGCTAAAAAATGGACTTACTACAAGTTTATGGTCAGATCAAGATGAAAAATCCAGCTCTGGATCATCAAATTCTGGTACATTTTCAAGTCAAAGTTTAGGTTATGACTATAGAAATGGTAACGGAATAAAAAAAAATATGTATGACATATACCCAAATCGTAATAATGATAAAGGAAAGAAAACGTTTATGAAAAGATTATCAAGAGTTTTAGCCACACCTTCAGACGATCCAGTGCAATTAGCAATAACAACCACCACAGAAACAGAAACCGTAGTTACTAGTGCTGACTCTACAGAATCATTCGAATCTGAAATGAATCTTACATCATCCTGTAATAGTACACGACCATTAAGTAATTACAATGATCGATCACGTTTAATCTATGAACCAAATTCAAATAGAGGAGGATCATTTTTGTTCCCTCATAAATTGGGTAAAAATACTACAATTAACATTCATCTACATCAATATCAATATCCTTCAACGGCTACTGTTTTGGGACACGTAGAAGCTGGTGCATCATCATCATCATCATCATCTACATCTTTCTCAAGGAATAGATTACTACGGCAACAACAAAGACAAAAAGAAGCAGAATTAAAATTGAATTTACATAAAAAATCTGATTCTACTTCATCCATAGCATCAAGGGATTCAGTTGACAATGAGTTATCAGCTTATTAAATTATTAAAATTATTAAAATTATTAAAATTATTAAAATTATTAGAGTTATTAAAGTGATTTAAATATTAATAATTAAGTAATTAAATAATTTAATATCATCACTTACTTTTTTTATTTATTTAAAATGTCCTTTAACCAATAAAAATTGAATTATTTTACATTTACATGCATGTAAACCAACACAACATAAACCTAAATAAAGAAGAGCAAATGAATTTGATAAAGGGTGGTTTTTTTAAGATAATTTTTTCAACACAATATTGTATATAGCATTTGAAATCAATTCATTAATATAAATTTCAATTTTTAATCTCAATTTTTCATTAAATCTTTTTTTTTTTTTCAAATGTTTTTTTATCTAATGTTTTCCCAATATTCCTATAATTAATTATTACTTTTTCATTAATACATTTTTTTTATATATAAATTTGTAATTTAATAATAAACAAGAAATTTAGAAAAGGATAATAAATTGCCTACTTATCTTACTTCTAAAAAATCCTTTATCACAAGTTCTCACAAAGTTGAAATATTTAGCTAGAATAGTAATATCGTAAATACCGTACCGTAGTTACCAGTTATATTTAAAAGATGTTAAATCAGTGACGTGTTACTATCCTTTTATATAACAAGCACAAATATAAATAAATAAAAAAATAAACATAAATTTAAATCGTAACAAAACTGAAGGGGCTTTTAACCTGTAAAAACAATAAAAAAGTATAAAATATTAAATTTACCATTTTATTATATTAGTCATTACAATTAAATCAATAAGGTCCTATATCTTGCTTTCTCAGTAATAGGACTATATCTGTCTGTAATTTTTTTATTTCTTATAATTTATATGAATTTTATTTTTCCAAAGTTAAAAGTTGTAAAAAAAAATGTAAAGGAATTTAAACATTTTATTTATATAATTATTTGTAAAAGAACCAAAAAACTGAAATATATAAATTTTAATTTATTTAATATATTAATATAAATAAAACTTCATTATAATAAAATATAAAGAATAAAGCAATAAATATTTCTTAAAAACTAAATTCTAGGTAGTTTTACTATTTACTTTGAAAACTTCATAATCAATAATTGAAAAATTGCCACTTGTTCTAATGGATTTTTCATAATAACCATTATTACCAAAATAAGAATTATTATCTATAGTAAAATTATATTGATTACTGCACATATAAAGTTCATTTATCCCAAAAAGAGGGCCATAACTTTTTTGATGATCTTTATCCCAATAAAGTAATGCATAGTTAGGTGCCTTTACTCTACTAAGAATTGAATTTTGAATATTACCATTTTTCAATGAGAAAATGAAACTATCATTTGTTTCCTTATAATTACTAGAAGCACTACTGTTATCCCATGCTAAGGGATTATAACCTCCAATAATTTCATCAGTTCCTTTGACTTTTATAATAACTACCGTACCAGCGTGACCATGGCACATGTCCCAAAACGTTTGTGGGGCAAATCCATCTTTGCTTCCTCGTAAAATTAACTGAAATTCATATGGATAATTGGTTGAAGGATATGTAGTATTTTTACGATCAATCCAGGAGGAAATTTCTGCAGCATGATCATCAGAAATAATTGTTGAAAAAGGTTCTTTTGAACGAGCAGGTAATTCAGGAATCAAAATTGTTCTTGCTGGTAAAATAANAATTTCATCAGTTCCTTTGACTTTTATAATAACTACCGTACCAGCGTGACCATGGCACATGTCCCAAAACGTTTGTGGGGCAAATCCATCTTTGCTTCCTCGTAAAATTAACTGAAATTCATATGGATAATTGGTTGAAGGATATGTAGTATTTTTACGATCAATCCAGGAGGAAATTTCTGCAGCATGATCATCAGAAATAATTGTTGAAAAAGGTTCTTTTGAACGAGCAGGTAATTCAGGAATCAAAATTGTTCTTGCTGGTAAAATAATTGATTTCTTTGGTTGATTAGGAGACATAAAATGTTGTATTATATCTTTCCAGAGTTGTTTATCAAGAATTTTCTTGTAAGGTTCCACGTTATTCCAAATATCCTCATTAGAAATATGGAAATATCTAATATATGGTAAGCAATGTTGGAGAGTAGTCTTTAAAGTTAAAAAATTATCCTTATTCCAATCATCAAGATCAATAGGAAGAGTAGGATTTTGAGCAATTCCCCATTTGATGGTATATTCCCAGATTTTGGTTTCTTCCATCTGTAAATCATCACGTTTGAGAAGAGACACCAAAGCAGATTCTTGGAGAGATGTAAAATCTTCGGCATCAAAAATAAGATTAGGATACTTTGCAACAATATCATTGCAAAAATTTTCTAAATCTTTAAAGTTATTATTAATAAAAATTGTATGATATACAAGAGAAAAGTGTGATTTTAACCAAGAAGCTTTATCTTCGATAAGAATAGTTTCGAGTTTCTTAGATAATTCTTCAAGTTCAAATTTACTTGCTTCTAACATCAAGTTAAAAATTACTCTTGTTTCAATATTCTCTAAATTAATAATACCACCATAAATGTATCTATATGATTATATAATTAGATGGCAATAATTAAATTATCAAAATTATCATTGTTTAAATCATAATATTATTTTTTTAACTGTTAAATAATTATAACATACTTGAGAATAATATCAAAAATTTGAGCGGAAATGTTTTGTTTAATAATTGTCCTGATATTATTTTCATTTGGGTTAATAGTATCCAATTCTTTTCGAAAATAAGGTGAGCGACATTTAAGTACATTTGAGTGTGCCATAAAAGTTTTTTCTTTATTTTCAACTTCGATAATTACATTATAATCATCTTTGTCATTAAGAAGTTCAGTAAAATTTTGAGATAATTTATCAAAGAATTTTATTGCCATTTTTTTTTTTTGTAAATTGGGTAAAAAAAAAGTATTGGAGTATGAGTATCGTTTCTCGTTACACGTACACAAAACCTTATTATATATTAAAACCCATGACATTTCTTTTTATCGATTCTATTTAAGAATTCAATTACGTATTTGGCTACTATTGTAATGTATTTTATCCTGTATATATGCATATATCAGAATTAAAGCAAATATAAATTCTCTATTCCTTCCCTATTCTGTAAGCAATCCATATGACACACGAAATATTTCCCTGGAGAGAGTGTGCGAGTTTGTTGTGTGTTCACGAAGGAAAAACTATTTTAAAAAATGTGATAAAATGCTACGTTATTTTCATAAAAAGAATTGATGTGAATTTTCATTTCTACAAATTACATTTTGTGATACTTTCAATTGCATAATTATTCTTGACAATTGTTTCCCATTTTGTTGACGCTATTTTTTTGTTTCTCAATTTTACGAAAAAAAAGATATGGCATTAAAGTTCTTTGATAAATTATCTCAAAATTTTACTGAACTTCTTAATGACAAAGATGATTATAATGTAATTATCGAAGTTGAAAATAAAGAAAAAACTTTTATGGCACACTCAAATGTTCTTAAATGTCGCTCACCTTATTTTCGAAAAGAATTGGATACTATTAACCCAAATGAAAATAATATCAGGACAATTATTAAACAAGACATTTCCGCTCAAATTTTTGATATTATTCTCAAGTATGTTGTAATTATTTAACAATTAAAAATAATATCAGTTATTATGATTTAATTAATGATAATTTAATTATGATGATTTAATTAATTATTGCAATTCATTACACAGGTACATTTATGGTGGTATTATTAATTTAGAGAATATTGAAACAAGAATCATTTTTGACTTGATGTTAGAAGCAAGTAAATTTGAACTTGAAGAATTATCTAGGAAACTTGAAACTATTCTTATCGAAGATAAAGCTTCTTGGTTAAAATCACACTTTTCTCTTGTATATCGTACAATTTTTATTAATAATAACTTTAAAGATTTAGAAAATTTTTGCAATGATATTGTTGCAAAGTATCCTAATCTTATTTTCGATTCCGAAGATTTTACATCTCTCCAAGAATCTGCTTTGGTGTCTCTTCTCAAACGTGATGATTTACAGATGGAAGAAGCAAAAATCTGGGAATATACCATCAAATGGGGAATTGCTCAAAATCCTACTCTTCCTATTGATCTTGATGATTGGAATAAGGATAATTTTTTAACTTTAAAGACTACTCTCCAACATTGCTTGCCATATATTAGATATTTCCATATTCCTGGTGATGATACCTTAAAAAAAGTAGAACCTTACAAGAAAATTCTTGATAAACAACTCTGGAAAGATTTAGTACAACATTATATGTCTCCTAATCAACCAAAGAAATCAGTTATTTTACCAGCGAGAACAGTTTTGATTCCTGAATTACCTGCTCGTTCAAAAGAACCTTTTTCAACAATTATTTCTGATGATCATGCTGCAGAAATTTCCTCCTGGATTGATCGTAAAAATACTACTTATCCTTCAACCAATTATCCATATGAATTTCAGTTAATTTTACGTGGAAGCAAAGATGGATTTGTCCCACAAACATTTTGGAACATGTGCCATGGTCACGCTGGTACAGTAGTTATTATAAAAGTCAAAGGAACTGATGAAATTNCCGAAGATTTTACATCTCTCCAAGAATCTGCTTTGGTGTCTCTTCTCAAACGTGATGATTTACAGATGGAAGAAGCAAAAATCTGGGAATATACCATCAAATGGGGAATTGCTCAAAATCCTACTCTTCCTATTGATCTTGATGATTGGAATAAGGATAATTTTTTAACTTTAAAGACTACTCTCCAACATTGCTTGCCATATATTAGATATTTCCATATTCCTGGTGATGATACCTTAAAAAAAGTAGAACCTTACAAGAAAATTCTTGATAAACAACTCTGGAAAGATTTAGTACAACATTATATGTCTCCTAATCAACCAAAGAAATCAGTTATTTTACCAGCGAGAACAGTTTTGATTCCTGAATTACCTGCTCGTTCAAAAGAACCTTTTTCAACAATTATTTCTGATGATCATGCTGCAGAAATTTCCTCCTGGATTGATCGTAAAAATACTACTTATCCTTCAACCAATTATCCATATGAATTTCAGTTAATTTTACGTGGAAGCAAAGATGGATTTGTCCCACAAACATTTTGGAACATGTGCCATGGTCACGCTGGTACAGTAGTTATTATAAAAGTCAAAGGAACTGATGAAATTTTGGGTGGTTATAATCCTTTAATGTGGGATAATAATACTATTGGTGTTTATGAGCAAACAAATGATAGTTTCATTTTCTCATTGAAAAATGGTAATATTCAAAATTCAATTCTTAGTAGAGTAAAGTTACCTACCTATGCATTAAATTATTTGGGTAAAGGTCATCAAAAATGTTATGGCCCTTATTTTGGAGGACCTGAACTTTATATGTGCAGTAATCAATCTAATTTTACTATAGATAATAAATCTTATATTGGTAGTGGTTTTTATGAAAAATCCATTAGAACAAGTGGCAATTTTTCAATTATTGATTATGAAGTTTTCAAAGTAAATAGTAAAACTACCTAGAATTTAGTTTTTAAGAAATATTTATTACTTTATTCTTTATATTTTATTATAGTGTAATAAAGTTATATTAATCTATAAAATAAATCAAATTAAAACCTTTTTTAAATGTATATTCAAAATAATTATTGATTATAATAATTTATTATATTTTTTTAAAAAAATTTTGACTTTTAACTTTTGAAAATGAAATTTAAATATATCATCATTATTTATTTTAAAATAAATAATCATATATATAGAAAATACACTTTAAAATAATGGTCAAAAAAGACTCTTGTATATGGAAATAATTCTGTAATTAAAGCTATTATATTTTTTTTATTTATTGGCAATTAAGTATAGTTGTATATTATTATAATGACAAAGTAGTATGAAAAATATTTAACTTTAATTTGTGTTATTTTTTTTACAATAATATTTTATTAAATTACACATATCGAATAAGCAAAATTTTGATACAAATTGGTCAAAAATCGGCTGCCTATTTGTGTATCTCCTTGCCTATTTATGTATCATCTATACATGTCATCAAAACTATTGAATTAAGTTAGACACAATTAAAATTAAGAAAAATTGGAGTTGAGTTAAGGCAAATTTTGAGTTTTACTAGTAATTGACACAATTAGTTGAGTCAAATACAATTAAAAATTAAAATTTTAAAAATTAAAATTTTAAAAGTTGAATCAAGGCCAAATTAGTTTTGATGACATGTATAATATCATCCACAAATCTTCCTTTCTATTTGCATATCATTTACATATTTTCCTGCCTATTTGTGTCAAAAATTTTGCCTGTTTTTCTTCATTCAACTAGTGTTAATATTTACTATTAATTTATTTAATTAAATTTTTTTGTAATTTTAGCTTACTTAAATTTAAAGCTCTTTATAGGTCTTAAAGCTTACAAGTAAAGCTCTCAATTAGTTCAGTAAAAACTAAAACTGAACTGCCAGTTTCGATTCAGTCCAGTTTCAGTTTATTAATATATAAACTGAAATATTCAGTTCAGTTTCAGTTTGGTCATGATTTATAAATAGAATCCAAACTAAATATTTCAGTTTACATATATACATATTGATGTTGAAGCATTTTATAATTATTGAAGATATAAAAATCAAATAAAACTGGTTTGATTCAGTTTAAAGTCAGTTTCAATTCAGTTTAATTTTGAATAATTATTATTTAATTTCAGTTCAGTTTGATTTTGGATAATTGTTATTCAGTTTCAAACTGAATCTGAACTGTTAAGAACTTTACTTGTAAGTTTAGTGAGCTGAACTACAGGTTCATGAATATACTTGCATACAAAATTATTTTGAAATTCTAAAATTGCAATTTTGAAAAAAAAGTTTTTTATAGAAAACAAAATTATTTTATTTAAAACTCAAAATTTTTTGATCACCCTACATATAATTAGAAACTTTTTTACTTTCATATTCTAAATAAATCACAAAAAGATGAAATACCTCAAAAATCTAAAATCAATTTTGAAAATATATATACTTATGAATATATGTCAAAAAATTTGATAAATTGTAATATACATAATATTGGTTAAATGAACAAAAATTAAAATCCTATTCATAAATCAGAAAAAATTAACTGCTTATACTTAATTGATGATCCGCCACTAAACAGGTTAGCTAGTATAACTATGATCGACAAAATTCTATCTTAATAATCTAAAAAGAAATACTTTATATGTATTAGTATACATATTTAAAGAGTGGCGCATTAGAATGAAAATTTTCGAAACTTTATAATCATGATGTTGTTTAACATTGAAAATGAAGAAATAGAAATTTTCGCAAATTTTAAACGATTTTTATAAAATTTAAAGCTGCTAACCTTAATTTGTAAAATATTCCATATTTTTTGAATTACTTTTTTTTAAAAAATCTATTAATATATGTTTGAAAGTATTTATATAATAATTTTGAGACTTCTAGCTAATACTTTTATTAAATAAAAAATAGTAACGGGATTTTGCTAAAATTTTGGTTAATTGGCAATGTTTAAGAATTTTTTATTAAATTTTTTTCTTTATAAAAATTATATTATATACTTGAATAAAAAACTCCTAATCTCAAGGTTTTTTCAATAAAAATTTCGGANATTGTAATATACATAATATTGGTTAAATGAACAAAAATTAAAATCCTATTCATAAATCAGAAAAAATTAACTGCTTATACTTAATTGATGATCCGCCACTAAACAGGTTAGCTAGTATAACTATGATCGACAAAATTCTATCTTAATAATCTAAAAAGAAATACTTTATATGTATTAGTATACATATTTAAAGAGTGGCGCATTAGAATGAAAATTTTCGAAACTTTATAATCATGATGTTGTTTAACATTGAAAATGAAGAAATAGAAATTTTCGCAAATTTTAAACGATTTTTATAAAATTTAAAGCTGCTAACCTTAATTTGTAAAATATTCCATATTTTTTGAATTACTTTTTTTTAAAAAATCTATTAATATATGTTTGAAAGTATTTATATAATAATTTTGAGACTTCTAGCTAATACTTTTATTAAATAAAAAATAGTAACGGGATTTTGCTAAAATTTTGGTTAATTGGCAATGTTTAAGAATTTTTTATTAAATTTTTTTCTTTATAAAAATTATATTATATACTTGAATAAAAAACTCCTAATCTCAAGGTTTTTTCAATAAAAATTTCGGATGATTTGGTTAGAAATTGACATACTTTACTTTTGCGGCTGTCCACATTCCGGTTTTGTCAATCATTTTAACCTGTTGAGTGGCGGATCGGCAATTAATAAATTTTAGCAAATTTAGTTAGTAATCAAAATTTTATTTATAATAAATATATATAATTAAGCTTATTATAGATTTTAAGACTCATAAGCCTGGTATTATAAACTTATGCACAGGTCAAAATATAACATTATACATGTCGTTAAAACTAATTTAGTTTTGACTCAACTCTTGAAATTTCAATTTTTAATTACGTCTGACTCAATTACCGTAAAGTGCCACATAAGATACCCACCCTGGTAGTGTACCCCCCTAGTAGGGTACCTGGGTATAATTCATAGGGCGTATTCATGGTAGAATGTAATATACCCGGGTATTTTACATGGATTGATATATATAGCCAATCAAAATCAAAATTATTTTATTATTTATTTTTTAAAATTTTTTTTTCAATTCCATAAATTTGTATAATTCAATAACTCATCATAGCAATTATCTATACTATTTTCACTATAATCATTAGGTAATTCTTTATCATTAATTAAATCAATTATTTCATTATTTTCTTTATCACTTTCATCATTAACTAAATCAATTATTTCATTATTTTCTTCATCATATTCATCATATTCATCATCGTTACGCTCATCACATTCATCGTTACGCTCGTTACGTTCATTGTTACGCTCGCCGCACTCATCGTTATGCTCGTTACGTTCATCGTTACGCTCAGCGCGCTCATCGTTACGCTCATTATTTTCATTATTCTCACACTCATTTTGTTCATCTACATAAACACAGTTACTATTATTTGTTTTTTTTCCATTTACCCACTCATAATCAAAAATGTATTTATCCTCTACTCCATCCCTCGAATTTGATACGCCACAACATTTAAATGACCGTTGTATAAGGTTGATATCAACCTTTTCCCATGAAGTTTGTACCCATTCAGCTACAAGATTATAAGCAGGACGTTGTATTCGTCCAGTTGGTGTCAAATTTTTAATTTCTTCTGCCATCCAATTATTATAACATTCTCGGTACTATAAAAAATAATAATAATTAATTATTTATTTTTTTTTTAAATAAATTAAAATAAATATTTGTATTTTACCTTATTTTTAAATGATTTGTTAATATAAACATCAAGTGGCTGTAATTTACTTGTAAGTCCACCAGGAACTACTGCTAAATTTGTATTTTTTTCATCAAATCTTCGTTTCACTACATCTGTTAAATGACCACGAAATGAATCCAGAACAAGTAATGAACGTGGATTAACAGATAGCGTTGCACGTAAGTTCCAAACATTTTCAATCCACCAAATCATTTCATCCGAATTCATATACCCCTCACGATTAGCACGAATTACAACCCCTGATGGAAATATTTGTCGCGGAACATTTACTAATTTAAAAATTATTAATGGTGGTAATTTTGTACCATCTGCCATACAACTAAGAACAACAGTAAAATTAGATTTTTCATGTCCAGTTGTACGTATACTAACTGTACTAGCACCAGTTTCCTCTACAGTCATATTACTTGGAATATCAAAAGATAATGGTGTTTCATCCATATTTCCAATTAAATTTAAAGGATAATCGTATTGAATACGTCGATATAAAACGAAACTTAAAAATTCTTGCTGTTTCTCATTTAAGTCATCTGGTAACCTTTGTGATACTGTTGTACGGCGACGATTACTAAGTTTATAACGTCGCATAAATCCAGCCAACCATTTTTCACCCCATTTACATTCAGAAATATTTGGATATAATGCAATAAATTGAAATCTTCTAGCTAATGATTTTGCTTTTTCACGAATCATATGACGAGTAACAACTTTTTGTTGAGTTCGTAAAGATTTAACCCATGCAAAAAGTTCATCTTCCAATATTGGATATCGTGGTTTTGCACCTATATTAAGCCGCTTGATATGAGGTCTTACTGATAACAACTGTTCTTTTTTACTAATCCAATCCCTTAATTGCTTAGGTTCAATATTAAATGTTTCTGCTGTATTTCGTTTTGAAACTTGAGGATTTTTTTCAAAATAGGTAATTATAGCTAATTTTTCGCGTGCATTCCAACTTCTTTTTTTCTTTTTTGTAATATTTGAACGTTTCAGAAGAGTTGGATTAATGCGAACCATTTTTTTAAAAAACACATCACGACGCGTACAAACTGTTATATATGGAAATTTAAGTTGTACCCACCATTTACTATACCCCCCAAACATGGATCCCCCAAATTAAAATACCCACTTCCATACAATATACCCCCCCGGGTACAATTCATGTCATCAAGAGGTGGGATGTAACATACCCGGGTATTTTATGTGGCACTTTACGGTAATTGCGTCAATTACTAGTAAAAATCAAAATTTGCCTTGATTCAACTCCAATTTTTCTCAATTTTAATTGCGTCTGACTCAATTCAATAGTTTTGACGACATGTATATCATCAGTAAATTTTTTTAAACGTTGTTAACATAGTTTTTATCTTTATTTATTATTATATTTCTTATAGGTATTATCTCTATTATTATTATATTTTATATTTTATATTTTATATTTTATATGTATTATTTTTAGTATAGTTATTATTTTGATATTTGTATTACATTTAGAGTTTTTATTGTTTATGTAAATTCTAAAGTAGATCCTATGTAATGTGTAACATTACGCGATAAGAGGTTTTATCCCCAATCAAATCGCTAAAACCTCTAAAAATAATTTTAATAATCAAACCAAAATTATAGAAAGTCCCGGAATGTTCTTTAGATTATTAATTATAATTCACGATACTTTAGCATTTTCTTATAAATAGAGGGTATTTTTGCCCAGATGTAAAAACAGTTCTGATTAGGATCGAGCTCAAGAAATAAAGTCTTAGTGACTATTTGATAATAATTCTTTGTGAATTGTTAATTGTTTAAGCATTTGTTACTTGTAATCTGTATAAAAAACTCACACCTGCCTCTTTCGACATTAGAAACTGCATTAATAAAATTCTTCGTACATTTACCATCCCAACTTTAGTATATTAATTATAGTCCTTTTATAATATACATATAATCCCTGCTATAGTTGCTTTGCTACCCTGACTTTGGTCTCGAAGGTAGTCACGGTCAACAACGTAAGCCTTCAAAGTCCTTCACTCCGATAACCTTCGAATACCTTCAACCAGTGTTGTCACTCGGACAGCCCCGGACACAAAGCGGACGTGTTGCACAAAATATAAACATCAATTTTTCGAAATTTATTAAAACAACCGGCTTTGATCTTCTAAGTAAAAATGTTCAATGGTCAATTTTACATATATTTTTATAGTTTTCGTTTCAATAGTGATACTATACAAGGTGCGGACAATCGTCGGACATTGTCCGGGACAACAAAAAAACTGGTGGACAGTCAAAATGTACAACACTGCCTCCAACATAAACGTAATATTTACAAAGGTTATTGGTACTGAAAACTTTCATTTTTATTAATAAAACGTAATACTCCGGAGGTTATTGATATTGATAACCTTCAATAACCTTCACTTTATCATAATAAACGTAATATTTGCGAAGGTTATTGGTCCGATAACCTTCAATAACCTTTGAAAATGAAATTATTACAATAACCTCCAACATAAAAAATTTCCTGATGATATAACATATCATAAGTGTTTTGATCCTATTTCAAAATACAATCTGAATTAGATATTATTTTATCCATTGCATAACAGATAGAATTATTATTATTATTTTATCCATTATGCAACAGATAGNTGCACAAAATATAAACATCAATTTTTCGAAATTTATTAAAACAACCGGCTTTGATCTTCTAAGTAAAAATGTTCAATGGTCAATTTTACATATATTTTTATAGTTTTCGTTTCAATAGTGATACTATACAAGGTGCGGACAATCGTCGGACATTGTCCGGGACAACAAAAAAACTGGTGGACAGTCAAAATGTACAACACTGCCTCCAACATAAACGTAATATTTACAAAGGTTATTGGTACTGAAAACTTTCATTTTTATTAATAAAACGTAATACTCCGGAGGTTATTGATATTGATAACCTTCAATAACCTTCACTTTATCATAATAAACGTAATATTTGCGAAGGTTATTGGTCCGATAACCTTCAATAACCTTTGAAAATGAAATTATTACAATAACCTCCAACATAAAAAATTTCCTGATGATATAACATATCATAAGTGTTTTGATCCTATTTCAAAATACAATCTGAATTAGATATTATTTTATCCATTGCATAACAGATAGAATTATTATTATTATTTTATCCATTATGCAACAGATAGAATTTTTATTATTATTTTATCTATTACGCAACAGATAGAATTTTTATTATTATTTTATCTGTTGCGCAACAGATAGAATTTTTATTATTATTCTATCCGTTGTGCGACGAATAGAATTTTTTATTATTTTATTCGTTGCGTAATAAATAAAATTTTTTATATTATTTTATCCATTACGTAATGAATAGAATTTTTTTATTATTCTATTTCATCAGGAAACTTTTCGGAATGTAAATTTACAGAAAATTTACGAGACCTACAGAAATTTACGTCTAAAAAAATCAATTTTTTTGACTTTGATCACTATTTATAAGACAGGGAGCGATTTTTTACTAAGATATTTTTATGACAGATCGAAAGATCTGGTTCTTAGCTACAAGATGATATGTGCTTCATTTTTGTAACACTAATATTCGCGAAGATATTCACGTTTAAAGTTTCACATTTGTGAAAAAATTTCCGTAATTCTGCCGGAAATTCACGTGACGTCATAGAAATTTCCGGCAGAATTACGAAAATTTTTGGAAAATTTACACGGAAATTTTTTCACAAATGTGAAACTTTAAACTTGAATATCTTCGCGAATATTGATGTTACAGAAATGAAACACATATCATCTTGTAGCTAAAAACCAGATCTTTCGATCTGTTATAGGAATATCTTAGTAAAAAATCGCTCTCTGTCTTATAAATAATGATCAAAGTCAAAAAAATTGATTTTTTTAGGCGTAAATTTCTGTAGGTCCCGTAAATTTTCTGTAAATTTACGCCCCGAAAAGTTTCCTGATGTTGTTACACAATAGATAGAATTTTTATTATTATTTTATCCGTTGTGCAACAGATAGAATTTTTATTATTATTCTATTCATTACACAACGGATAGAATTTTTTTATTATTTTATCCATTACATAACAGATAGAATTTTTATTATTATTCTATCTGTTACGTAATGGATAAAATTTTTTTTATTATTTTATTCGTTGTGCAACAGATAAAATTTTTATTATTATTCTATTCATTGCGCAACAGATAGAATTTTTTTATTATTCTATCCGTTGTGTAATAGATAGAATTTTTTTTATTATTCTATCTGTTGCGTAATAGATAGAATTTTTATTATTATTTTATCTGTTGCATAACAGATAGAATTTTTTTTATTATTCTATCTGTTGCGCAACAGATAGAATTTTTATTATTATTCTATCCATTACGCAACAGATAGAATTTTTTTATTATTCTATTTATTACGCAATAGATAGAATTTTTATTATTATTATTCTATCTATTACGCAACAGATAGAATTTTTTATTATTCTATCTATTACGCAACAAATAGAATTTTTTTATTATTCTATTTGTTATGTAACAGATAGAATTATTATTATTATTCTATCCGTTATGCAACGGATAGAATTTTTTTATTATTCTATCTGTTGTGCAACAGATAGAATTTTTATTATTCTATCCGTTACGCAACAAATAGAATTTTTTTTATTATTCTATCTGTTACGCAATGGATAAAATTTTTATTATTATTCTATCTGTTGCGTATTGGATAGAATTTTTTTTATTATTTTATCCATTACACAACGAATAGAATTTTTTTATTATTTTATCCATTATACAATAGATAAAATTTTTAAGGCTCATAAGCCTACTATAAGGTTCGCGAGTCTGCTCAAACCTTATAAATCAAGCCTTAGTTGAGCTTAGTTCGTGAACCTATAAACCTATAATATCAGGTTTGGCTTATACCTGCCGCCCAAATTCAAAATCCAAATGCCGAAATCTCAAATGCCGAAATCCCAAATCCCAAATTCCAAATTATAATTAGTACTTTTTGCCGAAATCCCAAATCCCAAATCCCAAATACTAGTAATTTGTGCATTTTGGCATCCCAAATCCCAAATTATTTGGGATTTGGGCAACACGTATAGTTTGGCTTAGTTTAGCTTGACTTAGCTCGCTAAACTTGCAAGCCTTAAAACTTTTGAGAAACTTTAGTTTAGCAACTGATAATGCAAGTTCAATAATAAAAGCAATAAGGTAATTAGGAACAACATATTTGTGTTGTATTGTATATTCTATTTATCTTGTTATTTCAGATGATTTATTAAAAAGTAAGAACTTAATTGATATATATACTTGCACGTTAAATTATTTTAAAATTTTGAAATTGCAATTTTGGAAAAAAAAGTTGAAATAGTTTTTTATAGAAGACAAAATTATTTTACTTAAAATCTGAAATTTTTTAATCATCCAGATAAATTTTTTGATTAAAAATACATATAACTAGATACTTTTTTTATTTTCATATATAGAATAGATTCTGTATAAATTTAAAATTAATTTTGGGAACATGTATATTAATATAGCAAAAGCTTTAAATAATTTTTTGATCAATCAAGATAAATATAGTGTATGATTAAAAAATATTCAAATTAAATTAGCAAATAATCAAAAAGGAGTAAATATTTTAAAACTTGTTTCTAGTAATACTGTAACTTATTAGAATTCTATTTATTTTATTATTAAAAAACTTTTTAAACTTAAAAATGTAATTAAAGAATTATTAAAAAGTTTAATTAGAAATCCAAATAAAAGAATTCGTTTAAATAACAATATTTTAAAAGAAAAAATATTGTCAAATTATGATTAGTAAAGATTAAAAGAACTGTTTAATCTTTTACATTTTTTTGCTTAAGTATCAATTTATATAAGTGAAAGTTATTATCTAACATTAAGTATGATATATTTAATTATGTATTGTATTTTTAAATATTTTAATCAAATAGAAAGTAATATTACATATTGTGACACCTTAGTTTAATATATATTATTTTTATATGTATTATCTTTAAATTTATAAATAAAGTAGATCAGTAATACAGATTAGTAAATGTTATATTTAAAAAATTATCCTTATGAAATTACCTAGATATATATCCAGATACGATACCTAGGGAAATACTCAGGTAAATAATCTCAAAGATAAAAGAAATTGTATTGTTTAGAATGGAACCAATCTAATGAAAGGAATGGTAAAATAGTCTGCAATACAGAAAGTATCTGAGAAAATATAAATATAAATCCTTTTTGATTGAGTTCAAAAGTTAGTTTTTAGTTAGAGTTCAGTTTAAATTTCAGTACAGTTTTCTTTTAGTTTTTACAATCTTCTTAATTCTTTTAGTTCTTAAATTCTTATTCTACTTTTATTTCTTAAATTCTTTATATTATTTATTTTTATTTATTATCTTATATATATATTATCCTGAAATTATTATTTAATAAAGTTATTATTTTATTGGAACATTATATATTTTATCGTCGTTAATACTTTTTACATATACGCTTTGCACAAGTAATACAAATTAACTTGATGTGTAAAAACCTCGTCACAATAAAGAACTCATTTATTTTAGTCTCTCTTACCTAACTTTGTAATTTGTTATGAATTGATCAGGAAGATCTTCTGAAGCAGTACGATATTACTTAACTTATAAGATAGTTTTTGTTAGGAAAGATTTTTTAACTTTCAGAATATTGTCGTAAAGAGCACGCGATAATATATATCAGTTATTAATACACATAAACATATTCGTGAATTACTAGTAGCTAGATAGAAAGATCTTAAAATAACTGGATAGTTGATGACAATTTTGGATCTTAGATTTAAATCTTTAACAATTGTAATATCTACTATGAAAAATGCTATAATACAAGAGTTATGTAAAAAAATTATATAATCAAAATTATTTAATAGTAATTTAGTTGAAACAATAATTGCAACATCTAATAATATTTTTTTATTTTTTGATAATCAGGAAAATTTAAATTTTTTTTCAAATATAGATACTGAATTACAAATTTATTTTTCTATTTTTCAAATTTCAAAATATGATATTGGAAATCACCTTTATAAAAAATATAATTCTTTAATTTGATAGAATGAAAATTAAAAATATTACTTTTTCTTGCTAAACAAGTACATATTTTTTTAGGCATGTCAGTAACTTTAGTATTATTTAAAAGACTTTTTTCTAATACAAAAAATGTTTTAATTGATAAACGTAATAGATTAAATGTTAATATAGTTTTTTTTTTTTTTAAAGGTTTCAGTGAGACCTTTATTAGGAAGTTTTTTTAATTGTAAATTTACGTAAATTTATGTAATTTTTTTTTGTAATTATACAGAGCATAATATTTTATATAAAATTTTATGAAAAATTTACGATTCATATAATATTTTTCGCAAAATTTTACGAAAAATATTACGTAAATTTATATAGATTGTAAATTTACGCAATATTTTTCACAAAATTTTATGTAAAATATTATGATCCATAAATTTACGTAATATTTTCACAAAATTTTACGTAAAATATTATACTTTGTATAATTACGAAAAAAAATTACGCAAATTTATGTAGGTATTGTAAATTTACGTAAATTTACGGTTAAAAAAACTTCCTGATGTTGTTTCAAATTTATTAATTAAGAAAAGAGAAAGTTTCTTACATTATTATTACATAATATAAAATACACAACTTATCTTAATAATTATTGTAAAGATGAAACTCAGACTAACTCTAAAAAGAAATATACTTACAATCTACTATTTTTGTTAATATAATTTATAATTTATTATTTTTAAAAGAAAATTCAAATATTATAAATATATATTCTGATTTATAAAAAATTTTATTAATAATAAAAGTTTAATTTATTGATTTATATGATTTTTACAAGACGTGCTCATAAGTTTTATTTTTATATTAAGAAATTTTAACTTTAATTAACTAAGTTGACTAAGTTAATTTTAAAATATAGACTTAATTAGATCAATTTTTTTAAACTAGCTTAGAATACTATATTTAGTTATATGTATTTTTAATTAAAAAGTTTATTTAGGTGGTTAAAAAATTTTAAGTTTTAAATAAAATAATTTTATCTTTTATAAAAAACTATTTTGACTTTTTTTTTTCAAAATAATTTTGTATGCAAGTATATATACAATATTAGGTATATACTTGCACGCAAAATTATTTTGGGACCCTAAAATTGTAATTTTGGAGAAAAAAGTCAAAATAGTTTTTCATAGAAGACGAAATTATTTTACTTAAAACCCAAAATTTTTTGACCACCCAGATAAATTCTTTAATTAAAAATACATATAATTAGGTACTTTTTTTACTTTCATATATAGAATAGATTCTGCATAAATCTCAAAAAGTCAAAATACCTCAAAAATTCAAAATCAATTTTGGGAACATGTATAATTAGGCACAGATATTACATTTATCTGATATCTGATATATGTAGTATTTATGAATTTTTAATTAATATGACTCAATTAATTGTGCTAATTATTAGTAAAAATCAAAATTTGCTTTAATTTAATTTCAATTTTTTTTAATTTTAATTGTATTTAACTAATAGTTTTAACAACATATATAATTTAAGTAATAATATTATTTGTTTAAAATTTACAAATCTTTAATATCAATAATTCACTTTTACTTTTTTTAATTTTTATTACCTTTTTACATACTAGTCAAATCTGAAGCTAAACAGATTTTAATTTATTTTTACTTTTCCAATTTAGATTTTAATAATATATTTTTAAAATTGATTTTAGATTTTTAAAATATTTTATTTTTTGAGATTTATTAGAATCTATTTTATATATAGAAGTAAAAAAGTATTCAGTTATATATATTTTTAATCAAAGAATTTATTTAAATATATCAGGAATTATTTAGAGATGTTCTAGTGTGCTATAAGAACAAAATGTTTATAAAACATACTAGAACAGTGTATTTAGTATGTTATATGAACAAAATGTTCATAATATCACTAGAATAGTATATTTAGTATACAATATGAATATTGACAGCATTCGTAAGATGTTATAGAATAGTGTTTGTTAAATACATTAGAACATTTATATTTAATTTCTGATGTAGTTAAACTATTTTGACTTTTTTTTTCAAAATTATAATTTTGGTATTTTAAAATAATTTTGTATGTAAATATAATTATAAAATGGTTAAAAACAAATGGAAGCAATTTCTACTATAATATTTTTAGTATTATTTGAAAACTTAAAATGAAAAAATTACAATGGAGTAAAATATATATTTTTTATTATTGAATTATTATTGTTTAAATTTATATTACTAGTTGAATGAAGAAAAATAGACAAAATTTTTGATGTAAATAGGCAGGAAGATTTGTAGATGATATGTAAATAAACAGAGAGATTTGTAAATAATATATAAATAGACAAGGCAATATGTAAATAAGCAGCTGATTTTTGATCGATTTGTAACCAATTTGTGATTAATTTGTGTCATTCAATATGTATATTAAAGTAAATTTATTAATTTTAGATTTTTTAATTTTTTAGATAATATGTAATTAGTTTTTATAATTTTAAAATAATTTGTAATTAATTTTTATAATTTTAAGATAATTTGTAATTAGATTTTCTGATTTTAAAGTAATTTGTAATTATACTTCATAATTTTAAAGTGATTTGTAATTAAATTTCACAATTTTAAAGTGATTTGTAATTTTATCCCACGTTTACTAATTGGTCGCTCATGATAATTTTGGTGATATTTTCACAGACTATAAAATTCCGTGAGATATTTTTCAATCACCGATCAATTTCCGTGAGATATCTTTTTGAAATCTTCACGGCAAATTTATTATTATTAATTATAGGCAATACAAATAAATTAACAATATAGATTATACAAATAAGTTAACAATATAATATAGGTTATATAAATAAATTATAATTAATCTAAAATTAATATCGATATCTATTTAAAATTAAATGTAACATTTGAAAAATTACAATTAGAAAAAATAGGCATTTTATTTTGATTTTCTTTTCCAATATTATTTGAATTATCTTCTTGAGAAGAATCAGTAGACTGAAATTCGTGAGAAAAGTTAATAGACTGAATCTCTTGAGAGGTATTGCTTGAATTAATTTCATTTGTCGATAGAATTTCTTGAGAACTGCTTAAATGTGGATCGTAAAGTGATAATAAACTAGAGATACCCATCATTTTCTGATGTTCATTAGTTTTTTTATATGCCCGCACCCCTTGGATGCTACAATGTCCTGTAATTTCCATAATAGTTTGCTCAGGAATATCATTATCATGTAAGATTTGTGTTGCAGTTTTGCGTCCAGAATGATTAGATAAGAAATTTTCAGGAATAGAAACATGAGTTCTTTGACAAATTTTTTTCATAAATTTGCTAAGTTTATTTGAACCATAATGATTTTTTTTGAACCAAATTCCTGATTCTTGCCATTTTGGGTTAACTTGTAAATAAAGATTTTCGTCAGAACCAATTGGACGTTTGGAAAGATAAAGTTGAAAATCATAACATGGATCAAAAGTTCCGAGATGATCAGCAGGTATTGGAATAATTTGAGCATTACCCCTGTTGATTCCTCTTTGATTATTTTTAGCAGAATATCTAATAAAATTAAAACCTTTATCTTCTCTTCTTTGCAATTGATTAGCTTTTATATGATAATGTTCCCCACCTCGACAGGCAAAAATAATAGCCATTCTAAAAAAAACTCGATATAATAAATTTTCTGATGTTATAATAGACATAGATTCATGATTTAAAATATGTTGCACTTGTTCAGTATTGAGTGCTTGGGATCCATGAATTTCACCTAGTCCTCTTTTTTGTAAATCTTTCATTTTTCCATGTAGCACATCATGAATCTCTGGAAATTCATAACGATTGTGTAAATTAACACCATGTATTTTAGATTCTTTTATTAAATATCGATTAATAGAATCTAGTGCTACTTTTAAAGTATTAGCTTTATATTCTTGACCATTAAGTCGTTTCATGGATGCAATGTATTCAACGATTTGTTTTTGTAATACTTGAGTATCAGTAACCATTTCGATGGGTATATCATAACCATGGGATTTACGAAAAACTTCCAATTTAGATATCCAATTTCTTGTTGATCTTAATGTATTTTTAACTGTTCCTTTTTGAATGTAAAATTCTATTTTATTATTTAATTCCCTTTCTACTTTTGTCTCTTTTTTTTTAGTTTTTTCATCTTTTTCGTTTTTCTTTTCTTTATTTTCTTCTGCTTTTTCATGAATAATAATATTGTTATTTTTATTTTGAAGTATAGACAATGCAGATTGAAACATTTTTTAAAACGAAAAAAAAAGTAATAAAATAATTTATCAAACTTCTGTATTTATACTATTTATACTATTTAAACTATTGATGTGGCGCTCTTTTTAAATCATCATAATTATCATGAAGCGTTAGTCTCCGTGAGATAAAACAGATATACCACGGTGTTACCATGAATATCACAATTATCACAGCTAATCGCCGTGATAATTGATGATATCCACAGTATCCCGTGATATATCTATTACAAATTTTATAATTTTAAAATAATTTGTAATTAAATTTTATAATTTTAAGATAATTTGTAATCAATTTTATGATTTTAAGATAATTTGTAATTAAACTTTAGGGGCATGCCAAAAATTAGCTAATTTCTATCACTATAGGGTCATATTCTTTACCTTCCTTTGATAATTAATAATTAATTTGAATTGGTCAAAAAAATTATATAAATATTGTTTTAAACTTGTTAAATTATCTATATCATTATTAAAATTCAGTTTTTATATAAGTTTTTAAGGCAACTTATAGATATATTTAAAGTAAATCTATTGTAAAATTTTTAAGCAAGAAAAATTTTGCTAATTTTTGATCATTCAACATATATATTTAATTATTAAATAATTGATAAAATTAAAAAATTAAGCAGCTGTAGTAACTGAAAAAATAGTATTTGATACAGCTGCTGCTGGAAGAGCACCATCTCATTATTATTATTATTATTTTTGTTGTTGTCTATAATTTTAATATTATCTAAATTCAATTCTTTAACTGAATTCCAACTTACAGAAATCTGCCAATTAGGCGCGCAAGTTCATTTAATTTTATTAGTCTATTGTTTAGTCTGTTTTAATTAGTCTATTGTATAGTCTGTCATTAATTTTAATTAGTCTATAATATAATTTATTCTTTTATTTTTCTTAATTTTATTATTGCCTGAATTATTTAAAATAATATAAATGTTACACGATAACGAACCTTTACGCCTTTCGTGATAGGTTGTGATTAAATAGAAAATTCTCATGTGATTTTTTTGATTATATAAATACTCACATTAAAAGTGAAAATCAAAATTAATGGCTACAAGTTTAAAGCATAGACATCCTACAACAGAATCTGTAGGAGAAACTGAACCCGTGGAAATTCTTGACGAACAAGGTAATAAACATAATTTGTATTTTAATCATATATATATTAATTATATTAGTTATATATATTCATATAGATTTATATAAATATTAATCATATATTTAATTTATTTATAATAACAAATTTGAATGAAAGAACAAGAAAAGGTGATTGAGGATCTTCGAGTGCAGAATGATCGAGCGAATAATTTTTTCAAGGTCTTTGTAATTTTTTTTTGATTTTTTTTAATTATTCTTTATAATTTTTATTTATACAGTTTATATATATATACACAATTTAATCTAATTTAAATTTATTTAAAATGAATTTTAAATAATAATATAGAAAGCATTATCGTTTCTTTCCTTGATGGTAATGATACTGTAAGTTAAATTTAATTCCTAAGAGAGAAATGAGAATTCTTAAGAGAGAAACAATAGAAATAGTAGAAATAATAATAATAAATAAAATAATAAAAAATTGAAATAAATAAAAATAATAAGATAAAATTTAATTTTTCCCTTTAGGTTTTTCATTTTTCTAAATGATATAGTAAAATCATCATCCGGAATTATTTCAATTCCTTTACCAACTAGTGAAAAGATTTTATCATATACACCATTTCCTTTGATTTCAACAATATTTTCAATTAGTGCATTGATATTTTCAATATACTTATTACAAGCCCAAAATATTACCATCATTCATATTTATTGGGGAGCATTTCTTTCTTTAGTACCAAATATTTTAGCAATTAATACAACGGAAAGAATGGAAAAATTATGGTGGGGAATACCTCTTGGAATACTTATATTTGATGTTATCGCTTTATTCTTAATTAAAGATTCGGAACAAGATGTTAAGAGTTTAGAGAAATTGAAATATAAGTATAAGGGTGCTTAATTATAGATTTTAAAGTAAATTAGGTATCCAAAAAACAGAAAATCTGGAAAAATACAATTGTCTTTATAAATCGAATCAATGTGATTGAATGCAATTTTTGTAATTTTTTCTTTTACGCCTTGTCAAGAATGTATTCAAATTTCTTCTCTGAATAAAAAAAAAATATTTAAGATATTAACAAGGTTACATGGTGAATGAATATATTTAATCTTTCAATTATTTAGATTATTTAATTATTTACTATACTTTATGTAAGTCATTGACTCGGACATGTGATTTAGATTCTTGCTCATCATTTTGTCGTTGCACGAAACAAGATTTTTCATAATTTTTATCATTATAATGGACGTGGAGATTGCTCGTAAAACTTTTGAATTCTCTAACAATATTGTACAGGTAGATCCCGCTCAAGATCATATATATCGGTACAATAATGACGAACAAGTACAAATAAACCAAGAAAAACCTTGGACCAAAGAGTAATCATGTTTCTAAAATTATTTTCGCAATCGTTTTTAAATGATTTAATATTTTATTTAAACTATTTTAAATTAATGTAGTGTTCATTACTTTACAAAAGTCAAAATTTCGGCGGTAGCACTTATAAAAATGGTTGGTGTTGAAATTATTTTTCTTATTTAAAAGTAACATTTTACTAATATTGTATATATATATTTTAGGTAATGCATGCCCGATCTGGTGGAAGTATTGAAGTAATGGGTCTTATGCAAGGAAAGATTGATGGTAGTACTATGATCATTATGGATGCATTCGCCTTACCAGTTGAAGGGACCGAGACAAGAGTGAATGCTCAAGCTGAAGCTTATGAATACATGGTTCAATATTTGACTACTATTAGGCAGGTCAATAAATAAGATCAAATTTTATTATTTTTTAAATTATTCTTTATTAAATTCTTCCTTAAATTTAAATTTTTTAAATTATTCTAATTTTAAATTCTCTGATAATAAATATATTTATAGGTAGGGAGACTTGAAAACGTTGTAGGTTGGTATCATAGTCATCCGGGATATGGATGTTGGCTTTCCGGGATTGATGTAAACACACAAATGACAAATCAACAATATCAGGATCCATTTGTTGCCGTAGTTGTAAGTAAATTTATCAAAATATTATAAATATTATAAATATTATCGAATTCCCGTGCCGTTGAGCGCAGTAATAGCCTATAGAAAAGCATTTTTGTCTCAGTCAATAGAAACGCATTTTTATATTACCACTGTATATTATATTAATAGATTTATTCAATAACACATTTTTTTTTATAGATTGATCCAAATCGAACTGTATCTGCCGGAAAAGTTGAAATTGGTGCTTTCAGAACTTATCCAGCGGTAAATTAACTAAATAAAATTTATTATATAAAATTTATTGTATATAATTTTTAACGAAAAATTTTTAAGATATAATATTTAATATAATTTTATTTAGGGATATAAAGCTCCTGATGATGGACCCTCTGAATATCAAACCATTCCTTTGAGTAAAATTGAGGATTTTGGAGTTCATTGTAAACAGTAGGATAATTATTATATATATATATATATATATTATTTATTTTTTTTTTGTTTATAATTTAGTGAATAAAAATTTCATTGATATTTTATTTTAGATATTATCAACTTGAAATATCACATTTTAAATCTACACTTGATACACATTTATTGGAATTACTATGGCATAAATATTGGGTTAATACATTATCACAGTCACCTTTGATCACGGTAAATTGCTAAAAAAATTATTATTTTTATTTTTTACAAAGATTATTTCACTATATAAATTCGATATCAGTATTTCTAAAGTCTAGTTCTTAATATTGTTTAATTTCATTTTATCTATTTTATTAGAATCGTGATTATTCAGCAGAACAAATTGCTGATTTGGCCGAAAAATTAGATCAAACCGAAACACAATTACAACAAAGTGGTAGAGTATCTAGTTTTCCTGGAGGTGTGGGAGGTGGTCGTAGTGCTACCTCCTCTTCACAAACGACTTCAGCATCTTCGTTAGCTTCTAATACTAGTGGTACCGGGGGTTCCGCACCTTCCCCAACCTCTGAAAAGAAAAGAGTAGAAGAAAGTCCACTTAGTAAAGTTACTAAGGATAGGTAATACTTTTATCTAAATTTGTTTGGTTATGTTAACAAATCATGTTATATTTTGTTTGTTATTATTATTTTTATTTTATTAATTTTTTTTTGATCATAATTTTATTTTTCTTTTTAAGCACAAAAATTACTGTTGAAGCATGTCACGGACTGATCTCTCAAGTTCTTAAGAATGTTCTTTTCAATAAGCCGTATCCTTCTATTTCGGAACAAAAGAAATCAGATGTGGTGGTGGAAACTACTACCCCACCCGAGTAAGTGCAAAGATAAAAATGTGCTTTTATTTAATAATCTCTTATATTAACGTGTGATTAATATATTATTAATATTAATATTAACGTGTGATTAATATAATTAAATATAAATATGTATTAAAAAAAAGATTAAAAGAAGAATTAATATAAAAAAAAAAGCAATTCGAAATTTTGATTTTCTAATCGTGTCGTGTCAGTCGTGTGAATCAATAAATTAACAATTCTAAATAGCATTGAACAATTCGTTCCGTTCGTGTTTCAGTTGCACGTATAAATTACATAAAATGTATAAATTTATATACTGTCCTCGGATAAATTATAAGACGAGGAGAAACAATTCTATTATTCATATCTAATACATTGATATACATTTGTAACCCACCATAGTTGCCAAAACAAATAAACAATATTTGGCTAGATTTAGGGAACAGCTCATTTTTTACGGATTAAAGAATATGCCGTAGATTAAATTTTTTTTTTTTTAAAAAGAATAATGCCAAGCCAAAAAAATTTTGTATTTACATACATAACATAAAAACAATTTAAATTTGAAATTCTAAGAATGTAAACAAGTTACGAGTAATGTGCATCCAGGTTTTACCAAATATAGAAATCTTTAAAAATCATTACTCAAAACAAAACACACCAACATGGAAATGAGGAGACGTTTTAAATAAAGAAAAATCTATTGTTATTATTTTTAGAAGACGAGAGTCTCAGTTTATGAATATTAAATTACTGAATTATTCAAAATACAAAATAACATCAAGTCACGCGTGCGTTGCTTTGTCAAAAAATAAACATTTGGATAAAGAGAAGGCAAAAAAGAAAACTTTAATTTTCAATTCTAATTAGTTATTTATTTCATCATTGACCTTAACATTAAATCAATTATTAAAAGAAAACTAATACTCCCTAATTAAATAAATTAAATAATTATATCTAGTTTCTAAAAAGTATTTTCGATTTACCCCAGTATCACCAACAGATTTTTCACCCCCACGTGATATTTTTAATTTTTCCTGAATTTTATTGGACCATAATCTGACAGGTGATCAGATATTTTTCACATGTAGTCTTTACGGTGTGATGATGTTGAGTGACGAATATGTTTTCTGCATGTAAAAAAATTCTGTCCCTAGGATATTTAATAAAAGTTGATATTCGAAGGGTGTGACACATGGTGATAAATACGCTACCCCTGATTAACCCTAACCCTAACCCCTGAGTAGGGGGTGAAAAATCTGTTGGTGATACTGGGNCCCAGTATCACCAACAGATTTTTCACCCCCACGTGATATTTTTAATTTTTCCTGAATTTTATTGGACCATAATCTGACAGGTGATCAGATATTTTTCACATGTAGTCTTTACGGTGTGATGATGTTGAGTGACGAATATGTTTTCTGCATGTAAAAAAATTCTGTCCCTAGGATATTTAATAAAAGTTGATATTCGAAGGGTGTGACACATGGTGATAAATACGCTACCCCTGATTAACCCTAACCCTAACCCCTGAGTAGGGGGTGAAAAATCTGTTGGTGATACTGGGTTAGATTGTTAATTCGAGATTCCTCACGTGATATTTTTTAAAGAACATCGTAATAAAGTATGCTAATATTTTTTATTATTAAAATTTATAAAATGAAACCTAAAATATTCAGTAATTCACGGAACTAAGTAAATTCTTTTTTCTTTATATATACATATAGCTAGTTGGTTTTTGATCTATTATAATTTTTTTTTAAAAAATCTTCTTTAAGATCTCATAATTACTCTAGGAGTAGTAAAAAAATTATAAGCTTCGAAGAGCAAATCAACAGTATTTATTTGAAAGGGAGGTTGAATTTTTGAGTAACTTAAAAGAACAAGGATTTCAAAAAATTCCATCATGGAACCAATATAGAGTTATCGGTACATGTTCTAAATGATACAACCTGCATATATCTTGAAGGAATTTCAATACTGCAGAACTTTTTTGGATATATGTGTGTTATAATGGAGAAAGGTCTGAGCTCCTGCATGATAAGTTATTATATATTCATTTTATATATACAAGGGTGGTGAAAAAATTAATTACTGGCTTAGATATTTGGAGAAATGCTTGAGTTTCTTAATCTGCTTTGAGCTCGCCAATACCAAATCTATGAAACAGAATTATTTTATGAATTATCTTTATTTTCCGATTAATAATACAGTATACATATTATTATTGTCTAAAGAGCTTTACAGCATATGTAACTTATTCCGAATATATATATATATATATATGCAGTCTTTGTTTTTCTTTCAGAAAGAAATATCATTTTTTATATTACAACAACACAACAAACAAGACACATCTAAAAATCTACAAAATTTATCCTAAATCAATATTTACGATTCACGAGAATATCATTTATAATTTGTGTAGATTTTTCCATATACTAAGTAACAAAATGTTATGGGGAAGAAGGTAACATCGTCGCCGATTCCACTGTATTAATTAGTATTAACTATATTAGCTAATATTCAAATTAATAACTAATACCAAAGTTGTTAAATAGTTTAAATTACAATTATGTTAAAAATTTATCCACTAAAACTATTACCCTCCAAAACTATTAAAAGTAATAACTAATGACATTATTATATAATTGAAACTTCTTTAAACCCTTTTTTTTACCGAAAGCAATTTACATCATTTGGATAATGATACTTATTCTAATACTTCGAATTTCGTAATTAGATAACGACGTGGTGTTACATTAGAAACCTTATTCCTTATATATTGCTAATGCTGGATGTAAATAATTGTGTCATAGTACCTAAAATTTAGTAATCGAAGATCAGAAGGGGAAAATGTTACTATATTAATTTAAAAAAATTCAGATCTTATTTGTGATTCTTTAATTTAAATTATTATTACATACATATATCCTGTGTTTTTTTTTATTCTATCATTAGATATATATTAGTTTAGGTTTATGAAAAATATCAAAAAAGATTTTCTTTGTAAATTATTTTATCATCATATTTATACAAAGATAATAATAAAAAAATATATCCAAATTACTTATATTGATTTCTGAATTGTTAATTTTCAGGAGTTTTTTTTTTAAAAAAAAAATAATAATAAAATCATCACATTTATACAAAGATGATAATAATAATAAAAAATATCCAAATTACATATATTGATTTCCGAATTGTTAATTTTCAGGAGTTTTTTTTTTTAAAAAGAAAAATAAAAAGTAATTTTAATCCAAAACACTGATTGATGCGTAATCTCATCTGCTTGCTTTATGGTGGTGATTTAATGATTTATGATTTTAAGATGGATAATAATAATTATTTTGATTATTTTTCATCTTTCTTTAACAGCTGATAATGGAATGAATCTCAGTTGTCGTCTTTTTTTATAAAAATTATAGTCAATTTTGATTCAAAAATTATCATTATTCTTTGGATGTGACCCTCTTCTATAATGAATATAATGAATAAATCTTAATTTACCACCCCAAGAATAAAAGAAAGAACAATTTTTTTTTTTTTCGTGAAATCGAACCCCTGTAATCTTGGGTTATCTTCATGTTATCTGTTATACCTTGTTATTTTACACAAAATTTTTACCACAATAGTAAAACGTATGACATAGAGTCCAGTCCAAATTCTTATCACTATTTACTAATATTATATTATTTTCCCTCTCTTTGTTTTCTTTTTGTTACTGTCGTCAACTAAAATAAACTAAAATTGACTAATTTGACTAATTTGAAATGGAATTAGAATTAGAATTGGAATCAGAATTAGAAATGAAAATACAATAAATAGAATAAAGTAAAATAAAGTAAATAAAATAAAACAAAGTTAAAGTAAAATAAAATAGTAGCACCAATTATATGTATAAGTACTACAAGGGCATGCAAGATGAATGAATGAATAAATAGCTTTGTTTGGAAAAGATTGAAGTGACATCAAAATATGTAATTGCACAAATAAATATTATTCAAAATATTCATTTTAGGTAATAATTTAATTTTTTTATCAATTTTATCAATTTTATAAAATTTCAAAATTGTATAAATTATATAAATTTTATCAACATATAAAATACAATAATAATCAAAGGAAACCAATTTGATTGATAACTTTAACAAAGTATATAGTTAAAATATGTAAATCTCATTTGATCTTTGTGAATATTTTATTTTATGACCAAGAGGTTTTGAAGGAAAGTGAAAGATATTGAAAAGAGAGTTGGGAAATGCGGAAATGCGGTGAGAAGTGGCGAAGGAGTTATATGTTATTGTAAAATATTGTAAATACTCTAAAATATTATAAATTTTAATTCATTCAATGATTTTTCTTGATTGTCGCACCTTTTGTGCCATTAAGCTGCGGTTTGTATACATTAAAATCTTCGCTCAAATGACTGACATTTACTCGAATGCATAAATAAAATAAAATAATGACCAAACAAATAGATTCATCACATGACTATGTGATTATATAGTCTCCAAAAAAATTTGTAAGCTTCCATTCTTCAAAATCTCTTTTCTTTTTTTTTCAATTTCTCGTTTTTCTCGTAAAAAAAAAACCGTTTTAACGATATCAATAAAAATAAAACATGACTTCGAATAGCTCTTCGAACGAAAACTCTTGCCAAAACTGCGCATCACTAAGGGCACTGCTTGAACAAAAAGAAACTATCGTAACTAAATATCAAAAAATAGTTCAGTCCCAAAATGAGCTTCTCCACGATTTAACGCAGAAAAATAATTCGGGAGGATCATCCACCCATAAGAAAATTAATTATCACGGATCTAGAAGAATCACTTCTTCACCTTGTAGTTCAAATGGCGATACTATAAAGAATAAACATTATGGAAAGCAAGGTAATTTTTTTTCGATAAATTTTTTAAATTTTTAAAAAAAATTTTTATTGTTAAACAATCGACATTTTTTTTGGATTCCTTTTTATGGGTATCGATTTTTAATTTGATTTCCTAATTTATTTAAATTTTATTATTATTATCATTATAGTGCAAATTAATAACTTTCGAGCCTTCGTTGGATCTGTTACGGAAGATATTGATGAAGAATCTTTAAGGAAAAGTCTCGAAGAAGCCTTTGGAGAAGTAGAAAATATTGATATTATACCAACAAAAGTATATATTTTTATTTTATAAAATTCCTTTTTCTCAACATTACAATATAAATTAGTATATATATATGAGACTAAATGAAAATTATGAAAATTGATCCATTAACAGAATTGCGCATTTGTCGATTTCTCACCAATTTCGTACCACCAAGCTGTTAGCATTGGGGCTGTGATGTAAAATACATGAAATAATTCTAATCTAATCCCTAATGCTTAATATTTGTAATTTTCTTCTAATCGAAGTCAACATAATACATATATTTTTATTTACATAGGGTAAATGGTGTCACTCTTAGCGTCGAAAGAGTCAGAAGACATAAGTCACGAAAGTAAACTTTTGATTCTCAACAACTCTTTGCGGTGGTCACTCTAAATTAACGAATAATATAAAATAATAAGGTTATAATAAGGTGATAATAAGACGTTGATTTAAATACATATACATATATATAATGGATAGTGACCACATAATAATAACATAACAAAAAAAAAAAAGAAAAAAGAAAAAAGAAGGAGTGAGACTAAACAAAGAAAAACCAAAGCGCATTTATTTCTACAAAAAAAATTCGGTTCGAGAGAGATATATATATATATAATGTTTGGTTTACAACAACAACATNTAAATGAAAATTATGAAAATTGATCCATTAACAGAATTGCGCATTTGTCGATTTCTCACCAATTTCGTACCACCAAGCTGTTAGCATTGGGGCTGTGATGTAAAATACATGAAATAATTCTAATCTAATCCCTAATGCTTAATATTTGTAATTTTCTTCTAATCGAAGTCAACATAATACATATATTTTTATTTACATAGGGTAAATGGTGTCACTCTTAGCGTCGAAAGAGTCAGAAGACATAAGTCACGAAAGTAAACTTTTGATTCTCAACAACTCTTTGCGGTGGTCACTCTAAATTAACGAATAATATAAAATAATAAGGTTATAATAAGGTGATAATAAGACGTTGATTTAAATACATATACATATATATAATGGATAGTGACCACATAATAATAACATAACAAAAAAAAAAAAGAAAAAAGAAAAAAGAAGGAGTGAGACTAAACAAAGAAAAACCAAAGCGCATTTATTTCTACAAAAAAAATTCGGTTCGAGAGAGATATATATATATATAATGTTTGGTTTACAACAACAACATCATTTTCGATCTTTTGCAGAATTTAATATTGCAAAGAAATATCAATCAATATCGACTTTTTTTGTTAAAATCAATCTCGAATGCTTCTTTCAGCGAGTTTTATTCGTGAATTCGTTATTCGTTCGTTAATTGTTCAATTGATAGATTCAATTGTTTGCATTGTGTGATCATTTGAAACTTTCATTATTTGAATAATAAATTTCTCTTGAATGAATAATAATATTGCTAGTTAAAAATTGGCGAAATTGGCGAAAATTTCTTTATTAGGCTCTAATTATTTAAAAATTGAAATTTTTATATTGGTACTTGGAGAAATTATATTCCAAATCTTGAAATTCTGGATAATTTTCTTGTTTGGGATGCATTTATATTTTATTAACATTATTTTAATTATGTAGAAATTTTTATTTTTTGATTTTATAATACTTAATATTTAGAAATTTTTATTTTTGATGATTTTTTTTAATACTTAATATTTAAACAATTTGTATATTTTATGAACATGTATTAGAATTTCAAACAGAATTTAATAGAATCTAGCGAATGTTTATATAATACACACTTTTCCTTGTCTAATAGACTTAAAATTATAAATGATGACTCCTCTTCATATCATATATTTCAATTTTTATAATTCAAAATTCAGTCAGTTTTTATTCAAGACCAAATTTAAAAAGGTTAAGGTAAAAATCCTTGTAAAGTAGGTATAAATTTAAATTATATCAAGAGAATCTTTTAAATATGTAAATTGATAATTCAATTACAATAATTACAATAGAAAATATTACAATTTATGGAGTAATTGAGCTTTGAAATGATTAAAGAGCATAATTGAAATCCCGATAATCTAAGTTTGTAGTTCACGCTGATCACTATTGTGAAACGATCTTAATTTTCACGAAAATTCTTGAAATATATGAAATTTAAAACAATGTTTTCAACCAACAGTTTTTAGATATTCATGAAATTAAATTGGAGGACGAGGAAGATTGAATTAGAAAATTATATTGCAGGTGATTTTATGAAAATAAATTCACCGAATTCATCGATAATTCGGAAATGCCGAAGAAGAAAATTTTGAGAGGTGTATCATGGTTTGAAATTTAGGCGACTTCTTAAAACAATTGGAAAATTCGAAGCAGGATATTTAATGTTATCATCTTTTAATTGCGTGAACAATATTAGAGAAAAAAATTAGGATTCATATAAATTTTAATTAAATAGATCATAATTTTTAATAATTTTTAATGTGATCAAGAGTGATCTAAGAGTTTGCTCACTTTCACCTCCACTAAAAAACTTTGTTAAGAGAGGCTAATTTACATTATATAATCAAGATTCTTCAGGAGGTAGTAAAGTTTAATCCAAACACTCATATAGAATTGGTTTAACACTTGAGATAATACAAGATGAGATGAGTTGTAAGAAAAGGCTTTCGTCATTTAAAGCTAGATGATGGGATGGTGCCATATGGAATGAAAAAAGATTAAGTATGTTTATTTTAGTTTTATTTATTTATTTATTTTTAGTTTATATTGTTTATTTTTGTTTATCCTATTTTAGTTTATTTTAGTTTATTTTAATTTCATTTTTTAATTTTTATGAAATTATATATTTACTACGGAATTTATCAATTCATACCAATAAATATTTATTTTTTGTCAAAAAGTTATTCACAGAGCAATTAAATTATTTGGAATAGAAGAATTCTTTTTATACAGAAATTGGATAATGTAAAAAAGGTATGCTTTTATAATTTTTTATAATCGATTATATTTTTGTTTTAAATTAATTTTTTGTTTAAATTGATTTATTTATTATTCGTTTAAAATTCTCATGTAGGAATTGGATGGATTTAGAGAACTATCACAAGAAATATCATAGAATATGGATTTAATTAGAGAGATCACAAGAATTTGCGTTTAATTGAAAAAGATCTCACAAGATATTGAACTTTTTATAGTAAACCAATTTAAGAAGATACTGTTTCTGATGAAAATTTTGGATATTCCGAGATAAGCATAATGGCTGAATCATATTATGTTGGTAAATGATTTTGATAGTTCTATCGATTTCATTAAGAGAGGTTACAAGGAAGAGAAGATGAAGTATAGTGGGATATGGTTGCAGATGATAGAGAAATGATGAAGGAGAATATGATGAAGATGAAAATGTAAATAAGAGAGAGAATTCTAGATTATCTTCTCGGCTTAATTGGGGGTACAAATACACCATTACCATTAGAATTGAGAGTCAATGTAGAATTGAACTATAGAACTTGAAAAAGGAAAGGTAAGAAAAAATTTGATTATTTTATTTATATTTCATTTATTTTTCTGTTGATGAATGTGCATATATATATATATTATATTTTTATATATTTTTAATTGTTGCATTTACATATAATTTTTTGATTTCAAAAATTATTATTTAGATTTGTAATATGCTGTGGCAGAAACATATGTATTGGATATATGAAGTCATTGTATTAAGTGAAATGGAAATTCTTATTTAATAAAGTGAATTAGCTTTATAATTTTTATGATTTTTCTTTTAAAAAATAGTGTAGCCCAACTGAACTAGGAGATTTAGTTAATAATATCATAATATTCATACCTTTATTTGTAATTATTTTTGTGCACTCGGATTCATTTTTTTATATATTTATTTTCTAGCGATAGAAGAAATGCCAGATTATTTGAATGTTAAAATGGCACTTGCTGAATCATATGAATCCTTAGGAGTAAATTCTAGAGCTTTAGAAATGGTTTAATTCAGGTGAATATATAATCTGTTTTATACATTTATTTGGTATATTTTATTTGATATATTTTGATTTCATATGGTTAATACCTTAGTTTATTTGTGTTAAAGTTTTCAAGGTTCGTAGGAAATAACGAGCTATCAATGAAGTCAAAACTACTCAAGAAGATTTGTCATCAATACATCCACTGTCAGATTTGGATCATTTTATTACGAAAATATAAATAAATCAAGTATCAAAATCTTCTAAAGTTATCACTTATGCAAAAGCTCAAGAACGATAAAGGGATCAGAAAAGGAAAAATAATTTCAAATCCAGTATCATAGACTTAAGCGTTTATATTCTCGATCGATAGAAGGATGGAGATCAGCAATCTGACAAGAGTTCTATTTGCGAAATTTAAAAATAACAAACTGTTCTATCCTTGAGATAAAGTAAATCGTTCATAAATTATTGTTAAGTTTATATTAATTTAACGTGTATCCCCTTAGCTGGGACTTTGGCCGCCGAAGACATTGGCGCCATCAAATGGTATTGAAGTAGAACTCGCGGACGATGGTGACGAACCATTGCCAAAGATTACAATGGAAAATTGGTTGGAAATTTAGCATTTAAAAGTAATAAATTAGTATAATATATATTTTAAGATTGGAGGAATAGATGATCTAAAGTTTGGCCAACAGTACGAATTTTTTTAGTATGTTTATTTGGCTATTATGAACACGGCATACTTAGAGCTAATGTTTATAGGTAATTGAGGAAATTTTCGGAAAAAATTTTTGAGATTCCTTTATTTTTTTAAAAAAATAGCTTGGGGTTTTTTATTCACTAGAAATTTTCTTATAGTGTCTGATACCTTATGATTGCTATATAATAACAATCATTTCAATAGTAGAGTTTATAGTTTATATGATGCTGGCATGTCTAGGTAAGTTTTATGTAACATGTCATTTTTTTAATTAATTTATTAAGCATGGGCTTTTTATTAAATCTAAATATTGCTTGAATTATCATGTTATGTGGCTGCTAATTTTCTTCGTCAATGTTTAGTTAATGGATACTGATGGGTATGATCCAAGATAAGGTGGCGAAAAATGTGAAATTCCGGATAAGAAAATTGATGCATTAATGGCTTTGTATGGTCATGTACTGGCGTGGGCTAGAAGTTATTTAGCAGCTATTGGTATGTATTTATTTGTAACTTTTTTTTTTTTTTAAAAAAAAGAAGGAATTAATGATTTTTTTGTCTTAACAATTTGATAGGATATTATGCTCGTGCATATGATAGAAAGCAGTTGTCAGTTTATCTGTGGGACTTGTTCGTTTGCGTCGGGCAATTCAAAGGCAATTAGATAATAGACATATTCAAGTTGTTTGTATAGATAATCAAGAAGCTGAATATAATATTGGCAGAGCTTTTCGTCACACGGTTTGTTTAAACTATTAAATAATATTTTATTTATATCTCATTATGAAAAAGCTCTTCAATTTCTTCTACCTTTTTATTGTAATCAATTAAGAAAAAAGTAGTAAATACGAATTTAAATTCATTTCTTACAATTCAAGCAAGGGAGTTTATTTTGAACAAATTTTTTTTGTCTAATATTATAGGGTGATGATGTTGAAGATGAAACAGATCTCAGAAGCGGTATATAATTTATCACTTATTTATAATGAAAGTGGAATAGCAAATACAAGTGTAATGACTATAGTAAAATTATTAAGAATAATTTGTGACTTGTTTAGAAAGAATATTTCTAGGTATTTGGATATTAGACTTGCTAGTTGTAAATAATACTAAATACAATCATTGTTATAAAAATCTGTTTACATATATGTTTTGTTTTTGAATTGATTTATAAACTACTTTACTCAATCGAAATAATGAAATATCTTTTAACGTCATCGTAGATGGCGAGTGAATAAGCAACTCCAATGAATTGCTTCATTGATATGTTTCAAATTTGCCGTCAAACTGGTGACCATATTTTAATGTTCCATTTAAGTGGGATTTTAGGGTTAGGGTTAGGGTTAGGGTAGGGTTTGATAGATTCAAAAGATTCAACGACGTGTTTCATGGGTAAAATAAAAATAATTATCACCACTAATTAAAACCTACGATTCATTATTCATTTAAGGACTTTTTACTGATCAGTCTTGTCAGTGAACAATGAAAAAGTTTCTTCTCCCCTAAAAATTCTTCGTCATTAATTATATGTCTTCTTTTATTTTTGCAATATCTTCTCCCATTGATTTCTGAGCGGTTTTTATTTTGGAGTTAAATTGATAATATTATCGAGTGAACACAACCGATAGAATAGATACTTTGTTGAAGATTGGGATTTTTTTTTAAAAAAAAAAAAGTGTTGAAATTGTTTTTTAGGATATAAGCGAAGTACTTTTTTCAGTTTATTAAATAAATAAGTTTTGAAATGTTTTGAAATTGGTTTGTAGCTTTAAAATTATTTTACTGATAATTGAATTGCTTTTGATATAGTCTAAAATTTATTTGAAATTCTATAATCAAGCTGATATTAAAAGGAAAACTACCTTTACAATTTGCAGCTCGAGTTAGCCAAATTCTTTATGACCGGCATTTATTACAGCATATTCTGATTAACGTAAGAACGATTTGTTAGAAGCAGTATAACCAATAATTATTTTGTTTTTGCGTTTCAATACAGGAAACAAATTTATTTTATTTAAATTAAACAAGAAAATCTGGTCTGGTTGTTTTACTAGTATATGCAACAATTGTTTTCTTATTTAGCATATCGGGGAAGCCAAAATTATTATCTAGAATTCTATAAAATATTTTTTATCATTGCATTGTTGTATATTTATGTTAATTAATTTTAAAAATTAAAAATTTGTCGGTAGAATATTTTTTATGTTCAGGCATACAAAATATTATGAATTGGGCATATTTTACATGCAATTTACGTGACGTGCTATTCATCATACAATATTTTACACGAAAGCGAAGAAACTTATATTTACGTGATTGATATTCTTTAAAATCCTCATTACATGATAATCTAGCTCAAATAAGATGCCTTTGTGTAATTTGTGTCATATAAATACTTATTAATATATATGTTTGAATTTTCTATTTCTATTTCTTTCTTTTTATTTGATCTCTTCCTCGGAATGTTGCTTTCGACACCGAAATTATGTAAAATGCGCAATTGGATGGTGATTGGTATTAGTAAGTTAATTGATATAATCTATTAAATTTTTAAAATTTTTTTTTTTTATCTTCTGAATTATTTATCATTATATTTTTTTTCACGGCATCTTTAATGCGTGAAAAATAAAATTAAAATTAGAAAGAAAATTTCATTTTTCAAAGAATGTAAAGATTTCTGATAAAAGTTCATCTAAGAATCTAGAAAAATCATCAACCAATATTAATGGATCCATCGATATTCTTGATTCTAATTCGCCCATTTCATCTCTTTTAACAAACATCAAAAAGCCACTGTCTAAAAATAAACAAAAAGAATTATTAAAACAATCTCAACATAATGAAGCAGTATTACATTCATTTTCAGAGTTTTATTCTCAACAGTATGGCGAAGAAAGATGGAAATCTTTATTTCAAGCACTTTCAAAACCTATTAAACATGTTGCAATGATAAATAATTTTGCAAATTTAAAAAATGTTGACATGATTTTGGATCCCACAATTCAAAATACTTTTTCAAATCTTGAAAATGAAAAAAATATCGAAGGAGAAAATTATCTTGAAAAAGTGAAATTTCTTGATTTACCCTGTTATTCAAGTTCAAAAAGATTTTCGTCACCATTTAGAGATGAAAATGGAATAATGGTTCATTACCTTTTAGATGCCACATCGATTATGGCAGTTAAAGCACTTAAAGTGAAACCTACTGATAATATACTTGATTTGTGCGCGGCACCTGGTGGAAAATCTCTCGTAATTTTACAATATTTATTATTAAATTCAAAGATGATGCAAAAAGATGAAAGAAATTTTGGTGATGGAGATATTTTCAGTAGTGGATTCCTTACATCAAATGACATCTCGTCAGATCGACGTCGTCGACTCAAACAATTAATTACTGATTATATTCCATCAGTATTTTTACACAAAATTAAAATTACATCCGAATTCAAATCATTCTCAATTTCAACTTTTGATAAAATTCTTGTTGACCCTCCGTGTTCATCCGAAAGATACTTATTACAGAATCCTATTGATTTCTCAAAATGGAAAGTATCAAAATCTAAAATTAATTCAAAGAGACAATATATGTTGTTATTGGATGCAGTTAAAGGGTTACATGTTGGTGGTATTTTAGTTTACGTAACTTGTTCTATTAATAAATTTGAAAATGAAGAAGTTGTGAAAAATATTTTGAAAAATAGTTGGGTACCTTTAGAAGAAATAGGAGAAGATTATGAGTGGGAAATTGGTGAAAGGACGGATAAAGGATGGATCATATTGCCGGATAAGTGTGATGGATGGGGACCTTTGTATTTTGCTATACTTAAAAGGGTTGGTTACGGTAATTTTAGAAAGAAAGGATCCAAAAATATCGATAGAAAGTCTAGATTTGAAGAAAAAGGTCTATACATTGATGATGAATATAACGAAGATGAATTGGATTGAGTTTTCGTGACTTTTTGTTTATTTGTGTTATTTGTGTATAATAATGTATATTTTATAGAAAAATAATGAACAAAATTTTTTTTTATTGAGATATTTTCCTGAACGATTCTCTTAAATTTATAGAATTAAATACGAAGACTTTTTATTAATTTATTATTTTATATATTTTTGTTTATAATACAAATAAAGATAACAAAATTTTATTTATTAAAAAAAAAAGATAATATATTATCATGAACTTTTTTGATAGAAATAAGGTGATAATTAACTTATCCCCTAAATTTCTTAATAAAAATTTACAAGAAAAAATTAACAATATATAAAACAAGTTTCCTTATTTCAAAATTTACCCTAAAGTTGATTCGCGTTTCTTCCTCTCCTTAATATTCTTTGAACCCTCTCTTTCTTACTATATCTAATCAATTCGAGTTGCACTCTATATCTTTCACAAATTCTAGTTTTTTGTAAAGCTTCTTCTTGTGTTTCTTCAAGCCAATCGTCTCCGTTAATAGTTTCAGGTAATTCATGAAATTCATTGATTGTTTGTATTACATCAGAAATCAAGTAATATATTTTTCTTGGTTGCGGTGGGGATTGAAGTGGCACTAGACAAAGTAATATTTGTTCAGGTACTTTCCATTCGTCGACTAAAGAAGAATGGCTAAAATATTTTTTTTTTTAAAAAAAAAAATGAAAATTAATTTTATCAATTATATCAAGGTAAATCACTACTATATATTATATGATTTTTTATTTATTTGTTAATTACCTAACGGTTTTCTTTTCCAAACAAGAATAACAGCAATATGACGAAAATTCCCAGTGTAAGGCTAATTTGAACATGTCTTTTTCCCCACAATATTGACATTTTTGTGTTACGGTCAACAACCAATTGTATTGTTGTTCGCACATTTCATCGGGTGGAGGAAAAGTTGGAAGAGAAAAGGATTGAACTCTTGAATTTTTCCAAACTTCTTGAGTGGCAGATTTTCTTGACCATAATAATGACCTATAACTTTTACACACAGATGCTAATGAATAAAGATCTTTAGGATGAAGATAGCTGCAAATCTCAAATAAGATTTTTGGGGGAAGTCGGGCTGCCTTATTTTGCGCATTTTTTTTCATAAATCTTTGATACGTTTTCGGTATGATGGTTGATTTAGATTCAACTTTATCATCCAAGTCCTTCGCCATGTTGAATAATGATTTTAATAATATGCAAGAAATAAATAAATTTCAACGATTTGAAGAAAAATGGGATCGTTTAATGAATTATTAATAGATCAAAACCAAGTTTAAACCAAAATCTTTCGACAGATAACTACGGGAACTCTATTTAAGCATTCCTCAATTCTACTTTCATACAAAAGATCGTTCTTTGTTATCCCCCACTTATGCATTGCTTCAGCCCAGCTTAAAAGGGCACGTGGGAAGGAAAATGCCATCAAAGGAAAAAACAAGTTTGTCATACGTTGCGTTTAGAACTTTATATAGTCTTTTCGGAATAATGGTTACTATTTGAGGAATTGATTTCTTTCATCTTAAGCAGGTATAGAAAGATGATTTTCGAAAAAATTATATGCCGACACCCTGGAGACAATAAGAATTTTAACAATGATGACTTTTTTTGATATAATTAAGCTTGATTGGTATCTTATTATACTATATTTCATTTATATATTTGTAACAAAAAAAATTTTTTTTTTTGAAAAACATTAGCGAATCACGATATTTCACAGTTAATATCACAATGATATCTAAAACACCAAACAGCTTCTTTGTACATTTTGAAGTTCGAAAAGACTAGTTATTGAATCTTCTATAAATTTAATTTGGTTATACATCCAAATGGAGTTTTATTTTCGCGCGACAATAAATCGTTCCTTTTCTGGTTGGAAAAAAAAGGAAACGATCTTCGTCCCAAACTGACGATATTATTAATTAATTTCTTGGCTTGGAAGGAACTTTTGATATTGTAAGTTTGAATTGTTCCAATATATGAAAATGTTGAAAATTATATTTGGATAAAAATAGTTACGAGTACTTAAAATATTCACAATTAATTTTTTGGTATCGTAAATGTCCAGATTTAGGGGTACGTAAAGTTTTATTAATGCATTGCATTTTCGTAATTTGCATATGCACGATATTGTTCTTACGTGAATACATAGGATTTATTTAAATTTATAGAAAATCAAAAAAGAAAATAGTTTGCAAGATGAATTTGTTTCAAAAAAAAAAGAGCGAAAAAAAACAAACAAAATTATTCTTTATAGAGTATTTATAGACATGCAATCTTGTGGATCGGTTTAGTATTAGGATTGCTTCCATATAATCAAATAATAAAAGTTATATTTTAAACTAATTTTTTTTTCTTCCAAAGCATAATTGTATTTTTGAATGATTTATATATCGAAAAACAAAAATGAATTTTGCTTTACGCTATTATATAAAAAGTTTTGTAATAAATAATAATCTTAATTATTAAATCATCAATAAAAGTCAAAACAATAAAAAAAATATCTGAAACCAATTTTGAGGTTTGAATTGATTTTATATCCTTTACTATCAACATCGATATAAAAGTTTGGATACAAAAATTATATATACGGAACAATTGTGTATGTGTAACAAGAAACGACACTAAAAAAACAATAGTAATAGGAAACAATAGTAATAGGTTTTATTAAATACCATGCGTGAAATTTATCACAACAATTTACAAAAAAAAATGGCATTAAAATTCTTTGATAAATTATCTCAAAATTTTTCTGAACTCATTAATGACAAAGATGATTACAATGTAATCATTGAAGTTGAAAATAAAGAAAAAACTTTTACTGCACACTCTAATGTACTTAAATGTCGCTCACCTTATTTTCGTAAAGAATTGGATACTATTAATCCAAATGAAAATAATGTCAAGACAATTGTTAAACATGACATTTCTGCTCAAATTTTTGATATTATTCTCAAGTATGTTATAATTATTTAACAATTAAAATTTCAGATATTATAATTTAATTAGTGATAATTTAATTATTATGATTTAATTAATTATTTTAATTATTGCAATTTATTACACAGATACATTTATGGTGGTGTTATTAATTTAGAGAATATTGAATCAAGAATTATTTTTGACTTAATGTTAGCAGCTAACAAATTTGAGCTTGAAGAATTATCTAAGAAACTAGAAACTATTCTTATCGAAGATAAAGCTTCTTGGTTAAAATCACACTTTTCTCTTGTATATCGTACAATTTTTATTAATAATAACTTTAAAGATTTAGAAAAATTTTGCAATGATATTGTTGCAAAGTATCCTAGTCTTATTTTTGATGCTGAAGATTTTGCATCTCTTCAAGAATCTGCTTTGGTGTCTCTTCTCAAACGAGATGATTTACAAGTAGAAGAAGTCAAAATCTGGAAATATATTATCAAATGGGGAATTGCTCAAAATCCTACTCTTCCTATTAACCTTGATGAATGGAATGATAATAATTTTTTAACTTTAAATACTACTCTCCAACATTGTTTACCATATATTAGATATTTCCATATTTCTAGTGAGGATATTTGGAATAACGTGGAACCTTACCAGAAAATTCTTGATAAACAACTCTGGAAAGATATAATACAACATTTTATGTCCCCTAATCAACCAAAGAAATCAGTTATTTTACCAGCAAGAACAATTTTGATTCCTGAATTACCTGCTCGTTCAAAAGAACCTTTTTCAACAATTATTTCTGATGATCATGCTGCAGAAATTTCTTCCTGGATTGATCGTAAAAATACTACATATCCTTCAACCAATTATCCATATGAATTTCAGTTAATATTACGGGGAAGCAAAGATGGATTTGCCCCACAAACGTTTTGGAACATGTGCCATGGTCACGCTGGTACGGTAATTATTATAAAAGTCAAAGGAACTGATGAAATTATTGGAGGTTATAATCCTTTAATGTGGGATAATAATACTGGTGGTGTTTATAAGGAAACAAATGATAGTTTCATTTTCTCATTGAAAAATGGTAATATTCAAAATTCAATTCTTAGTAGAGTAAAGTTACCTAAAAATGCATTACATTATTGGGCTAAATGTAATCAAGAAATTTATGGCCCTATTTTTGGGGGAAATGAACTTTTTATGCGCAGTGATCAATCTAATTTTACTATAGATAATAATTCTTATTTTGGTACTCATGGTTATTATGAAAAATCCATTAGAACAAGTGGCAATTTTTCAATTATTGATTATGAAGTTTTCAAAGTAAATAGTAAAACTACCTAGAATTTAGTTTTTAAGAATTATTTATTACTTTATTCTTTATATTTTATTATAGTGTAATAAAGTTATATTTATACTTATTAATCTATAAAATAAATCAAATTAAAATCCTTTTAAGTGTATATTCAAAATAATTATTGATTATAATAATTCATTATATTTTTTAAAAAAAAATTTTTATAACTTTTAACTTTTTTGGAAAAATGAAATTCATATATAAAATAGATAATCATGTAGAAACTGCTCTTCAGAATAATAGTTGATAAAGGCGGAGGTAATTCCGTAACTAAGGCTGTTACGTTTTTTTATTTAATAATATTAAAAGAATGATATAATTTCTTAAGTTTAAATGCAATAAAGTATAGTTGACACATTATTATAATGGCATGAAGTATTTAACTTTAAGTCGAAGTATATCATTAATGAAACATATAACATATACGAAATATATCATTTAGCAATTTTAAATATTCAAATCTAACAAACCAAAATATTGACTTGCTTTGTTTCTGTAATAAAAATGTAATTATTAATTTATAACATTAAACTTACTTTTTTTTTTATCATCACATGTTTTCTTTTTGTTTCATAGAGGCCTCAATGATAACACGTTGAGAATGGTGAGAATTTCTGGACTGGAATAAAGTGCTGCCTGCTGACCCAATCTTCGGAGAACTGAAGGAGCATTTGTTATTATAATAAATAACATCTCATCTATTCCTTTTATTTTTAACTATGTGTGATCTTGTAACTATTCTTCATTGCATTTTAAAATTTTAGACATGTAATGATAATAATGTATTTTCCCAAGAACGAAAATTTTTTAATATTTTTTAACAACCTTAAATACTTTATAATTAATGATATTTTTCATAATTAATCCATGTCGAAATTGTTCTTCAGACATGATAGGTTAAAAAGATTTTTTTTTTTGATTCCTAGGTAATTATATACCAAGTCTGCCATGTTTTTTATTTATTATAACTTGAATGAATTTCATTTTTTTCAAATTAAAGGTCATAAAAAAATTTTTTTTTAAAAAAATATAATGGAATTAACATGACATGATTATTAAATATTTAAAATGAAAATTGAAATATATAGATTTCGATTTATTTAATAGATTAAACTTTGATATAATAAATATAAAGAATAAAAAAAAATAAAACAGTAAATATTAAGTAGTTTTACTACTATTTATTTTGAAAACTTCATAATCAATAACAAAATTCTACTCTTCCTACTAACCTTGATGAATGGAATGATAATAATTTTTTAACTTTAAAGACTACTCTCCAACATTGCTTACCATATATTAGATACTTTCATATTCCTGGTGATGATATCTTGAAAAAGTAGAACCTTATAAGAAAATTCTTGATAAACAACTCTGGAAAGATTTATTTCAACATTTTTTGTCTCCTAATCAACCAAAGAAATCAGTTATTTTACCAGCAAGATCAGCTTTCAACCAGTATTTCTGACGATCATGCTGCAACCAATTATCCATATGAATTTTCAGTTAATTTTACGAGGAAGCGAAGATAGATTTGCCCACAAACGTTTTAGAACGCGTGCCATGGTCACAACAAATAACAAATGGGTATTTTTCAATTATTGATTATGAATTTTCAAACTATTTAGGATTTTAGTTTTAAGAAATATTTATTTATTTTTCTTTATGTTTTATTATATTATTATTCTATTATGAGCTTATATATTTAAAATATTTAATGATTATTATATATTTTTTTTATTTTAAGTTATAATAAATAAAAACATAATAGTCTTAATCAATAAGGTCTTTTCAATATTATTTCTGAAGAGCAATTTCTACATGGATTGTTTTATAAATACACCCCCCATTTTTTTTTCGATTGTCGATTATGTAGCATTATTTAATATAATTAAAATAGTTATATATTATATATTGTTACTGCAATTTTAAATAATATTATTAATTAACCATGCCATGAAAAATTAGAAATAACGTAACAAGCAAATATTGAATTATTTTTATATAAATTTTTGTCTGGGAAGAAATTTAATATCTCCATCTTAATACTTCTAGAATTACAATAAGAAAATATCATATTGTTAGTATAATTGTCAATAAGACCATTAGTCACACTTTTTGTTTTAGTAATATAGTGGGTTGTCGTTTTTGAATACTAAATGCTATGCTATCATATATATGCCAAGAATAATCACAACTTCCCACTAACAATCGTAAGTTATAAATAGGCCTATTAATTTTTTTTTGCTTAAGTAATAAAGCAAAGCAATAGATAAATTAATTTATTAAAACAACAATTTATCATATAAATCCTAATTATCCATTCTTTTCATAATAACAAGTGTTGTAATCTGAGTGATAAAATTCTGATGATTTAGTTAGCTTTGCTTTTTAAATTTAATTCCATAATTTGTTCTATTAATATTATTTTGATCTTGGCACGTTGATGTAATCATAGAAGTTATCAATCATTTGGTGAATCATTTCATTCTTTCCAAGTGATTTTGATATAGATTATAAATAATTTATAAAGATTATGAATGTTTAGAAACTAAATAATCCGCATTGTTTAATATTTAGGACTTTCAATTTATTACGATAATAATAATCAGCAATTATTTTGACAATTGTGAGAATTGAACAACCTTCATCATTTGTTTTTTAGTTGTTTATATACGTATAGTTCTCTATAAATATTAATAACTATTATTTATTATCAATGCTATGAATATTATAATTATTGTTTCATTGTTTCTTTAATATTAACAATTAGATCAAAGATATTATTTGGAATTTGATTGATCGGATGTAAAGCAAAAATTCAATTGTCCAAATTTTTTCACAGGATGAAAGTTTAGATAAAAAAGATAAAGAGAAAGATAGTTATAATGATTATTTATTGTACTACATATTGTTATATATTATTTGTTATGCTTATACATATATTGCTTACATGTAATGAACACATATTTTATATGTTAATAAAATTCAGGATGTTAGTAATTGCGAATGTTTAGAAAGATAACACTCATTGGTATATATATATATACATATGTATTAGTTTTGTATAATCTTTTGCATTATATTATTGTTAGTTAGTAACCTTGTGCATTATTTTAATTTAATAATTTTTTATATTAGGAAAAAGAACATTGCTATATTGTTTGGTATCTCATCTCTTATCAATTTAATTGTTATATAATCATCATATCATAAGTATGATATCATTAAGTGAAATTTTCTATGGAAACTTTTTTTTTTAAAAAATCATGTTGGAAAGAAGCATGTGATCTTTTAAAAAAGGATACATTATTAAATTGCGCATACATACTCACATACACAAAATAATAAATAATAAATAATATGTTAAAGTTATCTACTCATCATATAATTAGAATTTATCCTTTTTAGTACTAATGTGAACTTAAAGTGTTAAAATACAATAAAAGGCACCAGAATTCATAAGATATTCCTGTGTCATTAAAAATAATAAATTTGAATGTGATTGACAGATGACAATTTTTATTAGGAAGACAATGACAGAGAATATTATTATTGTACGTAATTCTTCCGAATAATAAATTCCCGATACTCAAAAATGTAATTGTAATTTATTTATCTTCACCCCCCCCCCCCATATTATTTCATTCCTCTTTTTCCTTATTCAAGATTTTCTTTCTTTTGNATCATAAGTATGATATCATTAAGTGAAATTTTCTATGGAAACTTTTTTTTTTAAAAAATCATGTTGGAAAGAAGCATGTGATCTTTTAAAAAAGGATACATTATTAAATTGCGCATACATACTCACATACACAAAATAATAAATAATAAATAATATGTTAAAGTTATCTACTCATCATATAATTAGAATTTATCCTTTTTAGTACTAATGTGAACTTAAAGTGTTAAAATACAATAAAAGGCACCAGAATTCATAAGATATTCCTGTGTCATTAAAAATAATAAATTTGAATGTGATTGACAGATGACAATTTTTATTAGGAAGACAATGACAGAGAATATTATTATTGTACGTAATTCTTCCGAATAATAAATTCCCGATACTCAAAAATGTAATTGTAATTTATTTATCTTCCCCCCCCCCCCCCATATTATTTCATTCCTCTATTTCCTTATTCAAGATTTTCTTTCTTATGAATATGTATAGTAAGTATCACAACGTCAATCCTTTAAACGTATCCGTCGATTTATTTCATTACAAACAAACAAAATTTCTCTAACCTTTATTGATCAGAACAAAGCCGGTTAATTTTTACGCATATAAAGATGACGCACTTTTAAGGTCTAGTGTATAAATGTATGCATCTGCATTTATCATATTGCGATTGCAATAAAAGAATAAGGAATTCATCCCCACGTAAAAAAAAATAATTTCTTATTTGATTTTATCACCCGCGCGATGAATAATTGTAATTACTCCCAATATTTGATTATATCATCATAAATGGTCATTTCTAATTTTTTTGCTATCCTAATTTATTAAACATCAATATTATGGGAAAATAGGAGGCGGGGGGATATTACAATAGGGAATAGGGAATCTGCTATTTATAAACTTTTTTTTTTAATTGTATTATCATCAGTCCAAGTTATATTTACTATCTGTCACACTTTGGTGACGAATATATCAAATAATAACAAAAGATTTCCTTGTTTTTTTTTTTTTTTTTAAATTTTTTTTTTAAAATTTTTTTTTTTTTTCAACTTTTTAAACAAATTTTAAACTCTCTCATCAAACCTCAAAATCATAATAAACGATTTTTAAATAAATTTCTTGGATAAACATTTTACTCGAGTAAACAAAAAAAAAAAAAACCTTGTTCAAAAACATTCACGCACACACACACACATCATAATTAAAATGGCATCACAACTACCCTTCGAATTATTGATCGAAATTTGTAGTTATTTATCACCAATTGATCTTTACTCACTTTCGATGATATGCAAACGTTATCGAAAACTTTTATGGTTAAATAAATCCGCGACAACACAATCAATTTGGCGTACAGCAAGACATAAATTTATGCCACATATCACATTACCACCACCAGATGGTATGTCGGAACAACAATTCATCTATATGATGGTATTAATACAGCGATGCATGTTTTGTGAAGAAGAAGATAGGTGGAAATTGGCGATGCATTTTGAATTTCGAATGTATTGCTGTCAACGATGTTTAGCCGAGCGAACTGTTAGGTTAGTTTTTAATCTTTTTTCTTTTGATTTTTTTTCTTTTGATTTTTTTTTTTTTGATTTTTTTTTTAATTTTTTTTTTTAAATTTTTTTTTTAAAATTTTTTTTTTTTTTCAAATATATTATTATTTTATTTTTTAATTTAGTCGTGATACATTAATTAAAGAATGGGAAATACCTATTTATCTATTACCATGTATGCAACCATTAACAGCCAACGCGCAAAGACCTCAATTATTTCTAATGAAGGAAGTAAAATCATTATTAAAAAATTATAAAAAATTAACTAATGATAAAGAAAGGAAAATTTGGATTAATGAAAAATCTCAAAGAATGGCAAAATTAAAAGATACCAATCGAGAATATAATAATCAACATGATATTGGAAGATATGATCATAATGAAAGGTTGGAAAGATTATTTCGAACATTACATATGAGTACTGATTATCCATACATGTTTCGAGGGAGAAGATGTACGAGTAGAGAGATTTGGTAATTTTTTGACGTGAGGAAATGATTTGAAATTTTTAATTATTATTTTTTGTTAATTAGTTAGTTAGTATATTTACGAGAATGTGTGTGAATATGTTCTCAGATTATATCATTTAACAATTTCTTAAAATAATATTCTTTAAAAATATACTTTTTTTTTTTTTTATTTTTTATTTTTACTTAATAAGTGATTCCGAAAGAAATTACGTGTTGTCAAAAAAAAAAATAATAACAAATAATTTTGATATATCAGAAAAATAGGAAATAAAAAATAAAAAAAAAATAAAGTTCCACATAATACGTACATAAATCTGGTTTTAAAGTAAAATTCTTTATTAAAACAATGAATTTATTTTTATTTTTTAACTAATTATCAGTCATTTAATATCTCTCCAACTAAAATAATCCATATATAAAAACCCAACTATTACTCCTAGAATGCTTTCTTACAAATAAAAATATATATGTGAAGTGATTAGTGATAAATAATTAGGAGTGAAGGTCTTTCTAAAATTATTTGATTAAAGAAATTATTAAAAAAAACCTGTAATTGATAGTATTCAAATGTCTTTTTTTTTTTAAAAAAAATATTAAATTCTCAATGTCCTAAATGTCCCAATAATTCTAACAATGCGATGAAAATGCAAAAAAAAAGTCCCCCAAATATATATATATATATATAAAATTTATCTAAGATTTTAAAATCCAAATTTTACAAAAAAAAAAAAAAAAAGTTCATTCATGTAATTTTATTAATAATCTTTCTATTTTTTCGGTATGATCATATCTCGTTTGATCATGTAAATTATTATATTTTTCATTCTCTAATTGAAGTTTGTTTATTTTGATTTCTTGTCGTTTGATCCATTGATTTCTTTCAAAAACTTTTAATTGATTATAATAATTTAAAGTTTTTATTACATCCTTTTTGAGATATAATATTGGATCTCGTGAATTCACACCTTTTAGTAGTCGTGGAAAACATTCCATTAATTCTTCGGAAACGTTATATTCGTTTAAAAGTGTTTGTCGACTAATTAATTGATGAACGATCAATTTTGTTAAATGGTTTGGTTAAATATCAAATGATAATGAATAATAATAACAACAACAATAATAACAATAATAATAATAATAATAATAGTAATAAAGAAAAATAAATAATCGAAATAATAATATTATATCATTACCTGACAATCCTTTCATTTAAACATTTTTTACAACAATACATTCTAAATTCCCAATACATCGTTAATTTTAATTTCTTTCTTTCATCACAAAACATACATTTATTTAATAAAACCATTAACCAAATATATTGTTGTTCTGACATTTTTGTAGGAGGTGCCAATGAAAGATTTACAACATATTTAAGTCTAGAAGTTCTCCAAATTTGTTGTGTGGTAGTTGAACTTTTTGACCATAATAAACTTCTATATCTTTTGCAAACGGATGCTAAAGAATATAAATCTTGAGGATGTAAATAACCGCATATCTCTATCAGAATTTCCGATGGAATTGTTTGTGCAACTTGTAATATCGTTGATATCGTTGAAGCCGAAGATGACGACGATAGATAATAAAATTGGTCGTCGTCGTGTATCTTCCTACTGGCTGAACCAAATGGGTCAAAACAACTACAAAGTCCTAATTTATTTAATAACATTTATTGTTAATTATTGTTGATTTATTGATTTAAAAAAAAAAAAAAAATATTATAATAATTTTAAAAAAAAAAAAAAAATATTATAATAATTTTAAAAAAAAAAAAAAATAATTTTTGAAATATTCGATTTTCTTTTAAATTTAAGGTTTAAGAAAAAGAAAGTTAATCGATTCGTTTTTATTCGATTTAATAGGGGTGGATGTAACACCTTAAATTCGATTACAAATTTGGTTATTTGCACTACTTAAAAATTTATTAAAAGATACACACCTTTACGCACCTTTACATTATTTATTAAGACTTGAACTAAATATTTCATTTTGTTCGATTTCAGCATGAAACCAAACAGACAGTCCAACACTTTCTTGAATCTCATGTATAAAATACTTCACCTATCATATTTAAATTTAATTTTTCACCACCTTAACTTTTTATCCCTTTTTTTACAGGAGTCAAACTTTCATTGGCATTAAGAACGCTCCATTCCTGAAAGAATACGTAAACATAATTTTAATCTGTTCTGTTATATAAAAAAAAATTTTTTTTATTCCCCTAACTTCGTCAACTTTAGAAATAAATCATTCAATATTTATGCCAAAGATGGTAAATTTTATTTTTGGACATTTGGCGGGATTGCTATATTTATTAACCTTTTTTTTAATGGCTGAAAAACGAGTTTTTACATTGAAATCTGGTTTAGAAGGGAAAAAAAAAAGATTTTTTTTATTATTTCGGAATATACAATAAATAAATAAATAAAAGTTGTACCTTACCTTTTAATCTTAATTCAATCAATTAAAGTTGTAGAACAAGATATATACCTCAATATCTGCTAATATATATATATATTTATATATGCACTTATAAGAAATCTTTAAAAATGTTCGACAAAGGAAAAATAAAATTAATGTCTATTTTGTATGCATTGCATAAATTTGATCACGATGTTTTCGATATTTTCAAACTATAAACAAACAAGATAATTCGGCGGCTAATAACCAAAGGGACTATTTTAGTTTGTAAACATTATTATACGTACTATTTGTGTAATCTAAAAAAATTATTTATGTTAATTATTATTAGCTAAAAAAAAAAAAGAAACTGAGGCGTAGTGAACTACAATATTTAAATTATTCTATATATTTTTGATTTCCGCGCTCGCTTTGTTCGCTTTGTTCGCTTTGTTCACTTTTACCGTCGCTATTAAATATGGAGATGAGGAAAATAACACTAAAAATTATTTCAAGCCCGTGATAAAAATTGGAAAGTCAAAGCTCATATTAACTTTGACACTGAAGAAGAAGACAAAACCCGTAACAACTTTGTCGAAGAAGGTGAACGATTATTATAAATTTTTTACACCCACAAATCGAAGAATACGATAAGCATCACATTTTCAATACATCTTATATGAAAATGCCCCCAAAAAAAGAATAAAAATTGACTGAAACGATCTGGCATCATTCCAAGATAAGATGAAACGAACCAATTATTATTAAATGAAATGAGTCAAACAAGAAAGACATTAGTAAGGTTGGAAAAGAACCTAAAAAAAAAAAAACTGCGGAATAAAAATATTGATTTGAAAAAGAAAAATAAGAGACCTAATATGGTATGGTCTACAAATACTAAAAGGAAAAAAAAAAACTACCTTAAATTAAAGATTATCTGTTTCAGAAGAAAGAAGTAATTGGTTCTTTGATAAAGATCTATTATCTTGTAAAATTTTACTATTATTATAATTCCAAAATTAAAAATTTCTAACGGAACCCGAGGCAAGACCTCACCTTGGCTAAAAAAAATTTCTAAGTAACGAAAAAAACCGTCATTTACAAATATATGTTCGTTTGGCGTAATTTTGTGCTTAATAAATATAAATTATAATATAATAAGTTTTATTACTTAGCAACTGAAGTTGTGCATGTGTAACAAGAAACGATACAACAGCGAAAATTTACGGAATTTTTTTGCTTCGCATTTTACTACAACCCACAAAAAAAAATGGAATTAAAATTTTTTGATAAACTATCCCAAAATTATACTAAACTTCTTAATGATAAAGTTGAATACAATGTAATTATCGAAGTTGAAGACAAGAAACAATTTACTGCACACTCTAACATACTTAAATGTCGGTCACCTTATTTTTGTAAAGAATTGGATACTATTAATCCAAATGAAAATAATGTCAAGACAATTATTAAACAAGACATTTCTGCTCAAATTTTTGATATTATACTCAAGTAAGTTATAAATATTTAAAAATTAAAAATAATATTATGATTTAAAATGATAATTTAATCGTTGCTATCAAATTATATAGATATATTTATGGTGGTATTGTTAATTTAAAGAATATTGAATCAAGAATTATTTTTGACTTGATGTTAGCAGCTAACAAATTTGAACTTGAAGAATTATCCAAAAAACTAGAAACTACTCTTATTGAAGATAAAGCTTCTTGGTTAAAATCACACTTTTCTCTTGTATATCGTACAATTTTTATTAATAATAACTTTAAAGATTTAGAAAAATTTTGCAATGATATTGTTGCAAAGCATCCTAGTCTTATTTTTGATGCTGAAGATTTTACATCTCTTCAAGAATCTGCTTTGGTATCTCTTCTCAAACGTGATGATTTGCAAATAGAAGAAGTCAAAATCTGGGAATATATTATCAAATGGGGAATTGCTCAAAATCCTACTCTTCCTGTCAACCTTGATGAATGGAATAAGGATAATTTTTTAAAATTAAAGACCACTCTCCAACATTGCTTACCATATATTAGATATTTTCATATTTCTGGTGATGATGTCTCGAAAAAAGTAAAACCTTACAAGAAAATTCTAGACAAACAACTTTGGGAAGATTTAATACAACATTTTATGTCCGCTAATCAACCAAAGAAATCAGTTATTTTACCAGCAAGAACAATTTTGATTCCTGAATTACCTGCTCGTTCAAAAGAACCTTTTTCAACAATTATTTCTGATGATCATGCTGCAGAAATTTCCTCCTGGATTGATCGTAAAAATACTACATATCCTTCAACCAATTATCCATATGAATTTCAGTTAATTTTACGAGGAAGCAAAGATGGATTTGTCCCACAAACGTTTTGGGACATGTGCCATGGTCACGCTGGTACGGTAGTTATTATAAAAGTCAAAGGAACTGATGAAATTATTGGAGGTTATAATCCTTTAATGTGGGATAATAATACTGGTGGTGTTTATAAGGAAACAAATGATAGTTTCATTTTCTCATTGAAAAATGNTTTTGATGCTGAAGATTTTACATCTCTTCAAGAATCTGCTTTGGTATCTCTTCTCAAACGTGATGATTTGCAAATAGAAGAAGTCAAAATCTGGGAATATATTATCAAATGGGGAATTGCTCAAAATCCTACTCTTCCTGTCAACCTTGATGAATGGAATAAGGATAATTTTTTAAAATTAAAGACCACTCTCCAACATTGCTTACCATATATTAGATATTTTCATATTTCTGGTGATGATGTCTCGAAAAAAGTAAAACCTTACAAGAAAATTCTAGACAAACAACTTTGGGAAGATTTAATACAACATTTTATGTCCGCTAATCAACCAAAGAAATCAGTTATTTTACCAGCAAGAACAATTTTGATTCCTGAATTACCTGCTCGTTCAAAAGAACCTTTTTCAACAATTATTTCTGATGATCATGCTGCAGAAATTTCCTCCTGGATTGATCGTAAAAATACTACATATCCTTCAACCAATTATCCATATGAATTTCAGTTAATTTTACGAGGAAGCAAAGATGGATTTGTCCCACAAACGTTTTGGGACATGTGCCATGGTCACGCTGGTACGGTAGTTATTATAAAAGTCAAAGGAACTGATGAAATTATTGGAGGTTATAATCCCTTAGCATGGGATAACAGTGTTACTTCTAATGTTTTTAGGGAAACAAATGATAGTTTCATTTTCTCATTGAAAAATGGTAATATTCAAAATTCAATTCTTAGTAGAGTAAAGTTACCTAAAAATTCATTATATTATTGGGCTAAAGGTAATCAAAAAAATCAAGGCCCTCTTTTTGGAGGGGGGAATAATCTTTATATGCGCAGTGATCAATCTAATTTTACTATAGATAATTTATCTTATTCTGGTAATGATAGTAATTATTATGAAAAACCTATTAGAACAGGTGGACATTTTTCAATTATTGATTATGAAGTTTTCGAAGTCAATAGGAAAACTAATTAGGAATTTAGTTTTAAATCTTTTATTATATTTTATTATATTTTATTATATTGTATTTACACTTATTAATCTATTAAATAAATTAAAACCAATTTCTTTGGTTCTTTTGCATTGCAAAAAACTTAATTTTTAAATGTAATGTTTAATGATAATATTAATTCCTTTCCTTTATATTTTTTTTTAAAAATATTTTTTATGACTAACTTTGGAAAAATGAAATTTATATAAGTTAAAAAGAAATAAAAAGCATATTATTTCTGATGTTTATTAATAAAATATCTTTATAATGCACATTAAGAGTAAAATATCCTCTTCATAAAATATTAGGCAGCTGCGCATATTTGTGTATCATAAACAGGACAGGAAATTCGTGAAAATTTCACTACATTCGAAGATACTATTAAAGACAAAAAAAATAAAGACCTCTAATCAAAAAATATAATATACTAAGATCTCAATATTTCAATGAAACTTTAATAATAGCATTTGGTCAAAGCCATGAATATCATCTTTTCTTTGATGATATATGAGATGGAAACAACTTTAACACTATTATAACTTCCCGTAAAAAGATAATTCTTTTCGAATTATTTTACCCATCATAAAGTTATCTCTTTGAAAAAAGAATTTAAAATCCTGCCTATAATAATAATGACACGTTTTATTAAATGGAAATATTTTTACATTTAACTTTTTTGATTCTTTAACAAATTTACTGTCTCTCGATTATTATCTGAAGCGATTCGATTAGAGAGTAGAAAGCATAGTAGAATAGAAAAAAATCTTGGATAAATTTAACAAAAAAATACAAAAAAAAAAGTCAAATATGTTAAAATTCTGTTGGCAAAAATATAATAATATTTATTTGATAATGCTAATGCTTTAATATAATTCAAATAAACTAAAATCAGCTATTTAAACTTGCGATTAATATGAATATTTGTTTACTGTATAAAATATAAAATGAAACTAATTTTCTATAAATGAATTGTTAGAATATAAACGCATTGAATCGTATAATATACACATGATTTTATTTTAAATTAGTTAAAATAATCCAATATTCCATTATTTATTCTTTCCTAGGTATAGCTTTATTTTCTTCAGCATATACTTCTTTTCCATTTAATAGTTCTCCCAAGTTCGTTATTATTAAATTTATTCGCCCATTCTATTAACTCTTTACAATCTACCTCCCAAACCACCACCTTTCTTAACTTTCTAAACTTTTCTTTTATGACTGGTTTTGCCATCTCCCAATAAATATTACAACAAAATGCTATCTTGAATACTTCCAAATTTTTACATTCAGCGATATCATTCCACGCGTCACAACCTTCAAAATCAACATATTCGAAATGTAAATATTTTAAGAATTTGATTTGTGAAGAAAGACCAGAAAGAACGTACGGAGTAAATCGATGACATCTTTTTAGGTTTAGGGAATATAAGGTAGATTGTTGAGAAATGAATTGCGTGAGATCAGAACCAGAACGATGAGATTGATCTCGAAAATTTTGGGCATTCCAACCATAAAGACAAAGATGCTTCTAATAATGCATAGTAATTTTAATAATGATTTATTCATATTAAAATAATGATTTCTAAATAAGATTATCAACAGGATAAATAAATTAAAAAAAAATAAAAAAAAAAAATAACATACCACGTCTTTACAAATCGTTGATAGAGCAAGTGGCATCGTATAGTCAACATAACAACATCCATCATGCGTCAAATATTTTACTTTTTCGAATAATCCGCAAATCTCAGGTTCGTGTATTAAACAATATCTAAATTCACTTGAATGCTTTGGATGTATTTTTAAAGTTGTCAAAATTCCACCACTATCAGCNTTACATTCAGCGATATCATTCCACGCGTCACAACCTTCAAAATCAACATATTCGAAATGTAAATATTTTAAGAATTTGATTTGTGAAGAAAGACCAGAAAGAACGTACGGAGTAAATCGATGACATCTTTTTAGGTTTAGGGAATATAAGGTAGATTGTTGAGAAATGAATTGCGTGAGATCAGAACCAGAACGATGAGATTGATCTCGAAAATTTTGGGCATTCCAACCATAAAGACAAAGATGCTTCTAATAATGCATAGTAATTTTAATAATGATTTATTCATATTAAAATAATGATTTCTAAATAAGATTATCAACAGGATAAATAAATTAAAAAAAAATAAAAAAAAAAAATAACATACCACGTCTTTACAAATCGTTGATAGAGCAAGTGGCATCGTATAGTCAACATAACAACATCCATCATGCGTCAAATATTTTACTTTTTCGAATAATCCGCAAATCTCAGGTTCGTGTATTAAACAATATCTAAATTCACTTGAATGCTTTGGATGTATTTTTAAAGTTGTCAAAATTCCACCACTATCAGCCATTAATCTCAATAAAGCTCTCATCACGTAGACTTCCATGGTGTCAGGTATGTATCCTTCCATTTTACACCAACGATCAATCGAATTATACAATCGATCATAGTTTAAATGTTTTATAAAAGATGGATAGTTAAAGAGAGGTAATGAATTTGACGACGTGTGTATTGAAGAATTAATGCTATTGTTATGAGGTGAAGAATTAATGCTATTGTTATGAGGTGAAGAATCAATGCTATTATTATGAGGTGAAGAATTAATGCTATTGTTATGAAATGCAATTGTCTTTATATAATCTTGCTGATATTTGCTATTTAAATATTCGTGTATTATGTAGTTACTCTGTTGTTGATGCTTTGTTATCTTCGGATTAATATTTTCCAAGAATAAAACCAGTGAAGAAACTACTTTAGTACATTTTCTATAGTACGTTTCAAATGGTTTCTCCCAAATTATTGGAACACTATTTCTACACCATTGCCTACACACCAACGCACAAGAAAATAAGTCATCGATATTTTCGTCATAAGTTTGATCATCGGATATTGCGAGAAAGAAAAAAACTTGCTCCAAGATCTCCGGGAGAAGCAATGGATGTATTAATAGATAATTTGACATTTCTTGATATTATGAAATAGATTTTTACGTTTATTATAAAAGAAGAATCTCTATCTAAAAAAAAAGAGATGTTGAAGAAAATTGAACGATTTAAATAAAATATTTTTTCTTATGAAATCAGGTAACTTTCATAGGTGATGTGATTATGATGAAATTTAAATCTAAAATGAGTGTAGTTCACGTATATTTATAATTTGATCCGCTAAAGGAAATTAATATTAACGCTTTAAATTTTAATTGTCGTTTCGATTCTTAAACCAAATGTTTAATAAAATAATGAAAGTGAAAGTTTATTTTATAATAAACCAAGAAATATATATTTCATGCATGCGGACTCGAAATTTTATTACGATGCATGAAAGATGCACTCACAAGCAAACATGGGAGAGAATTGCATGAAACATAAATTATTTATTAAATGTGTGTTTCATTTATTTACTATCATTATTTACATTTACACTTACGCCAAAGGTATAAAAAGGATGAATTAGTTCCTAATACTAACCAATCATTTTTTATATATATTTTCTTTTAAAATAACAAAACTAGTAAACAAAGCACACCTCACAACATTAACCGATCGACCCGACTTTCATAATTCCTGCGACACAAACACTATGTAATGTTTATTGGACAAAATTTCATTTTCACAAGACCACACACACATAAATAATTGTACATAAATATTGGTCATATGAGAAGATTATAGATGCAATTACAATTAAAAGAAGAAAAAAAAGTAAATTTCTTTAAAATTGTTTTCCAAATTTGAATAAAACTATATCTAAAATACGGATTATCATATCACGTGGATTTAATTTTTCCAATTATGCTCAATACACCCATCACAAGTAACGTAATAAGAGGTGCCACAGTTATATACGAATAAAATAATAAGGCTGCCATCTCTTCTTGGAAAGTTCCGGTAAATTGCGCGAGATTCATACAATTAACGGCCGGTGGTCCGCAAGCTAACATTATTAATACAAACAATAACATCGGATCATTTATATACCAATTTCTGGTGAGTACTATAAATGCAATACCAATCAAAGGCATAATAATAAACCGATTGAACATTATGTATAATATGGTCGAAAGAATTTCTTTCCCTTTAGATCGAGGTAAATTCTTAAGTTGAGCTCCGAGTGTGATAAGAGTCAAAGGAACAGTTACTGAACCAAGACTATCAATGGTTAAAGAAATAGGGGAGAGGGGAGCATTTTCACTAAAAAGTAATGATCTTAGGTATGGAATTGAACTTACTAATAAGGCTAATAAGGTAGCATACAAGGGTGGATTCATTGTTTTATCTAAAAAAAGTTTAATCTTTAATTTGAAAGGGTGAGAATTTTCTTCTTTGTTCAATAAAGGGGATTCTTCAGTTAGTATCGTAGAACTAGCGACTATTTCATCACAATCATCATTCTCATTATCATCTTTATCATCTGATTCTTTTCTTAGTAAATAGACACCTAAAGTCCATCTATTTATTGATAAAAGAAAAAAATAAAATAGAATTAAATATAACAATAAACTAATATCGTATCGGTAACTTATACGTGTGCGTAATCTTTATTTTAAAAGTACCCACCGTAATATGTTAGTCCAGATCGTAGCCAACAACACATACGAAACTCCTCGCTTTATAAGATCCTTAGTACTTTCATCACTTTTCCATGCCAAAATCCTAACGGTATCAGTTTCACTAAGTCCTTTTAATAATCCAAGTAAAAGACTTGTAACATTGTTAAATATTATCCCAGTACAAGTAAATCTAATATTTGGACCAGATAATCCTAATAATTTGCCACCGATATATCCCAGACTACCACCGATTGTCGTTAAAATCAAGAATGTGGTAGGTATGGCCCATAGTTGAATCAATATACAGTGGCGGTCAAAAGTATTGCATCACCTGAACAAAAATTTTAAAATTGTAATATCTTGTGATTTCGGAGGTACAGTGTTACAATACTTATTTGATAGATTTGTCAGACCCTATTTTATCACCTGCATCATCTTTTTTTTTTATTATTTTATAAATTTATTTATCAAAATGTATTTTTTTTTAAAAGTTGCGATGCATTTTTTTTGACCGATTTATAAAAATAAATATAAACAATTTATACGCGATTTTTTTCATCAAAACACATCATGTAGCACATATAAAAATGATACCTTATGGCATACTACGTCATCTGTAATTTTGTAAACTATTCATGGTTTATTTATCTACTGAAAAAAGAGCCAGAGTTTGTACGCTTCTTGAAGAAGGATATCCCTCCCGTTATGTAGCAAGAAGAGAAAATATTTCTCAATCAACTGTTATAAGAATCAAGCAACGTAAAGATAGAACTGGTACCTTTAAAAATCGACCAAAATCTGGACGTCCAAGACTTTTAACTGGCCGATATGAACGAAACACTTTGCGATTTATTACAACAGGTGAATGTACAAACGCAACTGCAATTAAAAAAAAATTAAAAACTGAACAAAAAATTGAAGTTAGTGAAAGTACAGTAAAGAGGACTTTACGTAGAAATGGATTGAGTGGAAGAGTTAAGCGTAAAAAGCCATTTCTTAAAAAAACACACAGAATTGCGCGTATGAAATTTGCAAAAAAATATAAAAAATGGACAGTAGAAGATTGGAGTAAAGTAATCTGGTCTGACGAATCAAAATTTATGATTTATGGATCAGATGGTCGAGAATATTGCTGGAGGCGACCTGACGAACCATTACGCGATCATCATGTCAAACCTACAGTCAAATTTGGATGGGGTAGCATTATGGTATGGGGATGCTTTAGATCTGATGGAGTTGGTAATATAGTCCGAATTTATGGACATATGGATGGTAATTTATATCGACAAATTTTGGAGGAAGACTTATTAGGAACCATCGAGTGGCATGGAATGAACAAGGAAGATATCACTTTTCAGCAGGACAATGATCCTAAACACACTGCACATCTTACAAAAAAATGGTTTGAGGATAATGATATTAGGGTACTTGACTGGCCTGCACAATCTCCAGACTTAAATCCAATTGAACATCTTTGGAATGAAATCGATCGACGTTTGAGACAACTTGAAACACCTATCAGAACACAGGATCAGTTATGGGATGCAATACAAAAGGTTTGGGTTGAGTTAGGGGTTGATGCATGTAAGAAGTTGGTAGATACTATGCCAACCCGTATAAATGATGTAATTAAAGCTAACGGTGGTTATACAAGATGGTAAATAATCAATTTTTAAATTTTCAATGTAATTAGATTACTTTTTGTTAAATTTTTATAAAATAAAAAAAAAATAAAATAACGGTCAAAAGAATTGCATCGCTTAAATAATAAAGAAAAAATTATTTTTCAATTTTTATCTTATTATTGTGCAATAATTTTTTATTTTATTAAATTAATCATTCTGACGAATTCAAAAAAAAATTCATGTAACGTTGTGCTACTTTAGTCATGAGATATTGCTATTTTAAAATTTTTGCCCAGGTGATGCAATACTTTTGACCGCCACTGTATCTATGTCAATTTGGCCGACATTGACAAATAACAGGCATGGCATAAAGACTTTAATTACCATACTGGAGAGATCCTTTTTAATCATTAAAAAAGAGGGAAAAATTTATAAAATTAATACAGAGAAGTAAAAAAAAAAATCTTCATAACTTTTCATCACAGACACTTTACTAACCTTCTGTAATTTTTTATTAATTATTCCGTACTTTGCAGCAAAATAACCCGTAAAGCACATCAGTACTACGTGTAAACTGGACTAGAAAAAGATCGACAATTGTTATTTTGTTTTACGTTATTTTTTTTAATTTACGTCAATTATGTTAATGATTTTATCTAAAAAAATAAAAAAAAAATTATTACCTTAACGGAGGCAATAAAAATATTATAAATGTCCGTTGAACTTGTAGCTGAAATGTCATCCATTTTGAATTTTTTGAATTGTTTTATTATTCAAAACGATAGAATGGGATTATATATAAAAATCATCTCGATTTGATATCTGATAAGAGATTTATCTGATATCTGATAAAAAATTTTAACCAGCTATTAATGGCTTAAATCTCAATTAAATCATTTCATCATATTCGACGAATTTACGTCATTCCCTTTTTTTATACAAAAATTATTTATTGGGTGATTGTTATTTATTTTGGCACAATCTCTTATCTTGTGCCCAGCATTTTTTTTTATTTATAAAATTCTTGACAACTTTTATTGTAATATTAATTATTAATAAACTCCTTTTTTACTTTGTTCAAGTAATAAGCAAGGTTTTTCCCTTATCGAAAATTTAATTCAGAAATCAGCTGTGCCACACTGTGAACCAATCAAATTCGTAATAAGTATAAGACTATACTTCACGAACAAGTAATATATAAAATTAATAATAGTAATACTGAATTCCGTTTTATATTGCAACTTAAAATTAAAATAAAAAATGGTATCTCAAAATATATTTATTCCAGAATATCTACGAAATAGTCCTTTTGATCTATATAATAAATCTTTGATAAATAAATTATCCTTGCCTTCATATTGGAACACCGAAGATCGAGCCCCACACATTAGAGTTTTGGAAGATGGTGTTGGACTTGCATACACTGGTACTCAAGCATATAGTAAATTTAATTTTTCTATTATTATTTTTTTTTTTTGTAATTAGATTCGGAAGATTAGGATTGAAAATTAATTTTTTTTAAAAAAAAAAAATATATATACATATACACAAATTATACAAAATATCCAAATTATACAAATTATACAAATTATACAAATTATACGAATAATAGGACCAGGAAGAAATTGGATCGATGCATCGAGTATAAGAGCGGATCATCCAATTTCGAATGAAGTTGGAATATATTATTTCGAAATCGAAGTAATTGATAAAGGAGAACGTGGGTGTGTAAATTTTTCAAGATTTAATTTTGTAAATATTTATATTTAATTTATTTTATTGAATTTTTTTTTTTAAAAAATATATCGACATCATTTACATCATTTCTGTAGGTGTATAGGGATAGGATTAACTAAAGGTCACATTTCACTTGAGCGAATGCCAGGTATTTTATTATTATTTTTATTTTATTTTTTTTAAAAAAAAACAGAACTTGTTATAACTTGTTATAACTGAACTGATTATTATTAAATGAAATTTACAGGTTGGGAACCGGAATCAATAGGATATCATGGTGATGATGGTTTATTATATTTATACAGTGGTAGCGGAAGGAAATATGGACCATTATATGATACTGGTGATATTGTTGGATGTGGGATAAATTATTTTGATAAAACTGTTTTCTTTACTAAAAATGGAATAAATTTAGGTAACTAATTACTTCATAATTAGTTTATTATTATTTCATAATTAGTAATTATTATTATTATTTCATAATTTGTAATTATTATTGTTATTTTATGAATAGGAGTTGCGTGTAATGGTTTATTTTATGATGGAGAGATATATCCAATAGTTGGTATGATAAGTCCAAGGGAAGTTGTAAAAGCAAATTTTGGACAAATGCCTTTTAAATATAATATAACAATGCATGCAAAGGTAATTAGCATCATCATTATCATTTTTTTTTTTAATAATTAATGTCAAAAAGTTATTCATTTTTTTTTATTTTTTTTTTATTTTTAAAAAAAATATATATTGAACCAATAGAATATTTTCGCACAAGCTGCTGCTAATAAAAAAGTGATAGATGAAGTAACAGAAGTTATAGAAGAAAGATCAGAAGTTATAGAAGAAAGATCAGAAGTGTCAGAAGTGTCAGAAGAAAGGTTAAGTCAAGTTATTGTATAATAATTTCAAGATTAATAATAAACATTAATTTTACATCAATTTTAGATTTAATAATTTTTTATCATAATCAAGGAATAGACATGATTAAATGTTATTTATATATATTTTATTGTATTTAGAGTATACTTTCAATTTTATTATTATCATTTTGGTGATAAAAATAAAATGTTGAATAAGTAATTTATATGTACATATTTATAAATATCTTTTTTGTACTATAAATTTAAATTTATTTATTTTGATTAGATTCCAATTAGTGTACAATTAATTATCCTTTGTTTTACAATATTATTATTTTGATTCTTTTGTTTTTATCAAATTAAAATCTTTTGAATAAAAATAATTATTATTAAGATTCTGCAATAAATATCTCCGTGTTATAAATATATTCGTATAATAACTGGTATACAAAATTCATTGATGAAATTGAAACGCAAAACTAAAAGAAAATTTTGAAATAATTGATATCGAGTTTACGAAGATTAATTTATTCTATTTAAATAATAATTTAATAATAAAAAAATAAATTAGAAAAGGATATTAATGGCACCCATTTATCCTACTTCTAAAAATTCTTTATTATAAGCTCACAGAAAGTTGGAATATTTAGTAGCGCGCAAATAGCTAGCTATTGTAGTAGTGAATATGACACGCGACGCGTCATCGATTAGAGAATGCATATTAAATTGACTACTATCATTTAATAAAAGTTTAGTAGTCTTATAGTATAAATTAATTTTTAGAATTAAAATGCAAAAACAAATTGAAGTTAAATATTTCTCTAACACTTAATTATTATAATAAGTAATTTCTATTGATTACTATTAATTTATATGTGTAATCATGTAACTATACTTTATTGCATTCTAAAACTTATGATGATATATTAAAATAATAATATATTTTTTTAGATAATTGAAAAGAATGATAAAGATATTTTTGTAAGTTTTCCGTAAACAATCTTCAGAAATAATAGTTGAAAAAGAATTCTTTTGATTCCTTTACACAAGGAAGTAATTCTGTAACTATTATGTTTTTTTTATTCCTTACAGCTCTTGTGAATTAATTTATTTTTCCAAAGTTAAAAGTTATAAAATTTTTTTTTAAAAAAAAATATAAAGGAACTAAACGATTAAACATTTTAAAAAAATTTTAAATATATAGGTTTTAATTTATTTAATAATTAACTTTAAAACATTAAAACTAAATCCTCTAATTAGATTTCCTATTGACTTTGAAAACTTCATAATCAATAATTGAAAAATTCCCGGCTGTTCTAATAGGTTTTTCATAATAATAACTATCATTATTAGAAGCAGATGAATTATCTATAGTAAAATTAGATTTATTACTGAGCATATAAAGACTATTTCCCCCAAAAAGAGGGCCATAATTTTTTTGACTAGATTTACCAAAATAATGTAATGCAAGGCTAGACTTCTTTACTCTACTAAAAATTGAATTTTGAATATTATCATTTTTCAATGAGAAAATGAAACTATCATTTGTTTCCTTATAAACACCACCAGTATTATTATCCCACATTAAAGGATTATAACCTCCAATAATTTCATCAGTTCCTTTGACTTTTATAATAACTACCGTACCAGCGTGACCATGGCATATGTCCCAAAACGTTTGTGGGGCAAATCCATCTTTGCTTCCTCGTAAAATTAACTGAAATTCATATGGATAATTGGTTGAAGGATATGTAGTATTTTTACGATCAATCCAGGAGGAAATTTCTGCAGCATGATCATCAGAAATAATTGTTGAAAAAGGTTCTTTTGAACGAGCAGGTAATTCAGGAATCAAAATTGTTCTTGCTGGTAAAACAACTAATTTCTTTGGTAGATTAGGAGACACAAAATGTTGTATTAAATCTTTCCAGAGTTGTTTATCAAGAATTTTCTGGTAAGGTTCNCAATAATTGAAAAATTCCCGGCTGTTCTAATAGGTTTTTCATAATAATAACTATCATTATTAGAAGCAGATGAATTATCTATAGTAAAATTAGATTTATTACTGAGCATATAAAGACTATTTCCCCCAAAAAGAGGGCCATAATTTTTTTGACTAGATTTACCAAAATAATGTAATGCAAGGCTAGACTTCTTTACTCTACTAAAAATTGAATTTTGAATATTATCATTTTTCAATGAGAAAATGAAACTATCATTTGTTTCCTTATAAACACCACCAGTATTATTATCCCACATTAAAGGATTATAACCTCCAATAATTTCATCAGTTCCTTTGACTTTTATAATAACTACCGTACCAGCGTGACCATGGCATATGTCCCAAAACGTTTGTGGGGCAAATCCATCTTTGCTTCCTCGTAAAATTAACTGAAATTCATATGGATAATTGGTTGAAGGATATGTAGTATTTTTACGATCAATCCAGGAGGAAATTTCTGCAGCATGATCATCAGAAATAATTGTTGAAAAAGGTTCTTTTGAACGAGCAGGTAATTCAGGAATCAAAATTGTTCTTGCTGGTAAAACAACTAATTTCTTTGGTAGATTAGGAGACACAAAATGTTGTATTAAATCTTTCCAGAGTTGTTTATCAAGAATTTTCTGGTAAGGTTCTACGTTATTCCAAATATCCTCACCAGAAATATGGAAATACCTAATATATGGTAAGCAATGTTGGAGAGTGGTCTTCAATGTTAAAAAATTATCCTCATTCCATTTGTCAAGGTTGGAAGAAAGAGTAGGATTTTGAGCAATTCCCCATTTGATAATATATTCCCAGATTTTGACTTCTTCTACTTGTAAATCATCTCGTTTGAGAAGAGACACCAAAGCAGCTTCTTGAAGAGATGTAAAATCTTCAGCATCAAAAATAAGACTAGGATACTTTGCAACAATATCATTGCAAAAATTTTCTAAATCTTTAAAGTTATCATTAATAAAAATTGTACGATATACAAGAGAAAAGTGTGATTTTAACCAAGAAGCTTTATCTTCAATAAGAATAATTTCTAGGTTCTTGGATAATTCTTCAAGCTCAAATTTGTTAGCTGCTAACATTAAGTCAAAAATAATTCTTGATTCAATATTCTCTAAATTAATAATACCACCATAAATGTATCTGTGTAATAAATTGTAATAATTAAAATAATTAATTAAATCATAATAATTAAATTATCACTAATTAAATTATAATATCAGAAATTTTAATTGTTAAATAAATAATTATAACATACTTGAGAATAATATCAAAAATTTGAGCAGAAATGTCATGTTTAGTAATTGTCTTGAAATTATTTTCATTCGGGTTAATAGTATCCAATTCTTTACGAAAATAAGGTGCCCGACATTTTAGTACATTAGAATGAGCAGTAAAATGTTTCTTATCTTCAACTTCGATAATTACATTGTAATCATCTTTGTCATTAAGAAGTTCAATAAAGTTTTGAGACAATTTATCAAAAAATTTTAATCCCATTCCTTTTTTTTTTGTAAATTGGGTTGTAAATTGTGTAGTAAATAAAAAAAGCAAAATACAAAATTGATGTAAAAATATGAATTTCTTGTTACACATACTCATTAACTGTAACAAATAAATTTACCGAAGTGTTGTTTGTGTTAATCAAGTATTCGAAGAAAAAAACAAAATTAATAAAAGAATAGTAAAAATTCAGTATTAATAAATGATATAAACAATAATTACAAATAGAAAATATTTTGTCATACTATTGTATATTTTCTTTTCCCTCTTTTTAAAGATACTCTCAAAATAAAATAAAAATAACTCGATGTACATATGGTAGATAAATTATTATAATTATGAAATTTTTTCAATTAATAATGTCTTTTATTTAGATTTCATTTAACCAAAGTAAAGCTGCCTTTACGTGACTAGACAAAGTTTTTTCAGAATATCTAAATATGCAAATACAAAGAATAATTTTTGACAGCATATACTCATGAAATTTTTACATTTCTAAAATTTCGTAACAATTTTGGTATTTTGGTCAAAGATAAGTGCTTTTGTGCTACTCTACTAAACAAAGTCGTTTGGCGGGTATGAAATTAAATATCAATTTTTGCTAGGATAACACGCAAATACAAATTATTCAGAAAATGTGAATGCGTCTAAATATAATATAAATCCTTCATAATATTAAATTTTTCTGTAAAATTAAATGTATTTATTGTTATTTAAAATTACAACATTATTGTTTAAATACATATTTAATGAATTTAATTTACTTAAGAATTTATATTAATAAAGTTTTTAAAAAAATGGGTTTCTTGTTATTAATTCGCGAAAATTTGTCAGATTTAAGTAAGTCACGTGCTGTAATATCACATTCATCTAGCCCATAAGTGCGTAGACCAAGAATGTCCTTCGTTACACTCCGGACAATAATAATATAATAAATAAAACTTATAATATTACCTTGACCTATTTTTTTTGATTCTTTTTGTTCCTCTTTCAATAGTCAAGTATTTCATTCAACTGAAATTTCAATGAATTTTAAGTGACGATAAACTTGAAATTTATTTAATTGATTTTCGGTTTCGGATATCTTTCATCATTTCTTTGGTATCTCTAATCTTATTCACCAGTTTCGTTTTTTTTCATCATCTCATCTTCCCGTAGCTGATCATTATATTAATATTATAATTATAATTATTGCTATTATTTATGTTATTAATAGTTTTCAAAGCAAATCTTCATAATTTCAGTAACGATCTTAAATCTAATCGCCCAAAGATTAAATATGTGCCAAAAAAAAACAACAATGTAAATTAAATTAATTATTAATTGTGAGTTAATACTATTTATATAATAATAAATATAAAGAAAACTTGATGAATTGGCTTTCCCCCGTTTAACCATTATAATTTCTGTAATTTGTATAGGATATTCATTCACTCGATCATTTATTATATTTTTTGCTCTCTCTATTATTTAAATATTAATTAATTTAATAAATGTAATTTAAAATAAATATAATAAATAAAATATACCAATAAACCTTTTATTTTCTTTGAACCCAATCTAATCCTTCCTTCCTTCCATATCATTCGAACATTTTCCAACTTTTGATTTCACCTTCGTTTTGGATTTATAATATTCGTATATTTGACTTTCCAATTGATTCTAATAATAAATAATAAATTGAATGAATTAAAATATAAATAAATATGAACATGCGCTCCACTTACTATAAATAATAACCATAACAAAAAACATTAATACAACGTTCACTAATATCACGTAATCTTCGTGCTAATTCATCAATCAAACATTTCCATCGTTCTTGAAACATTTCCCTTTCTCTGGTTTCTTTTAAAAATCAGTTTACTTGATTGATTTTATTTTAAGTAATTGATTAATTTATTAAATATAGTTTAAATATTCTATCTTAATACCTTGATAATCGATTTTAATAATTCCAGCTTCATTTCTTTAATCATCATAAAATTAATTGATGGAACTTTATTTTATTTTATAAATTAAAAAATAAAAATTTAATTTTATAGTGCTAATATTAGTTAATTTATTTACAGAAGATAATAATTACTTTTATGTACCTCAACTATATTATTCAGAGGCAATATAAAAATCTGTTTTTGAACAAGTAAAACAAGTTATATGATATATGTAGTTTACTACTTTTTACTAGGAAATGGCAAGTCCGGAGCGTATAATATTGTGATATCTAAAATCGGACAGACATCCCTTGCAACTTTTATCATCCGGACAAAAATTTTATTGGATGATTAAAATCATAAATCACATGGCGATAAGTTTGGCAAGAATCTTTGTTGTAATTTTATTACAATTTTATTTATTTTCTTATTACCTTAATTACTTTATTTTTCTCGGTTTCGCCACTTTCAGTGATTAAAAATTGGCCTTCTAGTTGGATGGCATCTTTCTGCTCAAATTTTTAAGTCGCAAAGTTTTTTCTTGTCAAGAGGGTAGAATGCAGTTATTTGCAAGTAAGCTCTATCTTCTTGGTGCTTAGGGTTTATTAGACAAACAACATTCACAATGGAATTGTTTTTTGAGAGGTTTTCAGTTTGAGACTCTGAAAAAAATATTGTATGTGGTACGTATTTATTCTTATTGTTGTTTTTTTTTTGAATTTTAATAACCCTACCATTTCTTCATCTATTTTTAGTTGTTCCGCTATCTTAATTCTTCAATAACACTTCTACTTTTTCCTCCTCCTTCCTGCATCATTAACAAAAAAGAAAAGAAAAATCTATTTGGCGGTGAATTTGAATTTGCCAAAGATCATTGAAATAATAAGAATAGAGTAGGAGTAGGATTAGTTAATGATTTTTTAATTAAGCCCCAAAAATTGATCAATAGGACGTAGCAAGAAATAACATTAGGCGATAAATCAATTAATTAAATTTACTGAAAAAGGAAATCATTGAGATGATAGGAGATCTTGTAGCTGAACAGAGAATCTTTGATGACTAAGCAATTTGATCATTAGAATAAATTAATTACGCGAGTCAACGTCGCGAGATCAATTTCATGTTTGCTGAAAAGTATTTTATTTTTATTTTTATTTTTATTTATTCAATAATTTAGTAATCTGTTAATTTATTAATTAATATTTTTAATACCTTATTTAGGTATAAACATAAAATAATGAGATGTCTCCTAGAAAATGTACCTTCCTGAAAGTGAATATTATTAATGGTAAATCTTATAATAAATTACGGAGGGAATTATCTAGTGTAAGGAAACGGAAGGATCTTATACTGAAAACGTCATTTATTTATTTTTTTGAAACAATCCCCGTGGTTCACTGTTGTTGAAAGTGCACCACCAAGAAAATGATAAAATAAAATAACACAGATCAGTCTAGGGTGTCCAGGTGACTCGTGGATCGTCAATTATACTATACATGTTGCCCAAATTATTTTTCAAAAACCCAAATCCCAAATCCCAAATTATTTATATAGTGCCGAAATCCCAAATCCCAAATTCCGAGCGATTTGGGTAATATGTATAAATTATACAATTTTATCTTGTATGGATAGTCCTCCTTTATTTCCAACTTATTCCAATAAACGAAATCAATACGAAAATATCTGAAAATGAGACCCAAGGCAATTGTCTCATTTGCTTCCCGATCTTTTTTACAAACCACAAGGATCCGTTTGACTATGAATACATTTCTTCAAGCGTCTAAAGGCACGTGATTCAAATCGCACGTATAGACTTTTCTTTAAATGTTCTTGTTCAGACAACTTTTTAAAAAAAAGAATCGACGGGTTCTTTTAGATCAAAAGGAACACCCCGTTACCCGTCATGTAATTCTATTGCAGAAAAACTATAATAAATAAAATGTAAAAAAAAAGTTTATAACACGTAAAAACCGGATGTACTCCAAGGCTACCCTAACATCAACGATTCTCCGAGTTCTGTCGCGTACATGTTGCCCAAATTATTTTTCAAAATCACAAATTACTATTAAACTACTATAGAAAAAGTGCCAAATTCCAAATTCCAAATTCCAAATCATTTTACTATGCCGAAAATAATTTGGAAAACATGTATAGTTGTTCGCGCACTTCTTCGTCCTTTTTTTCTTTGTTAATTCAAGAACCTCTGCTTTATTCTCTGCATTTTTTTTCTTCCAACTTTTAACATGATCATATTTCTTCTAATTTTTGGTCGCAAATTTAAGCCTTCGAGTGCGGTAAAATCATGAGTTTTATTACATTGGTCGAGGTAAGAGATTTGTCAACATCGATCTCTCAATCATTTTTTTTCTTCTTTCATAAAAGCATCAGTATTGGTGAATTTTAACCCCTTTTTGGAATGGTGTAACCTCATTTATTTCCAAGATTGGGATCAAAAGGTCTTCTTTATTAATGCGAAATTCATTGGAATTTTGTAAATTCTACGAAAAGGGAAAATAGAAAGGGATGTCGTCTTTTTTCTGTCATGAATACTTATTTCTAACTATAAAAATGGGACGGAACCATATTCTCGCAAATACTAGTAGTTTTTAGAATGTTAAAATATACGTTAAACTCAGTTATTTTTTATTAAGCAAACAAAACGTATATTTATGAATGATTAAAAATGATACACGTAGAAAACATATTCGTCACCCGACCCAGGGACAATGATATTTGGCATTCCACAAAATAACATAAAGCACAAAATTTTGTGATAATCACAAATTTTTGTATTATAACTACAAAATTTAACTCATTTTATATTAATATGCACAATAAAATACATAATCCGCAGTAATTTTGATTAAAAATGTCTCGTAAACGGCAAAAAACAAGTTCAGTAACAGTTTTTTCACGAGTTAAAGAGCATGAAAATGTATTTCATGTTGACAATGGCCTACTTTTTGTAACTATTGTGATCTTTCAGTAGAATGGAAACATAAATCTTCAATAGATTCACATTGTACAAGCAAAAACATCTTTCTCAACAAAAAAATTTTGAATTAATAAGGATAGACAAAATTTAACAAAAGAATCACTTAAACAATTGAATATGATGTATTTTAATCTTGATTATTAATTTTTCAATACCAAATTTTGATCAAATAATATCACAAAATCTATAAAAAGTGTCACAAAATCTATGAAAAGTACACAATTTAAATACATCTCACACAAAATTTATATTATATCACCACAAAAAATAATCATAGACAACACGTGAAATATTTCTGATCACCAGCCAACTTATGGTCCAATCAAATTCAGCAAAATTAGAAATATCACGTGGGGTGAAAAAATCTGTTGGGTAGATATCACATCCGATCAAACCGCTACAGTGCGGAACCTCTATAATAGGAACTTGGTTATAATAAAAATTGCTCAGCCTTTATATAGAAATAAAATTATAAACTTCAAAATCATCAGTTGAAATTTTGATCTGATTTAAATTGATCAAGTTGAAATCATATATATTATAATATACTAAAAATAGTAAATCAAATGCTATCCCTTAAACGGTAGTGACGTCACAAGTTACTAATAAATGCAGGCAAATTTGCCTGCAATTCACATGATTTACCGTTTAAGGGATAATATGAAAGAAATCTGATCATTTTCTAAGTTCCTATTATAGAGGTTCCTTTTCTCAATTCAATTTACAAAAAAAAAATGACATTAAAGTTCTTTGATAAATTATCTCAAAATTTTACTGAACTTCTTACTGATAAAAATGATTACAATATAATTATCGAAGTTAAAGATAAGAAACAATTTACTGCACACTCTAACATACTTAAATGTCGGTCACCTTATTTTCATAAAGAATTGGATACTATTAATCCAAATGAAAATAATATCAAGACAATTATTAAACATGACATTTCTGCTCAAATTTTTGATATTATTCTCAAGTATGTTATAATTATTTAATTAATGATAATTTAATTATTATGATTTAATTAATTATTGCAATTTATTACACAGATACATTTATGGTGGTATGGTTAATTTAGAGAATATTGAATCAAGAATTATTTTTGATTTAATGTTAGCAGCTAACAAATTTGAGCTTGAAGAATTATCCAAGAAACTAGAAATTATTCTTATCGAAGATAAAGCTTCTTGGTTAAAATCACACTTTTTTCTTGTACATTGTACAATTTTTATTAATGATAACTTTAAATATTTAGAAAATTTTTGCAATGATATTGTTGTAAAGTATCCTAGTCTTATTTTTGATGCTGAAGATTTTACATCTCTCCAGGAAGCTGTTTTGGTGTCTCTTCTCAAACGTGATGATTTACAAGTAAAGGAAGTCAAAATCTGGGAATATATTATCAAATGGGGAATTGCTCAGAATCCTACTCTTCCTTCCAACCTTGACAAATGGAATGAGGATAATTTTTTAACATTGAAGACCACTCTCCAACATTGTTTACCATATATTAGGTATTTCCATATTTCTGGTGAGGATATTTGGAATAACGTAGAACCTTACCAGAAAATTCTTGATAAACAACTCTGGAAAGATTTAATACAACATTTTATGTCTCCTAATCTACCAAAGAAATCAGTTGTCTTACCAGCAAGAACTATTTTGATTCCTGAATTACCTAATCGTTCAAAAGAACCTTTTTCAACAATTATTTCTGATGATCATGCTGCAGAAATTTC
>PQFF01000224.1:0-37871 GCA_003547095.1 Diversispora epigaea | reverse complement strand
GAACCTTACCAGAAAATTCTTGATAAACAACTCTGGAAAGATTTAATACAACATTTTATGTCTCCTAATCTACCAAAGAAATCAGTTGTCTTACCAGCAAGAACTATTTTGATTCCTGAATTACCTAATCGTTCAAAAGAACCTTTTTCAACAATTATTTCTGATGATCATGCTGCAGAAATTTCCTCCTGGATTGATCGTAAAAATACTACTTATCCTTCAACCAATTATCCATATGAATTTCAGTTAATTTTACGAGGAAGCAAAGATGGATTTGCCCCACGAACATTTTGGGACATGTGCAATGGTCACGCTGGTACGGTAGTTATTATAAAAGTCAAAGGAACTGATGAAATTTTGGGTGGTTATAATCCTTTAGCATGGGATAACAATGCTTCCGGTGTTAATGGCGTTTACGGGGAAACAAATGATAGTTTCATTTTCTCATTGAAAAATGGTAATGTTCAAAATTCAATTCTTAGTAGAGTAAAGATGCCTGACTATGCATTATGGTATAATAATCACGTAAATTGTGGCCCTAATTTTGGAGGAGGTAGTCTTTGTATGGGCAATAATCATTCTAATTTGACTATGGATGATGCATCTTGGTTTAATAATAATGGTCATTACGAAAAACCCATTAGAACATGTGGAAATTTTTCAATTATTGATTATGAAGTTTTCAAAGTCAATAGGAAATCTAATTAGAGGATTTAGTTTTAAAAAATATTTTATTATATTTTATTATACTGTATTTACACTTATTAACTTATTAAATAATTTTAATTCCTTTATATTTTTTAAAACCTTTCACTTTGGAAAAATGAAATTAATTCACAAAAGTTGTAAGGATTAAAAAAAAAGTATAATCGTTACAGAATTACTTCCTTGTTCAACTATTATTTCTTATGATTATGATTGTTTATGAAAAACCTACAAAACTATACTCTTCCTATTAACCTTGATGAATGGAATGATAATAATTTTTTAACTTTAAAGACTACTCTCCAATATTGCTTACCATATATTAGATATTTCCATATTTCTAGTGAGGATATTTGGAATAACGTGGAACCTTACCAGAAAATTCTTGATAAACAACTCTGGAAAGATTTAATACAACATTTTATGTCTCCTAATCTACCAAAGAAATCAGTTGTCTTACCAGCAAGAACTATTTTGATTCCTGAATTACCTAATCGTTCAAAAGAACCTTTTTCAACAATTATTTCTGATGATCATGCTGCAGAAATTTCTTCCTGGATTGATCGTAAAAATACTGCATATCCTTCAACCAATTATCCATATGAATTTCAGCTAATTTTACGAGGAAGCAAAGATGGATTTGNTAGAGGATTTAGTTTTAAAAAATATTTTATTATATTTTATTATACTGTATTTACACTTATTAACTTATTAAATAATTTTAATTCCTTTATATTTTTTAAAACCTTTCACTTTGGAAAAATGAAATTAATTCACAAAAGTTGTAAGGATTAAAAAAAAAGTATAATCGTTACAGAATTACTTCCTTGTTCAACTATTATTTCTTATGATTATGATTGTTTATGAAAAACCTACAAAACTATACTCTTCCTATTAACCTTGATGAATGGAATGATAATAATTTTTTAACTTTAAAGACTACTCTCCAATATTGCTTACCATATATTAGATATTTCCATATTTCTAGTGAGGATATTTGGAATAACGTGGAACCTTACCAGAAAATTCTTGATAAACAACTCTGGAAAGATTTAATACAACATTTTATGTCTCCTAATCTACCAAAGAAATCAGTTGTCTTACCAGCAAGAACTATTTTGATTCCTGAATTACCTAATCGTTCAAAAGAACCTTTTTCAACAATTATTTCTGATGATCATGCTGCAGAAATTTCTTCCTGGATTGATCGTAAAAATACTGCATATCCTTCAACCAATTATCCATATGAATTTCAGCTAATTTTACGAGGAAGCAAAGATGGATTTGCCCCACGAACATTTTGGGACATGTGCAATGGTCACACTGGTACGGTAGTTATTATAAAAGTCAAAGGAACTGATGAAATTTTGGGTGGTTATAATCCTTTAGCATGGGATGATAGTTTTACCGAATATAAATTTATGGAAACAAAAGATAGTTTCACTTTCTCATTGAAAAACAGTAAAAGCAGTTATATTCAAAATTCAATTCTTAGTAGAGTAAAGGCACCTGAATATGCACTTAATTATCGAAATAAGGAAGGTCTAACCAAAGGTGGTTGTGATTTTGGAGGAGGTCATCTTTACATGTGGAGTAGCAAATCTAATTTTAATATGGATATTGAATCAGGGTCTTATGATAATGGTCATTACGAAAATCCCATTAGGATAAATGGAAATTTTTCGATTATTGATTATGAAGTTTTCAAAGTCAATAGGAAAACTATTTAGAGAAATTTAGTTTTAAAAAATATTTATATTAATTATTAAATAAATTAAAAACTTATTTATATTTAAAAGTTTTAATTATGTTAGTTCCTTTATATTTTCTAAAACTTTTTTATAACTTAACTTTGGAAAAATGAAATTAATTCATAAATAAAAAAAATATGATAGCTATAGAATTACTTCCTTGTGTAAAGGAATCAAAGGAATCTTTCTCAACTATTATTTCTGAAGAACATGAGTTTTTATGAAAAATAATAATACATTTTTTAAGTTTTAGAATGCAATAAAGTATTTACATAAATTAATAGTAACCAATAAAAGTTATTTATTATAATAATAATTGATTTTTAAAAATATTTAACTTAATATTCTAACTTTCTGTGAGCTCGTGATAAAGAATTTTTAGAAGATAAATGGGCGCCACTAATATCCTTTTCTAATTTATTTTATTATTAAATTATTTAAATAGAGTAAATTCATCTTCATAAACTTGATATCAATTATTTCAAAATTTTCGCGTTTCAATTCCAACAATATACAAACATATTTACACACGCAAAGATATTTATTGCAGAATCTTAATAAATAATAATTATTTTTATTCAAGAGATTTTAATTTGATAAATTTCTTTTTTAAAACAAAAGAATCGATTGTAAAACAAAGGATAAATTAATTGTAAGATCCTCTATAATTGTCACATTATTTTTCGTAATATTACTCAAGAAGAGAAGTTATAGGGGATGCACCCTGGGTGAGGAATATGTGTATACATAAATTCATCGTTGAAACGCAAAATTAAAAGAAAATTTTGAAATCATTGATATCAGTTAATTTACTCCATTTAAATAATAATTTAATAGTAAAAAAAATTAGTGGCGCCCGTTTATCTTACTTCTAAAAATTCTTTATCACGAGCTCACGGAAAGTTGAAGCACAAACAATTTGCAAATAGCTATTGTAGTAGTAAATATGACACGCGTCATCAGTTAGATATAGACTATATATGTAAATTCAACTATACTTTATTACATTCTAAACTTAAAAAATATATTATTCTTTTAATATATCATCAAAACAATGATAAAGAAAAAGATTTTTTTGTAGCAAGAATATAATTGTGAAAACTTTCTAAAACTTTAAAATTACCATTATTAAAAATTGTTTCTTGTACAAGACAAAAGTGTGATTTTAACCAAGAAGAATTATATTCAACAAGAATAATTTCTAGTTCCCTGGATAGTTCCTCAAGCTCAAATTTTTTAGTCGCTAACATCAAGTTAAAAGTAATTCTTGTTTCAATTTTATATATAATATTCCTGAAATCAACAATACCGCCATAAATATATCTATATAATATGATCATTAATTAAATCATAATATCTAATATCATTTTTAATTGTTAACATACTTGAGAATAATATCAAAATTTGAGCAGAAATGTTATGTCTTGATATTATTTTCATTTGGATTAATAGTATCCAGTTCTTTACGAAAATAAGGTGACCGACATTTAAGTATGTTGGAGTGTGCAATAATTACATCGTAATCATTTTTGTCAATAAAATCTTGAGATAATTTATTTTTTTTTGTAAATTTCGATATCGATAAAAAGAAAAAAAAGGGTTGATCGGATGTGATAAATTCTTATATGTATTTAAACAATAGTGAAATAACACATTTAACTTTACAATATTATGAAGGATTTATATTTAGAAACATTCACATTTTCTGTGAAATATATATATCGTCAAAAATACTGCCCTCCTAGCAAAAATTAATATTTTTAGTAGCACAAAGGCACTTATCTTTGACCGAAATTTTAGAAGTTTAAAAATTTCATGAGTATATGCTGTCAAAAATTATTCCGTGTATTTGCATATTTTAATAGTTTGTCTAGCAGGCTAAAATGCACAGTGAAATCTCTAAATAAAAGACGTTATTAATTGAAAAAATTTCATAATTATAACTATATACGTATCAGTCAGTAACGCCGCCGATTTTCCAGTGTAATAATATGTAATATTTTTTTTTTTGTTTTTCTCATCCATTTATTATTTATAACAGTATGAATGCTATATAATGATTTGTATGGTTAAAAATGACATCTAAAACTGGTGTTTCAACAGGATAATTCTCCAATCCATACTGCAAAAAAAAAATTGTTGGCCAGCAATTCCTCCCATCTGAAAATTGTTAAAAAAGGATAATATTCAAAAACAAAAAAAAAAAAATTCCAAAAACTATAGATGAGCTCAAGACTGTTTTGAATGAGGAATTTAATGTATCAATTCTTAGGAAACAGTATTGGATGCAAAGGGAAGGAGTATTAGTTAATTATAAATAAACTTTATGTACATGATATAGAAATAGAATAAATCATGTACCTATCGGGATTTTTATTTTTANCAAAAATTATTCCGTGTATTTGCATATTTTAATAGTTTGTCTAGCAGGCTAAAATGCACAGTGAAATCTCTAAATAAAAGACGTTATTAATTGAAAAAATTTCATAATTATAACTATATACGTATCAGTCAGTAACGCCGCCGATTTTCCAGTGTAATAATATGTAATATTTTTTTTTTTGTTTTTCTCATCCATTTATTATTTATAACAGTATGAATGCTATATAATGATTTGTATGGTTAAAAATGACATCTAAAACTGGTGTTTCAACAGGATAATTCTCCAATCCATACTGCAAAAAAAAAATTGTTGGCCAGCAATTCCTCCCATCTGAAAATTGTTAAAAAAGGATAATATTCAAAAACAAAAAAAAAAAAATTCCAAAAACTATAGATGAGCTCAAGACTGTTTTGAATGAGGAATTTAATGTATCAATTCTTAGGAAACAGTATTGGATGCAAAGGGAAGGAGTATTAGTTAATTATAAATAAACTTTATGTACATGATATAGAAATAGAATAAATCATGTACCTATCGGGATTTTTATTTTTATAAAAACCGGGCGTTACTTTGCGACGCGACTGTACATTAAGTTATTTTTATTTTATTTTGAAAAAAAAGAAGGAAAAAAGATTTGTGATATTTCCCAGAAAATCACATCATGTGATTCTGCTCCTTAATACTATCGAAAAACTCGTACACTCTCTCCGAGGAATTTTTTAATATCAAATATATTAATTGAAATTATAACTATGACTAAATACTTATGAAATTGTTTTTGTTTCCAAAAATGATGTGTGTAACAAGAAACGATGCTTAAATCAATATGTAACATTAATTTCATATCATATTTTGCTTTTTTATTTACTACCCAAATTACAAAAAAAATGTCATTAAAATTTTTTGATAAATTGTCTCAAAACTTTATTGAACTTCTTAATGATAAAGATGATTACAACATAATTATCGAAGTTGAAGATAAGAAACATTTTACTGCACACTCTAATGTACTTAAATGTCGGGCACCTTACTTTCGTAAAGAATTGGATACTATTAACCCAAATGAAAATAATGTCAAGACAATTGTTAAACATGAAATTTCTGCTCAAATTTTTGATTTTATTCTTAAGTATGTTATAATTATTTAAAAATTAAAAATTAAAAATGATATCAGATATTATGATTTAATTAATGATAATTTATCATATTATATAGATATATTTATGGTGGTATTGTTAATTTAGAGAATATTGAAACAAGAATTGTTTTTGACTTGATGTTAGCAGCTAACAAATTCGAGCTAGAAGAATTATCCAAGAAACTACAAACTACTCTTATTGTAGATAAAGCTTCTTGGTTAAAATCACATTTTTCTTTTGTATATCGTTCAATTTTTATTAATAATAATAATAACTTTAAAGATTTAGAAAATTTTTGCAATGATATTGTTGTAAAGTATCCTAGTCTTATTTTTGATGCTGAAGATTTTACATCTCTCCAGGAAGCTGTTTTGGTGTCTCTTCTCAAACGTGATGATTTACAAGTAAAGGAAGTCAAAATCTGGGAATACATTATCAAATGGGGAATTGCTCAAAATCATACTCTTCCTAACAACCTTGACAAATGGAATGAAGATAATTTTTTAACATTGAAGACCTCTCTCCAACATTGCTTACCATATATTAGATATTTTCATATTCCTGGTGATGATGTCTTAAAAAAAGTAAAACCTTACAAGAAAATTCTTGACAACCAACTTTGGGAAGATTTAATGCAACATTTAATATCTCCTGGGCAACCAGTGAAATCAGTTATTTTATCAGCAAGAATAATTTTGGTTCCTGAATTACCTGCTCGTTCTTTTTCAACCATTATTTCTTATGATCATGCTGCGGAAATTTCCTCCTGGATTGATCGTCCAACAAATTGTCCATATGAATTTCAGTTAATTTTACGAGGAAGTAAAGATGGATTTTCCCCACAAACGTTTTGGGACATGTGCAATGGTCACGCTGGTACGGTAGTTATTATAAAAGTCAAAGGAACAGATGAAATTTTGGGTGGCTATAATCCTTTAATGTGGGATAATAATACTTCTGGTCTTTATAAGGAAACAAACGATAGTTTCATTTTCTCATTGAAAAATGGTAATGTTCATAATTCAATTCTTAGTAGAGTAAAGAAATCCGAAAGTGCATTATGGTATAGTAATAACGCTAATCAAAAATATACTGGCCCTAATTTTGGTGAAGGTAGTCTTCGTATGTGGAGTGGCCAATCTAATTTTACTATAGATAATCAATTTACGTCTTTTAATAATGGCGCGTATGAAAAACCCATTAGAACAGATAGAAGTTTTTTAATTATTGATTATGAAGTTTTCAAAGTAAATAGAAGAACTACTTAGGAGTTTAGTTTTAAAAAACATTTATTCCTTGTTTATTATATTTTATTATATCGAAATTGAAGTTATATTTATTTATTAATCTATTAAAACTTTTTTTTTTTTGCAAACAAATAACCATACATATTAAAAATATCGAAAATAAAATAAAAAAATGAATACTGTTATAATAAATGCAAAATTAACCAAGATAAATTCCCAACTATACATTCATTACATTCAATTCATTAAGAGATTGTTTAGGTGTACAGTTACAGTACAGTACGTAAAAAAAGAAATTTGAGTCTGAGCTAATAAAATTAAAAGACGAGATTACACAAGAAACAACAATAGGTGAAGAATCTCCGAAAGAAGACTTCGATAGTAGTAGTTGATTTTAATTGATAAATAATAATTAGTATAATTAAATTAGGAAAAAATATTCTCCAAGACTGAAACCACACCACATTTACTCTTTATTGTTTCTTTTCTAAATTAAGAAATTTCCGACCGGCGCAGTGAAAACTGCGAATAAAACTGCGGCATCACAAAGGAAATTATTTATTTATAAATAAAGTCCCTTCCGGATCTGAAATTTCAATTTTCATTTTATTACTATTTTATCTAAATTAGTCTGTTATTTTGTTATTTTATTTTCTAACCAAAATGAATAAAACAAATAAAACGAATTCCCGGAAAACAACAAAAATAGCAAAACAAAAACTCGAAACCCAAAAGAAGCTTGAAAAATTAATTTTATTCAAAGCAACTTTCTATCAAGTACTTTGCGATCATAACCCAAACATAATTGCATCGGATGACGCGGATTCTATTGAATATCTTGCGGAACAAGTATGGAATTTGGGAAGTTTGGAAGTAAATAATAACGATGATGATAATAACAATAATAATAACGATAATAACAATAATAATAGTGAAATTATAAATGATAATAAATCCTCATCATTATTGTCTGAACAAGAAATCGTTACAAAAATTTATGAAATTGTTAAAGATGATTTTATTATATTTGAAATATGCGATGGCGAGGAAAAATGTTTACAAATTTGTAGAGATATAATCGAAAAGTGGAATTCCGCAATCACTTCTTCCGAGCCTACTGTTTCTACCATTCATAATACTACTATATCTCAAGACTCGGAAGAAGACGATGATGATAATAACGAAGAAGAAGAAGAAGAAGAAGAAATCGAACCTGGAACTTGCTCCTTATGTCGTCGTCACATGCGTCTTTCGTTTCATCACTTAATTCCTAGAATGATGCATAAACGAGTTGTTACGAAAGGTATATTTACCAGATTAGAATGTAACACTAGAGGTATAAAAATATGTAAAACTTGTCATAGATGTATTCATAAAATGATCCCACATGCCCAACTAGCATTAAAATATAATACACAAGAAATGTTGTTACAACACGAAGGAATATCAAAATTTGTACAATGGAATTCAAAACAAAAGGATTACAGAGCAAGAAAATAATTTTATTATTAAATAATGTTATTCTAAATATATTATATTATATTTTATTCATTTAATTATTATTCTAAATATATTATTATATTATATTATATTATTCATTTAATTATATATCGTCATACTTTCATTACACTATAATTTCCTCATCATTTAAATCACCTTTTATTCTTTCCTGACATTTTTGAACCTCTAAATTCCAATCAGTCATTAAAACAACAATAAAAATTCCTATACCCATACTTAAAGATGCACAAGTGACACCCAACCATAATCCTTTTAATCCAAGATTAAATTTAAATACTAACATTAGTCCTAATGGTAGACCGATAAGATAAAATGCTGGTAAATAAATTATTGCTACTGTTTTTTGACGTCCTTGACCACGAAGGATTCCGCTACCTGTTGCTCCAATACCATCTGATATCTTTTAACAATGATAATAATAAAAATTAATAATAAAATTAATAATAAAATTAATAATAAATTTGATTCTTACCTGAAATAATGCCGATAATGGTAATATTTTTGCTACTAATTCTGCGACCTCTTTATCATCTGAGAATAAATATCTGTTCATAACGAAATTTTTGTTGAAAAAATGTTTTTTTTTTGTTAGAATTATAAAAATGAACTTAAATTTTTTAAAAATACATACATAATTACTAGCTATAAGAGCGAATGTATATCACAAATATATATTTTATACCAATCCATTTTTGAATAATTCCAAGAACCTTTTATCTAAAAGAAACATTTACCCCAATAAATCCTTGGATACTATTAATAAACTAGCATTACAAATGGCTCCAATGAAAGCTAAAATTAATGCTAAATTTGAAGTAATTTTTGCTTTACGAGATAATCCCGCTCCTAATAAATTTCCCACTCTATTCGAAGCTGCTACTGATATACTATGAGGTAATTGAAATAGTAATAAGGAAATGGTAAGAATTAAACGATGAGATGCTAAAGGTACATTTCCTAAGATACCAGCCGCTATAGCGATTATTTCATAAATCCACCAATCAGCGCATGATGTTAATATACCAGGAAAAGCAAGTTTTCCGAATGATAACCAATCGTCAAGACTAGAACTTGACCACCATTCTCCCCAAGCTTCATATCCTTTAATATATTTTATGTAAAGGATAGTAAGAAACAACATTAACCAATTTGTTATGACGGTAGCTATTGGAGCACCAATAAAACCAAGTGCTATAGGTTCCCACCAGACAAGTGCATAATTAAGAATAAAATTTGTTGGACAACAAATTAATAAAACATATGTTGTAGCATCCATAATTCCTGAAAGTGACAATATTATTATTATTATTATTATTATTATTATTATAACACACGACACGTTAAAATAAATAAAATTAATTAAATTAATTAAAATTAAAAATTAAAATATAAAATTCGTAATTTCAAAATTCAATAGATAGTAATAAATATATATATATTATATATATATTTTCACCTTGTCCTTGTAAAAATTTTTCCAAACACCAAAAAATGAGGTTAGGTGGAACTCCCAAAAGTAAATAACGTAAATATAGAGCAGCCAATTTTGATAATTCTACTTCTTGATTTAATAAAATTAAAATATTTTCGGCATTCCACCATATAATAACAATTGGTATAAATCCTAACATCATAATTAGGATGGCGCGTTGGGTGTAAACANGGATAGTAAGAAACAACATTAACCAATTTGTTATGACGGTAGCTATTGGAGCACCAATAAAACCAAGTGCTATAGGTTCCCACCAGACAAGTGCATAATTAAGAATAAAATTAGTTGGACAACAAATTAATAAAACATATGTTGTAGCATCCATAATTCCTGAAAGTGACAATATTATTATTATTATTATTATTATTATTATTATAACACACGACACGTTAAAATAAATAAAATTAATTAAATTAATTAAAATTAAAAATTAAAATATAAAATTCGTAATTTCAAAATTCAATAGATAGTAATAAATATATATATATTATATATATATTTTCACCTTGTCCTTGTAAAAATTTTTCCAAACACCAAAAAATGAGGTTAGGTGGAACTCCCAAAAGTAAATAACGTAAATATAGAGCAGCCAATTTTGATAATTCTACTTCTTGATTTAATAAAATTAAAATATTTTCGGCATTCCACCATATAATAACAATTGGTATAAATCCTAACATCATAATTAGGATGGCGCGTTGGGTGTAAACACCAACCATTTTTGGATTTTCCGATGTATAGCCCTGCGGACAAAGCGTATCCAACGCCGTAGAAGTTCCGAACCCAATCGACCAACAAGTTATCGATGCATACTAAAATATAAATTATATGTATAAAATAAATTTTAAAGTCATGTGGGCTTGAGAAAATACGAAATTTTAGTGTGCGGCTTTTTTATTATTTAATATATTTTTTTATTTGTGGCTTCTTTTTATCTTTTTTTTTTTTAATATATTTACCATTGAACCTAATGTTAAAGCAGACAGATTATTGGATCCCTTTTTGTAACAAATAACAGTAAATATTATAAAAAAAAATAATTCTAAATTTGAAAATTTTTACATAAAAAGAATCAATCTTAAGATTTTGTCTTACCAAATGTCCTAATGTAAACACACTGGAAACTTGAAAAGCGTACTGCAATAAAAAAGCCAGAAGAGCGGGTGCTGCCATTTTGAGAAGAATCAAAACTTCTCTAAAGACATATTTGTTACAATTAAATGAAACATTATTATTATTATTATCAATTGTACTATTAATTGGAAGTAGAATTGTTGTTTCATCAATAATATTTCGAATTTCTTCACGCTGTAATGATGGAGTGGCCATTTATTTGTATATATTTGTTATTATCGTCGATCGGTAAATTTATGTTTATGTTTCTTTCAAAAGAAGTAAATTTTTTTTTTTAATTAGTAAAATTAGTAAAACGTTCCAAATAAAAAAATTGGTTCAACCATGGTGGTTAAATATACTGCGGTTATGATGGTTGTGATGATTATAACCAATCGCATAATTCCACATTAAAATAAATAAAATATATATTTATATTTATAGTGTATGAAAAAAAGGAAAAGGAAAAGATTTATGTAACCAAGAAAATGAGAATATTATTGTTTATATAAATATAAAAAAAAAAAATGTGTATTTACATTTATATCCAATGTTGTACTAAATTACTTTAAATGACTTGTAGGCTGATTTTGATAAGGGGGTAAATAAATTCCAAAACTTTTTACCTTTACCATCATTTCATTCAATCATCTTTTTTTTTCTAATCTATCAAGTACATCAAATTTATATTTAAATCTATATTCAAATTTGTATTCAAATTTGTATTTTATTTTATTTTTTTTTACATTATTTTTTTTTTTTAGATATGATAGAAAGTAAGAATAATTCATCGCAAATAATCCATTCAAATCAATCAACTCAATCAATTCATTCTAGTTATAATACTTATACTAATATTAATTGCAAAAATCAACAAAATAATTTATTATCTCCTTCACCTNGAAGTAAATTTTTTTTTTTAATTAGTAAAATTAGTAAAACGTTCCAAATAAAAAAATTGGTTCAACCATGGTGGTTAAATATACTGCGGTTATGATGGTTGTGATGATTATAACCAATCGCATAATTCCACATTAAAATAAATAAAATATATATTTATATTTATAGTGTATGAAAAAAAGGAAAAGGAAAAGATTTATGTAACCAAGAAAATGAGAATATTATTGTTTATATAAATATAAAAAAAAAAAATGTGTATTTACATTTATATCCAATGTTGTACTAAATTACTTTAAATGACTTGTAGGCTGATTTTGATAAGGGGGTAAATAAATTCCAAAACTTTTTACCTTTACCATCATTTCATTCAATCATCTTTTTTTTTCTAATCTATCAAGTACATCAAATTTATATTTAAATCTATATTCAAATTTGTATTCAAATTTGTATTTTATTTTATTTTTTTTTACATTATTTTTTTTTTTTAGATATGATAGAAAGTAAGAATAATTCATCGCAAATAATCCATTCAAATCAATCAACTCAATCAATTCATTCTAGTTATAATACTTATACTAATATTAATTGCAAAAATCAACAAAATAATTTATTATCTCCTTCACCTCACTTGCCGTTAGAAATTCTTTTAGAAATTTTTCATTATGGCGGAAATCATGACCCAAAACAACTACATTCTTGTCTCCTTGTCAATAGAGATTGGTTTAATAGTGCTTCTTTAATAATATGGGCAAGACCATTTGACATAGTGTCGATAATGAATTCCGCTAAACTTATAGAAATTTATTTTATGTTCTTTTCCAAAGAAATCAAAGATGATATGATGATTAATCATAATATTGATGTATCGACAGGAAATCAATCACCAACAATAAATTATCTATCTTTATTAAGACATATTGACTTTAAAAACGTTTATAGAGCTGTACGTATTTGGATTCGATGCAAATCATTACATGAACCTTTCGACTTAAATGTCAAGAGAATACAAACAAAACAAGCAAATCAGTTAATGAATGAATTAGGAAAACTCTTTAGTAACGGATCAGCTCGAATTAATAAATTATCCTTGGATATACGACATTTTGAACATTACATAGATGAAGATTCAATTGATTTTAAATCTTGGCCATGTTATTCTGGAGAATACTCCGGATCATATGATAAATCTTTATGCCAACTTCGTGAATTCGTTTGTGGTGGAAAGTTTTCAAAGAATACAATAATATTTGGATTAACGAAAACATGTGAAGAAATTGAATCAATTACAATCGAAGATTCATCTGAGACTTCTTCGGAATTTTTGGCTAATCTTATGAAAAATCAACGTAGATTACAACAATTTGTTTTATCAAATTGGAAAAGTGATTCAAAATGTATTTTATCTTCATTGGCTAAAACCAAAGCTCTTCGTCATATTGAATTTATTGGATGTGATTTCCCTGAAAATGATGATGATGATGACTGTAAAAATTATTTTGATGGATTAATAAAATGTATTAATTTAGAAACATTAAAATTTGAACAATGCAAAAATTTAAGTACTAAATTAATGAAACCCTTTATAAAAGCAGAGTTTAGAAATCTTACTAAACTACATTTCGATAATGATTCAAATCCAGCGGATCCACCAACGATTGAACTTCAATCAATAATAGTGAATGCTAAAGATTCACTTAAAGAAATTTTTTTCAATATTCAATTATCGTTACATGTAGATATATTGGATACCGTTGCAACGAATTGTCCAAAATTAAAAAAATTAAGTGTAAATATAGAAAATGAATCGGAAATACGACATCTTACTGCATTATTTCAACATTGTAAACATCTTTTAGAATTAAGAATTTCTCGGAAAAAATATCCCCCTTTTTCAATTGGAAAACAAACCTTAGTAGAATTAGGAGCAGTCATTCCACCAAGTTTAAAAAAATTGGAGTTACTTGGCTTTACATTTGAAGTTTCGACGTGGACAGCATTTTTAGATCAATGTCCAGGATCGATAAATTGTTTTGTATTTAATTGTTTAAAACAACAACAATCATATATAAAGACAGTGTCGGATTACGCAAATAGACACAACAAAATAATTAAAAATGATCCTTATATAGAAATACCGGAATATGTTTCTTTGGAGTTGGAAAATAAAAATCATCTTTGAAGTTTATGATGAAATTTCATTATGAAATTTAATTATGAAATCAATTAAGTCTGTTGACCAGAAAAAAAAACTTTGAAATTATTTAAAAAATGTAAATCTTTAAATATGACAATATGTAAATTAAAAATCTAGAACTTTTTTTTTTTCAAAAAAAAAATATGCGACATTATGTAATATTTATTTATCTATTCACTTATTCATTTATTTATTATTAATTTATTATTATTTTATTTTTATTTTTATTTATAACATTTTCTTATCAAATTAATTTATTATTATTTTAAATGTATTATTCGATAATTTNGTTTCGACGTGGACAGCATTTTTAGATCAATGTCCAGGATCGATAAATTGTTTTGTATTTAATTGTTTAAAACAACAACAATCATATATAAAGACAGTGTCGGATTACGCAAATAGACACAACAAAATAATTAAAAATGATCCTTATATAGAAATACCGGAATATGTTTCTTTGGAGTTGGAAAATAAAAATCATCTTTGAAGTTTATGATGAAATTTCATTATGAAATTTAATTATGAAATCAATTAAGTCTGTTGACCAGAAAAAAAAACTTTGAAATTATTTAAAAAATGTAAATCTTTAAATATGACAATATGTAAATTAAAAATCTAGAACTTTTTTTTTTTCAAAAAAAAAATATGCGACATTATGTAATATTTATTTATCTATTCACTTATTCATTTATTTATTATTAATTTATTATTATTTTATTTTTATTTTTATTTATAACATTTTCTTATCAAATTAATTTATTATTATTTTAAATGTATTATTCGATAATTTTAAGTGTAATATTTCGCACTATTTATATATATATATTTTTATAAACTGTATATGAATGATGAAACTTTATTTATTTAATTAATTTCAAAATAAAACTTTGATATTTATTATTATCATCATTATTAGATTTGAACTTTGCTTTGTTTATATTAATTAATTTATTTATTCCAAATAATAATGATGATGATGATAATAAAATTTCTATCCTTTCAACATCGAAGCTAAAAATATGGATTTCATAACTTGTGGTAAATCTTTATTGTCCATACAAACATGTGCGTGACTACCTAAATTGGATTTTAATCTTTTCAATCAAAGGAAGGATTAGAATGAATAGATATTCAGTACTGTATATTTATCTTTCTTTTTATTAAATAAAGGAAAAAAAAATACTCTTACTTTTCAGCCTGATCTTGTAATGATCCAATAAATATCATAAATGAATTTACTTTTTCAGTTGATTTTAGTACTGAATATTTTTAAAAGAAATAATAATGATAATTAACAATAATTAATGATAATTAATAACAATATTGTGATTAAATCATAATAATTAAATAATAGAATCAATATCAAACCTTTCGCTATATCTTCCGGATTAATACGGTATTGTGTAATATTCGCATCCGAAAGTACCACAACAAAGTAATCATCCGCATCTTCTTTAGTAATTTCTTTTATCGCTTGAATGGTTGCATTTAATGTATTATCTTTATTAATACAATTACATTTATATAATCATTTGAATAAAATATTAAAATAAATATTAGCACACAAATATTGACACGCGCATACAAAAAAAAAAAAAAAAGGAATAATTACTTACCACCACTTAAACAAAATTGAGAATGAGTATACATTTGAGTTAATACTTTAAACATCTCTTTTTCCGTACGTGGATAATTGTCTTCTTTAACAAATTCAACATTCGGTGTATCACCACTATGTCCAATAATTCGATATTGAAATTTATGTTCAAATGATTTAAATGATTCCATTATCACTATATATATATATATATAAAAATAATTAAATAATTATATTCACGTTTTACAACATTATAAGTTAAATATTATTATTTATATTGAACTTACTTAACGCTACTTCCATAGAACGATCCAATCGACGGTCATACGAGTTAAATCGATACATGCTAAAAAGAACGGTAAATATATTATTTCATATTATTTATATATCAAGAAAAACCGAGACCAGAATATGTATAAGAATATTTTACCTTGCACTTAAGTNAAAAAAAAAAAAAAAAAAAAGGAATAATTACTTACCACCACTTAAACAAAATTGAGAATGAGTATACATTTGAGTTAATACTTTAAACATCTCTTTTTCCGTACGTGGATAATTGTCTTCTTTAACAAATTCAACATTCGGTGTATCACCACTATGTCCAATAATTCGATATTGAAATTTATGTTCAAATGATTTAAATGATTCCATTATCACTATATATATATATATAAAAATAATTAAATAATTATATTCACGTTTTACAACATTATAAGTTAAATATTATTATTTATATTGAACTTACTTAACGCTACTTCCATAGAACGATCCAATCGACGGTCATACGAGTTAAATCGATACATGCTAAAAAGAACGGTAAATATATTATTTCATATTATTTATATATCAAGAAAAACCGAGACCAGAATATGTATAAGAATATTTTACCTTGCACTTAAGTCAAACACAAAAAACATTTTCTTTGGTTTACTTTGGAAAAATTCAATCTCATCATCATTTTCTCCTCGTCTCTTATAAATATTTATATCTCCTGTGAGACCTTCAATTCTTTTAAATGATAAATAACCAAGTGACAATTGATAATAATTAAGTAAAAGTTTAAAGAACCAAGGTAAAGATTAATAAATTAATAATAATTAGTTACAATTTAGTATCATCAACATCTCCTGAACTTTGATTCTTTAACCAAATTCGTTCTTTATTCTTAGCTTCAATACTTCCTAGAATCACTCGCAATTCACGAATCTCGCGTTGTACATTAATTAAATATGAATGATATAATTCAGAATCTGATTGAGTCATGTTTACTTGCTCGAGTTTCTTTTGCATTGTCATTTCATGTATTTCTCTAAATAATATATATATATATATATATAATAATATAAATAATATAATAAATAATAAATAATATATAAAAATAATAAATGCATTTCTGAGATAATACCTTTGAATGTCAGTCAACTTAGGAGGTGGAGAGGCTTCAGTTCTCTTTAAATTTAGAAATCGTCAGTTGCAATACTTTGAAATACTTTATAAGAATAACAAATGAATAATAAATGAAATAAGAAATTACTTACAATTTGTAAATTAGAAACATCAATAAAAGTTGGTTTACGGCCATCTAAATTCATAGGATTTCCTCCGCCACCACCACCAGGACCTTCTCCATCGCCTTCTCCACCATCAGCATTATTATCACCTGAACCAAAACCATTATCAGTTCCCAATATCCCGTTTACACTTTCTACTGCTGTTTCTTGAGTTGTTTTATCCTAATTATTTTTTATAACATTTATATAAGATTTACCATATTTACGTATTTTGAATATTTTAAAAAATATATATAAAAACCTCGAAATCTTCATAAATAATAGATAAAAATCGTTGATCAATATTTCCAACCAACTTTCTCCATATGTTTGCTGCTTTAATTAATTGTCCGGGCTCAACTTGCCATACACGAACAATACCTGAAATCAAAATCATAAATGTTCTAATTGACTGATAGAAAAAAATATTGTATAAAGTTATTTAATAAATAATAATTTTTTAATAAATACCACTATTATCCATCGTTAATAAATTTCCATTTGGTAATTCTAATAAGGTAGCTGCATCTTTTTCAAATTGTTGACCAATTGTAGTAGTAGCAAGACCTGAATTACTTTTAATATCAAAAAAATTTAATTTATACAACAATTACAAATATATAGATATATATATATATAATTTATTCATTATATGATGTACCTCTTCTTTACAACATCACCAGACCCATGAAACGCCAATGGCATGACAATTCTCCATAAAGTATTCTGTATTGGATTAAATAATTCCAAATAACCTTCACTTCTTCCATCCTTGATTATCAAAAACATTTAATTAATATTCTTTATCAAAAAAAAAAAAAATCATCAAACTGATAATCAAAATACCTTAAGAGGAACAATGGTTGCTAATTGTCCAGTGCGAGATAAGAATAATGAAACATTCTTTAAATATTTACTATGGAAATTCCTTTCATCAACGTGATCCCTTATATATGAATAAATTTCAACTTTATATTTATCATTAGGATTATTGTTAATATTTATTATTGCTTCTGGTAAATTTGTAATTAAGGAAACTGCCATGGAGTCATTTTTATTTTGTAAGAATCGAACTGATAATCTATTAAAATGTTATTAGATAAAATTATTATACATTAAAACACACATAGTAAGTAATTATTAAACAGAAAATACATACATATCATTATTTGGTCGAGCAAAAACTCCACTCGATGAAAGATAAGTAATTTCTTCGGGAATATCTTTGAATAATCCGTGAACATCAATCTTTTGCAATATATTTGGAACTCTGAAAATTTTTTTTTTTTTTTTTGAGATTATAAAATAATGATTTGCGAAATGATACAAAATGTTGTTGTATGTAATAATAATAATAATAATAATAAAAAAGCTTACCTAATCTGATAATTTTCATTTGGTATTGCATGAATAATATAATATTGACCTTCAAGACAATCTCTTAAAAGCCAAATATCAGGTTTCAATAAATAAAGTTGAGCAACTAATAATTATAATGAAAATTATAACAATAAATAAAATAAAATTTAAAAAATAAAAAAATATCTTTAAATTTATTAAATGTATTGTGTAAAAATGGAAAACTTACTTTTAATAGATACATTGATGGTATATTGTGTACTTGAGTTAAAATCAATCATGACAATGGTAGATCTTTCATATTGGTAAAATACTAAATAAAGCAAAAGCATTCATTATAATATAATAATAAATGTTATTATTTCTATTGTTTTTATATTATTCTGCACAATTTTGATAAAAAAAAGTATTTTACCTAAAATTCCCATATAATCAAAATTATTCACCATAATTGATTTTGCGGGACTTAATCCTGTCAACTATTTATGAATACAAATATATAAGTAAATAGATTGACATAAATAGATAGATATATAGAATTTATTAATCAAAACACAATACAAAACTTGAATAATAAAATAAAATAAAATAAAATAAAATTACCAAAATTTTTTGTATAAATGCGGAAGTCGTATTAATAACCTTTTTAGTAGCAAAATCAATGGAAAGCAAGGAGTTATCGGAAGAATTATGAAGTATTAAATTCCATAATTCATCATTTTGTTCATTTGGAAGTTTGATTATTGAAATTTTTATTCTAGGTGGAGCTTTAAATTGAATTGAATTGAATTTAATAAATAAATAAATAATCGAGGTTTTTTTTTCTCATTATACCCATAAATATGTAATAATTCTTTAGAATATAATTACCTTCCTGTAAAGGGAAATATTCATATAAATCTATGCTTAAAATTTTCTGATGTTCTTTGTCTATTGAATGTAATGCAACAGGATTTGTTGTTACTGCAAGTAATGATCCATCTTCAAGACCCACAATATCAAGAGCTTCTCCGCGGGTGGGTATTCTAAAATTATAAACTTGTTCGGTAAATGTAACAGTGCGGCCTAAAAAAATAGAGAGATATATAAATATCATTTCATTATTATTATTATAATTTAAATAGTCATAATAATAATTTACCTTCTACTCTATCTAATTCTCTAGGCCGCCCGACTTGAATTTCCCATCTACCCTTATAAAAAAGAAACCTTGATTATTGAAAGGAAGTATTAACAATTTAAATAATACTTTAAAATTTAATTCACTTACTCTCAATGCCAAGATTTCCTTTTTCACATCACATATCTTATTTTCCGAAATATTATTTGACTTCGTCCAATATTCACTTAATACCGGATCTGATAATGTTATACTGGTTCCTAAATTAACAGTAAAATCAGATTCTAATCCAACAGGTATCTCATGTTTTTGGAAGGTTGCAATTAATAAGTCTTTAGAATCTTTGTCATATTGATCAAAGTCAAATACATTTTGCAATATTCGGGATATTCCTTCATCTGGAAATTGCTATAAAATATAAATATAAATATGATAAATGTTTTAAATTAATATTATATATATATATATTAAAGTGTATATAACTAAAGCATATATAATTAAGTAAATGTGATTAAACTGTATATAAGTATAGTAATGTATGCCTTTACCTGCATATGCTTGACAACATTAACTAATTCTCTTGTAGAATAAGGATATGAAATCAATCCCTCATCAACCAACTTTCTCAAATCATTAAATACTGCTGTAAGTCTCAATAACAAATCTTCCGATACATCTGGTGCATACTTCTTCAAAAGAAACATTTCTGAATCCGAATCAGGATTATCAACCGCGTGACTGTTTTACAAAGTATAACATATGGATTATTAAAAAAAAAAAATATTACGCACGGAAATTATTCAAAAAAAAAAAAATTAGTTTCTTACCAGCTGAATACATCACCAATTTCTCTGTAAAAATCATTTCCTATAAGGAAATTCAAATAGAAAATAGATTATTTATTATATATATATTCTATTTATTATGAAAAACATGTGTTTAAAGATTTCAAATAAAATTTCACTCACCAAGGAAAGGAANAATATTATATATATATATATTAAAGTGTATATAACTAAAGCATATATAATTAAGTAAATGTGATTAAACTGTATATAAGTATAGTAATGTATGCCTTTACCTGCATATGCTTGACAACATTAACTAATTCTCTTGTAGAATAAGGATATGAAATCAATCCCTCATCAACCAACTTTCTCAAATCATTAAATACTGCTGTAAGTCTCAATAACAAATCTTCCGATACATCTGGTGCATACTTCTTCAAAAGAAACATTTCTGAATCCGAATCAGGATTATCAACCGCGTGACTGTTTTACAAAGTATAACATATGGATTATTAAAAAAAAAAAATATTACGCACGGAAATTATTCAAAAAAAAAAAAATTAGTTTCTTACCAGCTGAATACATCACCAATTTCTCTGTAAAAATCATTTCCTATAAGGAAATTCAAATAGAAAATAGATTATTTATTATATATATATTCTATTTATTATGAAAAACATGTGTTTAAAGATTTCAAATAAAATTTCACTCACCAAGGAAAGGAAATCCTAAAAATTATTAATGAAAGATTATAAAATGAATCATGAATGGATTATAAATGATTTATGAATAGAATTTATATTAAATAAATTCTTACCTGGTCTATTTGCCAAGACTATCATCCTAAAATTCCTATGAATCACAATACATTCGTCTTTTTCTTTTTCTTCTGGATTTTTATTAAATGACAAATTAGAAATTATTCTTCTTCCATCACTTAATACCATTTGACCATCTTCTAAAAGGTTTCTAAGCACTGCTGTAACATATGTAGGAGCTTTATCTGCTTCATCCACAACTAATATATATCCTGTAGATATTATAATATAAATTTTTGAATTATTAAATTGAATTTAATGTATTTAAGTTTGAATGTACGAAAGAATCAAAAAAAAAAACAAGGCATTTACCATTTCTAACAGCTTTAACTAAAAAATTAAAAATAAAATAAAAAATTTTAAATTTAAATTCAATAAAATATAAATAAATAAAATAAAATAAAAATTTTAAATTTAAATTCAATAAAATATAAATAAATAAATAGATAAAATGTCAAAAATACCTAAAGGAGAATCTTCAAATTGTAACACTCCATCCACAATTGAAGGAATAGCTGTTAAACTTTGAACTGTGGTATCACTTTTTAATAATAATAAAAATGTTCCAAATAATGAAAATAAATTCATTAAATTACTTCATTAATTCATTAAGATAATAATTAAATTCCATAACTCACCGATGAAGTTGAATATATTCTCGGGGTAATCTTAATAATTGTAAAAAATAATCCGCCAATTTATTCTTGCCCACACCTTGATTACCAATCAATAACAAGTGTTCACCTAAAATTCATTCATATATAAATTATTAAAAAAAAATTTAAGAGAACAGAATAGAAAAAAAATATATAGATTAAAAAATGCTAAAAATACCTAATTGATAATCCTGTAATATTTGCATAAGAATATATGTTTGCTGAGGATTTTCATGAAACAAAACATTAGGAATCAAAAGCGGATTTGATTCCTTGGATATCGGTTGTTCAACATCTCCAATACGAAGAATTTTAGGATTATCTCGTGAAGGAAGTATTTCAATTTGAAGTTGGTTAATATTGATAGGATTAGATGGTGATGAAATCCCATTATTTATCATCAATTCTTCTAATGCTTCTTTCGCCAAAGAAGGTAAAAAACGTGAAAGAGAAACTTTATGAATTGCTTCATAAAGACTTTCCCTTGGAAAAAGAGTAAGCCGACGACAAATTCGAATAAGTTGTCTGATTGAAAAAAAAGTTATCATCCAATTAATTATTATTATTATTAAATTAAATAGCAAACATTTATCATTTATCAAAAAAAAGAATTGGTTTATACCGAGTTGATAGTGCGTTAGATAGTGACTTTATAGTTTCATCAGTATCATTCCGTAGACGATTAGCAAAGCGTAATAATAATGAAAGATTTTCAGAATCAATGCCGGGAGATAATGTCTCAAGAACTTGTGCTTCCTCCTAAAAATTAATCGATAATGAAACTTAAATAACTCTGAAATAATCAATATAGTCGACATACTTAAAAAAAATTATTTTTAAAAAGAATTTAAGATTTACTTGATTATTCAATGGACGGACAACCAAAAACTGAAACATTGAAACTATTTCCGGTGAAAGCCATGACCCTGATTTTCCTTCACTACTATTAAAAGGCCTTGCCAATGCAACAATACGAAAAGCAGGATGTATTGCAAGTATCCCTTTACTTTTCAATTGATTTTCAGTAAACCCATAATTTTGAATTAATCTTTGATATCTCATGTAATTAATTAATTGTTTTCCATCAGGAAGTACTATCTCGCGTTCTTTTATTAACCTCTGTATAGTAACCAAAGTACCAAAAGAAAGTGTCTCAATTCCATCTATTATAGCTAAATTTCCCGTTATGGCAGCTTTCACCAAAAGTGAATTTTCCCATATGGTATCTCCGGAAAAAGTGGTACCCCTCCTTTGTAAAAGATCACGTGCTGACATATCTTTATACAAAGGAATATATTCAATATTGTATCTAAATAAAGGTCAAATATCTGTTGAGCTAAATACAATCATATTTAATGAAAAATCGGAAAAAATTATAAAAATAACTACCCAAGTTTCCTAGCAAAATATCTAACCAAAGCACTTTTTCCTACACCTTTCATCCCAATGAGACAAAAATCTCCAACTGAATGAGCAATTAACATTGCATTAAAAATATTTTGATGATAATTTGTTTCAACAAAAAATTCATCTGACGAAAGTACATCAGACCCACCAAAAACATGAAAAATATGATTTTTTGTAGTATCGGAAACAGTTTGAAAATCTAATTCAATTTTATTAATTTTATTTATAGAAAATTCATTAAAAGTGGTTGTTTCTATCATGTCGTCATTTGATGTTTGAATATTAGTGACTAAATATCCGGGCATACACTGAACAGAATCTTTATCTTCACTTTCTGTAGTATTTTCGTGGCCAAGCATTCCAAACCGATGATAAATTTCTTCTATAACATTTCTTTGCTCTGAATCACATGTCGAAAGTAAGGGCCAAGGATATAATAAATCCAATAAGAATCGAGGTTGAATATCGGGAAAATACTGTAATATCAGTACACTCGATTCCATTGAAATTGGGAATTCGGGAATTTCTATTCCACCACTATTATCAAATTGCATGGATCCAATAACATTTCCAACAGAAACTAATCGTTCTAAAATTTCAATATTAGCCTTTGGTGCAAGTTTACTTAAATGTTTAACTTGATCATTAAATCCTGGTGATTTAATATCTCTACATTGAAAACGTGATCTGAGAGGAGGATCTAATGGATGTCCGATATAAGGAGGGATAGGTAATCCAAGTGCCATTACAATAAAACGATCGGAAACTTTTACCAATTTCCATTCATCCATATTCGTTTTCTCATTGGTTTTTATAAGTGAATCATAACGTTTTGGATGAACTAAAAATCTACCATCCTCTAATGCCATTTCTCTATTTTCCAAAAGATTGTTTAATATTGGAAGTACATTTCTTTCGGCTTTTTCAATTCCATCTAATATAAGAATTCGACCTTTAATAGCAGCTCGGACACAAGCTTGATCCACATAGAATGCTGTCCCATTCAAAATTTCTCGACGTTGTTTAAGATCAGCATCTGTACAATCTTTTGATAATGGAACGTACTCGATTTCTCGATTGGTAAGTTGTGCGTACTTAAGAACAATTCCTCTACGTAAATTCCCTGGAGGTCTATGAATTTATTTAGAGAGATAAATAGTTATAATAAAGCTGATAATATAATCAAATTTAAAAAAAATTATTATAATTTTTCTCTTTATAGGTGGTAAATCGTGGATCTACCCTCTCGATTTCATTTTTCCAGGTAAATTTAATCATATATTTACCCAATAAGAAAAACATCCTGCCCAAGTTTATCCTTTTGCATAATCCTTAATTATAAAAAAAAAAATTCAGGAAAATATGTAAAATATATAATACTGAATAATCCTAATATGACTTTTTCTTTTTCTTTTTAGCAACTGGTGGAGCCTTCTCCAAAGAACTTTATAACTTTAATTATAATGATTATGAAAAATTATCAAACTTATTAATACAAATTGTATATAACATTATCTAATATTGGTTATATANTGTACAATCTTTTGATAATGGAACGTACTCGATTTCTCGATTGGTAAGTTGTGCGTACTTAAGAACAATTCCTCTACGTAAATTCCCTGGAGGTCTATGAATTTATTTAGAGAGATAAATAGTTATAATAAAGCTGATAATATAATCAAATTTAAAAAAAATTATTATAATTTTTCTCTTTATAGGTGGTAAATCGTGGATCTACCCTCTCGATTTCATTTTTCCAGGTAAATTTAATCATATATTTACCCAATAAGAAAAACATCCTGCCCAAGTTTATCCTTTTGCATAATCCTTAATTATAAAAAAAAAAATTCAGGAAAATATGTAAAATATATAATACTGAATAATCCTAATATGACTTTTTCTTTTTCTTTTTAGCAACTGGTGGAGCCTTCTCCAAAGAACTTTATAACTTTAATTATAATGATTATGAAAAATTATCAAACTTATTAATACAAATTGTATATAACATTATCTAATATTGGTTATATACCAATTCTAAGAACTAACTTTATCTGATCTGATTTTCTTGCAGCTGATGGAATGTTAACTCCAACAAAATTCCTTCTTTTTTTTTCTGCTGAGTAATAACATACAACAATATAGATTATCCTTATCAAGTCCTTTGAAATTAATTCAAAAAGACTTGAATAAGGAAGAACTTTTGTCATGGCCCAATAATAAACTGCGCCAAAACTCGATCAGCTGAAATAAAATAAAAATTAAATATGACAAACTATAAATACAAACCATCTTAAATGTCGCAAAATTTCCTATAATAAAAATATATTAATATACATTTTATTTGAAGAAATATAAATTTAAAATTAATTAAGTCTTATTAAATAAAAATAAAAATATCTTACTTGTGAATCTTCGTAAAAGGGGTCAAAGTAATTAGGAACCAACTCTTGATTTTTTGGTTTTGTCATTCTCAATGAGACATCACCAATTCTAATTGTTGTCACTAAGGATATTAAAAAATGGATTTAATAGAAATTTCTAAAGCGGACAGTCGGCATTTATCATTTTTTTATGGAAAATCTCAATGTTAGCTTATAGTTATTAATTTTACTATTTTTCTCTACTATCTGTATATTGAATTTTATATACTTAATAGAAACCATCATTTAGGTAAAGCTCTCAAATTTAATTTATTTAAAAAAAAAAATTACCTTCATTATTGGATTCCGTGGATTTATGAAATCCATGTTTGGTATTATCATTTTCATTATCACTATCATAATTAATTGGTTTTAAGGCCTTCTCGAAATGTTCAAGTCGTTGCTTGGCAGTGACGATTTTATTATTAGAATTTTCCGAAAGAGATTTGGATTTTTTTCTATTCATAATATTTGAATTCAAAAAGTACCTCAATCTCATCTCATATTTGATTTCTTATGGCTAAAAAGGAAATTGATAGGCATTTTATAATAATAATTTCCTTTTTAGATTTTTTAGATTTCGATAATGCCATGTGACTAATCATTCGAAATACAGTCAGGAATATTTCCATAACTAATTTTGTGTCACAGATCTATTATAGAATTTTCAGCGATCTGTAACACAAAATTTGATTAATTTGATTGGTTCTTTTAGATAAAGAGGTAAAAAAATTTTCAAATTTTACCCGATCATTTTTAAATACTGGATATATAAACTTTTAAAAATAATTATTGAAATAGATACTTAAAAACTTATAGATTTAAAATCCACAAAAGAGAAAATAGAATCCATGCAGACAAATAAATTATACTTACATGAAAAATAGATAATACTTAAGTTATTTTAAAGTAATTTTTAAATTTTTTTTATAAAAACTCATATTTTTAAGAAGAAAAACTTTGTTTGTTGACAATGCTTACTATATAAAACAACTAGCTAATTGTAAAACTAAAGAAATTCAATATATTCAAATACTTTTACGAATTTTATTTTAAAAAAACTTTGTATGTATATTATTGTTTTTTTTATTTTTTATAAATATAAGATATTAAATATTTATTAAAAAGTATTTAAATTATTTAATTTACAAAGAAAAAAACAAAATATTTAACATGTTTAGGTATACAATATACAGTATATATATAATTTATAAAGGTATTAATATTTTACAAATTAAATTATATTAACAATTATTTTTTAAATCTATATGTACTTATTATTTTAAAATTATTAATATATAGAAATTAATGAAATTAATTTTTTAAGATAATAAAAAAGAAAATATTTATTATTAATTTGAATATAAATTTATTAAAGTTACTAAAGTTTAATTATTAATTAAAAAATTTAAAATAAAAAAATAAAACTTTCGTTTATTTTTAATCATGTGATATTAGTATATATTAACCAATTATACATTATAAATTTTTCATGTGATATAAATGTTGATCATTCCATATTGTTCTAGAATTATTGTACAAATGTTGATCATTCCATATTTATTTAATCCCATTTTGGAAATATTCCTGACTGAAATATATATTGGACATTTACTTTTCTTCGATTAGAAAGTAAGCTTTGAAATGGAATTTCGATTTGATGTGGCCTATTTCTTCAAATAATATATAAATTTTCTAGTTTTTTGCGCAAGGCATCCAACGATATTTCTAAGATTTTTTCTTACGGAGAATAGAAAGCTGTTTTGTAATGAAATCATAAAGTAAGCTTCTCGCCTTCTTTTCACCAATTTTACCTCCGCTATTTTTTATAATCTTATTGAGCTGAACTCTGAAATCCTTTCCATAGACGGAACAACATAAGATTTCTTCTTGGTTAGCTCTATTTGCGCCATCTTCAGCACCAAAAGCTTTATCACATAATTGAGCTAGATGTTGCAATATTAGATTTTCCGGGACCGCGGGTCTCAAAAATTTCAGTATATTGTGAGTTTTCTTAGACAGTCATACTTTCAACGACATCTTACCTCGTTAGGAAGAGTTTTTGAAGTACATGCTACTAAAAAAGGTTTTTTGAAATTAAGGAATATCGTGATGTATTTTAGTCTTTAGTGTGCTATTGATGTTATTTAAGAAAAATATAGTAATTACGTAGGGGGTAATATTCATATTTTATTTATGTGATGTAATAAGGCATTCGTGACCTGGGTTATGGTCAATAAGTTCGATTTTTTTTTCTATCGAAATGAAATAAAGTTTCGGATTTACTGTAATGTGGATGATCGTTTATAGAGGAACTAGTTTCATCAATAAATATTTATATATAATAATAGGGCTTGCCAAGAAATAAAATTCTCGAACGTATGTAACATCGATATCAATATATCAGAAAAGCTTAGTGCCTTTGAAACATAAATCCCGGAAAAAATACAAATCTATTCACTTTATTATTATATACGGCACATAAGGTACCAGGTACATGACGCTGTAATAAAAATGGAATTAGCTATCTATTTTCTAATCTTTTCTTGTACGCGACTTCTTTTGTTTTCAGGTTCGTCACATGCCATTTCTCGATCTTTTAATAACCCCACGATTATGCCAATTATTTGCTTTATGCTATCCCACAAATTTTCTCGACTACCCCTAAGTACTTTTTTTTGATATTCGGACAGTATATATATAAAATGATTTGTTACACAAATAATTCGGATTTGGTAATAACTGTCGAAGTTTGTGAAATGTAAATTGTATATAGTGATTATACATGTACATCATAATTATCATAATAACAGATCATGAAAAAAAATGATACATAGTATGTTTTTAACCGAATTTTTTATTGATACATAAAATATATGATATACAGGATAGCAGAGCTAATGTCGAAAACACATAAATATATAACAACTATATACAATAAAAATGGGTAGCCATCTGCAATTTTCCTTATATAATATTACAATACTTAGCATCTGATCCATGAAAAAAATTCACAAGATATAATTGACCTCCAGGGCCAGCTTTATTAATAAAAAATACAGGATACATGGTAAAAATACGGGATATCTATATAGGATATAAAATTAAGTACGTAATGGTGAAGTAACAGTGGGACTTTGGTGAGCATTCTTAGTGGACGTTACTTTTTTTTATATTTTATTTTTCTTTCTTTCTTTCTTCCTTTTTTTTATTTATTATATATATATTCTTTAATATTCCTTACTATTTACATTATTTCTATCATTATAATTATTATTTATTATTTCCTTTATTATTTTTATTATTTTCTCTCTTTAATTATTATCTTATTTAATTTCGCGCGCCGTGACGATCCCGGTATTTTAATAATCTAAGACTCTGCAACTTTGTGCGTCATGTGGGCTTGGTCCGTGCACATGTTAATAAAGGATTTTGGTCAGAAGGATGATTTTATTCGAATCGTGGTGCTATAATTTCTTAGAGGTGAGGTTGCTTCCGAAGACAGTCGTTTAAGGTTTCCGAAAAAACTGCGAGATAAAAATTGTTTAGCGAATCTGTGCATGAAGTTACACAAAATGATGATATTTTCTTATAAATATGAAATTATGAAATTCATAAAGCGAGACAATGAATATTACCCAAGCTCAAAATACCTGTTAAAACTGATCAAAACCCTTCTTTGGAAGAAAATAACTTTAATGTTGCGAACCCAACTAACAAGAATCAAATACAAGGTATTGAGAACACAACGCTTTTTTCCAAGTGTTATTAAATATTGAAGTCATTAGATTTTTTCAGAGGATGATTTGTCCCACTACTCACCCGATGACGATTGTAGTGACTCTGAAGAGTCTAGGGCATCAACGATTAAGCACAGCATGCGTATTGTATCTGATTGATTCTGATTCAATAACATGTTTTGGAAAAATTACTAAGCTAATTGCTCGCGTTTCATTTCAACATTAAGTTTCTCTCAGGAGATTTATGAGAACATCAAACCCAAGTACATGTTCAACCTCAAGGCAAGAGGACTCACTACGCCTGAAAAATTAGTTGCATGGTGGAACGAGAACCATCCAGATTTTCAGATCACAGTTGACGGACTATCGCGAAAATGAAGATCCTTCCCGCTATAACATCCACATCCATTAGGAGATTAGAGTATTGCGTAATGATATCAAATTTCTTTAATGAAGCAATTTGAGTGACGATGATATTAAAGTATTATTTGATTATATCATAAGGTAAAGTAATTTTCCTCATTAAATTTATAGTATAATATAGGATTTCAAACTAATAATTAATGATTATAAGCTTCAGAATTTATTTGTAATGCCGACGAATGATGAAATTTCCAATAAAGTGACAAAACTGTTTACAAAATAATTTTGTTAGAAATCATTATTGATATATTGGTCGAAGGCTCTGACAACGTTATCTTCATCAACCATAATGTCCAATGGTCAACCATATTGATAGTTGATAGTTGAAACATCAATTATGCCTTTCGCTTTTCTCCTAAGAAGGTCAATATACACTTGTCTTTCAGATTGTACTCTTTTATCAAAGCATTATATTTGGAAAATATTAGCCATATTATGAAATACTATATCAAGAGTAGAGTAGAGAATATGTAAATATAATTAAAATAGTTACAATAATAAAATAAATATCAATAATTATTAAATAATTATATTTTTTTGCTCTATTAAATTTTAAATTATATGTTTATTAATTATCTGTTTGGATAATCACCTTTATGACTTTAATAAATCTTTTTCCACTCATAAAATTATATATATTTATGTTATTAAAATTTCATTTTTATTCATATTTTTTAAAAGGATCTTAAAAAATAGCTTAGTTCCGAGACGAAACTTCCGATAAGCAAACCAACTATTCAAGCACGGTGTGATAGAAAATATTTTTGCAACGGTTACACGAAATCTTTTTAATATAAAAATGATTTTCCGATATATAAAATAAATGAATATTTTATCAATATTTGTGACTTTTATGCAGCAATATGTGTCGGTTTTAACTTAAAAATAAGCGAGAAGGCATAATTATTTTTCTTGTCTTCTTCTAGATATTTAGTCACTTTCGTACTTCAAACAGAACAAAGTTTTAAAAAAATAAGTTTATATAAAGTTAACTTTCAACAGTTCATTATATGCATTTCACTTGTTTTTATGACTGAAATAATGTAATACTTACACCTGGTGATAGGTTGTCTAAAAAATTTGCTAAGTTTTTCTCATGTCGATGCTCTAAGAACAACAGTTCTCCTTCTTTACAGTGAACATAAATTAGTTGGTCTAACACGTCGTTTCCGATTAAGGAAGAATCTATTTGGTCACCAGGAAATGCTTCCCATGCCCGAAGTGTTTTTATTATTACCCAATCGCTCCAATTATTATTATCCCCAATGGAGATTTCAAATGAATCTTTAGCTAAATTCAACTTAGCGGGTTTTCCATATCCCGTTGCAATAACCCTTAACGAATGCCATCCTTTTTTTCCAATGCGTCGACAGATTTCATAGGGTAGTACGGTTTCTGGAGAACCTGTGTCTAAAATGGTCTTGTAAAGCTTATTTTTATCTTTTTTTTCAATAAATTGATAATCAAACATAACGGAACTTGTATCATTTAAACCAACTCTTTTAATCCGAACTTTGATCTTTATTGATATTAATTGTAATTAAAAGTTAAACATAATTAAAAAAAGAAGATATCTAATTTATAATTATCTCCATTCAATTTAATATTGATATTGATATGATCAAACCATATATTCGTCTCCATTAACAGAACGCTGAGAATGCACTGCTCTCGCCGCAGGAATTTTAGGATTAACAATCTTTTCCCGAAGTAATGGATCGACAGGAAAATAAATGGCACCAGGCATTTTTTGATCGAGGTCTGACAGTTGTTGATCTGTATATTCATTTCCATATTTAACTACTTTCTGTTTGTATATCAATACCCAGTCTTTCTTATGATTATTAAATTGTCCTTTATCAAGAATTTGATAAAAATGAAGACAATTGAGTGCGTGTTCTTGGTCGTCTTCTCCAATATCTTCATCATCATCAGTGAAAGCTCGGAAGACATGATATTTGATGTTATCATGTGTAGAAGCAGGCCACCTAAAATCATTACCCATCCGATCTACAAAGATGTTAATCAAACAGAATAATAAAAACTGTATTACAAAATTTTTGTTCGTACTTAAAAATTTTTGTATTTCGCCTGGCCTTCTCACATGCGGTTTAAAGGATTCCAGAAGTTCAGGTGGAACGTTAAAACTAGAGGTATCAATGATTGAATTGTCTTCAATTGTAGTATTTTGAGTTATATCGCTTTGATTTGTATTAGCTGAAGTGCCTTCAATATTACTAATCTTGGACTGATCACTTGCTGAAGTCATAATATTTTTTATAGACTCGTCTTGAGTTATAATTAACAGAATATCAGTACAATATAATTAAAAGTTACACTTGACCTTAACAAAAGTAAAACCAAACCTTTATTTCTTTTAAAAAACTTGAATTTAATTTTTTTAAAAATAAAATTTTTCATTATTTGTAATACGAGAGTTTATAGTACTGAAAATGGAAATAGAAAAAATATTAACCCAATTTATAAGAAATAATTGCAAATCATTGGTATCGATATTAATAGTAAATGTGATCAATAGTATATAAACAAGTAAACAATAGTATATTATATTTTTTCTAATGAGTAATCAATAGTACATTTTTCCAAACAAGTAAATATAATTAATCAATAGTATATTTTTTCTAATGAGTAATCAATAGTATATTTTTTCTAATGAGTAATCAATAGTATATTTTTTCTAATGAGTAATCAATAGTATATTTTTTCTAATGAGTAATCAATAGTATGTTTTTCTAATAAGTAATCAATAATATATTTTTTCTTACAAGAATAGTATACCTTCCAATGTAGTTATACACATTATACAGTGCAGAACCTTTAAGATAAGAACTTAAAAAATCTTAAATAAAATTTGATCTAATGATTGAATCAATACCACAAAAATTACAAGATATGAAACTAATAAGAAAAAACCTAAAATATGTTGTACTCTTTAATAGAAGTTGTTCTTCAGATGAGCTAAGTAGAATACTCTGTTTAATGATTGGCACAGTGTCTATAAAATTGTTAATAAACATTTATATAAACAGAAATTTATTGTCTTTAATCTAAGTGTACCTCCCGAGTATCCACATAGACTGAGACTTGGTTGGAATCAAATTTTGACAACTTAATAAATAAAACATACTATCAGTGATATAAAAACTATTTCAAGTTTCCTAATGCTTTTATAAAAATTAATCATGATCCAGCCTCTCATTATTTTGGAATTGCATGAAAATTGTCATTAAATATAATATTAGGTAAATAAAAGATTCGCTTATTGTGAAGTAATAATTTTTTGAGTTTACATTTACATATTAAATATAAATCAATAAAATGAAAAATATAATATACTCACTACTTATTATTAAAACTATACATGTTTCCAAAATTGATTTTGAATTTTTGAGGTATTTCATCTTTTTGAGATTTATGCAGAATCTATTCTATATATAGAAGTAAAAAAGTATTTAATTATATGTATCTTTAATTAAGGAATTTATCTGGGTGATCAAAAAATTTTGAGTTTTAAATAAAATAATTTTGTCTTTTATAAAAAACTATTTCAACTTTTTTCTTCAAAATTGCGATTTCGGGATTTCAAAATAATTTTGCATATAAATATAATTGAAATTCCACAATACAAGTAATTTTTCCACTTTATGTAATTTCATTTTTTGTTCTATTTTATTATATAATTTATTATTATCATTAATCTGTTCCTCAAGTTGTTTAGTGATTTCTTATATAAAAGAACCAAAAGTTTTTTCATTGTATTCAAGCAATTGTCAAAATAAACTATCTAACTCTTTTTCTTAACACAACAATTGATTTTCTCCTCATGATTACAAATTAGAACAATATCTTGTATTTGCATTTCTTTAATCAGGTATATTGATATTATATAATAAATCTTTGAATAATGGTTAATTTCGTAATTGGTATTTTAACTTTAACTTTTTCTAATATCTATTTATCTTATGTTTTAAAAATAACTCGACTATAAGATTATAGTACTAGCTTTCTCTTCAGTTATTAAACTTTTTTTATAAGAAAAAAGATGTTTCCAAATTTTACATATAAGAAAGGAGGCAATTGTCAAATTAAATCTGAATATGCTTTATTAAATTTTATAATATATAATATCAATCTTTTATATTGTATTTTACATTGCAGAAAAAATTAAAATCTTTCATAAAAATAATGAAATATATATTAAGAAAAAATAGTAATAAATAAATTACATGTATATTAATTAATATATTTATGCTTTTACTTGTTAAAAACACTTTTAAAATCTATACTACAATTGATTTTTCTTTCTACCAATCCGATCACAAGGAATATAATATTTTTCATATTTATAATTAAGAATGACATTAGAAAATTTTTTCAAACATAATATTTTGTAATTTTAACATAATAATAAATTTTCATAATTTTTTATATAATATTACAGAAATTTTTAGAAATTTTCAAAAGTTATTGAAATATTAAAATTCTGTAATATTACGGATATTATCTTCTGTAATTTTGACATTTTAAAAATTTTTCAAAAATTTTTATAATTTTTACAAAAATATTTATCTTAAAAATTTTTAAAAGTTTATTATTTTAAAAAATTTTAAAAAATTTTTATTTCGATCTTGTTTATTTATTTTATATAATACAAAATAATCTTATTTATTTATTTTGTTTCAAACTTTTTCATAAAATGATCTTGTTTATTTATTTTGTTTTGAACTTTTTTAAAAAACTATATATTCTTTTTTCAGAAATTTTCAAAAACTTATTTATTTTGTTTTGAACTTTTTCAAAAAACTATATATTCTTTTTTCAAAAATTTTCAAAAACTTATCTATTTTATTTCAAACTTTTTCAAAAAACTATATACTTTTTTTCAGAAATTTTTAAAAACTTATTTATTTCTCAAGTAAATTATACGTGTTATCTAAATTCCAAATCATTTGAAATTTGTAATATCAAAATATACAAATTATTAGTATTTGAGATTTTAGCAAAAAATATTAATTATAATTTGAGATTTGAGATTTAGAATTTGAAATTTAGGATTTGAGATTTAGGATTTAAGATTTGAAATTTGGAATTTGAGATTTAGAATTTGGAATTTGGAATTTGTACATTTGGAATTTTGACATTTGAATTTTAAATTTGAACAGTAGATATAAAATAAATATGTTAGTTTTTAACAAAGTTAGATACCAATTATTATTTATTATACATGTCATCAAAACTAATTTGGTCTTGACTCAACTCTTAAAATTTTAATTTTTAATTGCGTCTGACTTAACTAATTGCGTCAATCACTAGTAAAAATCAAAATTTGCCTTAACTCAACTCTAATTTTTCTCAATTTTAATTGTGTCTGACTCAATTCAATAGTTTTGACGACATGATATTATTTATAAAATCTTCATTTGATGTTGTATTTCCAGGTCATTTAAAATTTCAGTAAATCTCCTTGAATTCTTTCAATTGTATTAAAGTAATGAAAAAGGTAAAATTTCTAATAGCAAAATACTGTTAATTCTCAATATTCTTTTATATTACGATTTTTCTATGGTAACTTGTCTTTGTCCATTTGATTTTTGTGATAATAAGTAATTGTTCAATGGTCCCTGTTGTCTAAAAATAGAATACTCTCAAACACTAATGTGCTTATTTAAAAAACAATGCACAGAGATTGAATCAATTTATTCAATATTGTTTCTAACATTTTCTTTATCAGTAAATTTTAATAGGTGAAAATTTACGGAATTTTGACATTAATATAAATTTGATTAAAGATATATATAACTAGATACTTTTTTTATTTTCATATATAGAATAGATTCTACATAAATCTCAAAAAGACGAAATACCTCAAAAATTTAAAATCAATTTTAAAAACATGTATATTTTCAACAAATTTCTTTTTAAGCTTAACAATCTCAACTAAGAACTTGAAATTCAATTTTCTCAATGAATTAATTGTGAATTATAAATTTTTCATCATTTTATACAAAGGGTAAATCTATTTGTCACCAGTGGTTATAGTCACCAGAGCGAAATTTTGTGTTACATAAAAATAAAAAATACAAAAATTTTTACAAGATATTTGCATGATTTTTTGCTTTGGACAATAATATATCGTTAAAAAATTTTATTCTTTACATTACACATATCAGGCGAGATTATTTAAGTCATGCGCAATAAGCAAAATCATGTAAAATCAGGATTTGCACAATTTCATTGGATATCCGTAACGTACATTGTTCTTCGGAAAATTATAAACGTTTTATTGACTATGACTATTTATTACAAGTTGGAGCATAATGCCCAAATACTCCACATTTGTCACATTTATTTTGAGATTTTTTGTTTTTGACTTGCTCAAAACTACTTTTAAAATGTTTAACTGCAGGTCGCCCTTTCTGTCGTCTTTCAATTGGATTTTCAACTTGGTCGGGATTAAAATTTTCCTTGTCATTATCTTTGATACGAGCTAACCTTTGTTCTTCAACAAGCCATTCATTAAGACTTTTTTTAAGACGGTAGATAGACTCACCACCTGTCTCAACCGCAGATCGAACCGCTTTCCGAGCAAGATTAAAAGTTTCTCCATAATCACGTCATTTCTGAACTGTATGGCGAACTTCTGGACCAAAAATATCATAACCACGAATCTTAGTAATATGTTGCATTGGAAGAAGTGTGGGACAAGATAAGTTATCTTGTTTTTGTATTGAGCTAATATTCGTTACGTAGGGTTGTTCATCTAAATGTTGGTCTTGCATTTTTTCATTGTTATACCAGCGTCTAGGAATAAAAGTTATATGAAAAAATGTATTACTATCGATTACAAATACATGCCAAAAATGCTGGCAAACCAAACCAGAATTAATAAGCAGCATGCATGTGCATAAATGTGACCGATCAGCAAGAATAATAACAAAGTTGATATGAACACAATGTTGTCGTTGAATTTTATATGTCTTAACAATGTCGTTTGGCGGAAGGTCCTCCAAAAGAGAGGTCAGGTGAATTTGTTGTGTATCGTAGCTTTCCTCGGTATACTTGTCATTAGGTAAATCCTCAATTTCTATTATTGTATAATAAAGTGATTGTATAATTTCATGTCTTTGTCATGAAAGCATTTCTTCAGTAAGATATTCTTTGAGGATATAGTCAACTTCAGGAAAACATTCAGCGGAAGCACCACTCAACTGTGCACTTGCATTAGCATGGTACCATTTATTATGATCAACATAATGTGCTTTATCTCTTAACCGTAAATCTAAAATAGTAGCAAGTTCACAAAGACTAGGACAGCCTTGAAGAACGTTTTTTATTACTGAATTTTTGCCTTCGACATGTGGTGTTGATGAGATACCGGCTGTGAAGAATTTATTTGTATATGCCTTACATCAGGAAATTTTTTCGGGCGTAATATTCCGTAATTTTAACGTGATATTAAATTTCCGTAATTTTTCGCGTAATATTACGGAAATTTTCGAAAATTTTCGAAAGTTATTGAAACGT
>PQFF01000223.1:301664-348347 GCA_003547095.1 Diversispora epigaea | reverse complement strand
AAAAAAGATCTTGAGCTTAAAGTTTATATTAAATTACTATTAAAAAAAATTTTTTTTTACTATATACAACATTTTGAACTCTTGTAAGGGGAAATGTCTCGTGACTGTTAACTGAAACCATTACTTTAAATTATACGTGTTGCCCAAATCCCAAATAATTTGGGATTTGGGATGCCAAAATGCACAAATTACTAGTATTTGGGATTTGGGATTTCGGCAAAAAATACTAATTATAATTTGGGATTTGGGATTTGGGATTTCAGCATTTGGGATTTTGGCATTTGGATTTTGAATTTGGGCGGCAGGTATACTTTAAATATTGAAAAACAATCTGATTTAGTCATATTAATCAGAATTGCTAAGGTCATTTTATGGGATGAAGCATCAATGTTAAATAAAAAAGTATTTAAAGCAGTTAACAGGATATTTAAAGATTTAATGAATAATAATGAAAAACTTTTTAGAGGTAAAGTTGTTGTTTTAGGTAGTATTAGGAATCGCGAATACAAAATCGCAATTAATCGACTATCAACTATATAGTCGAGTATAAATGTTAACAGACGATTAATCGCGATTAATCGGCGATTATCAAAATCGTGATTAATCACGAATAATCGCGATTAATCGTTATATTTTTTTTAAAAAATATAATGATTAATAAATATTAATAATCGCGATTAATCATTATATTTTTTTAAAAAAATAATCGCGATTAATAATATAATATTATATTTTTCTTTTGAATAAAAATTATAATATTTTTTTTTTTTTTTATTAGACTCACAAGAGCTTAAGATTAATGTGCAATACAAATTTACAAGTTCCGAAAAACTAAAAACAAGTACATATACAAAAAATCTAATGACTAAATTAATATATTGCTATACTAATTACCGCCTGCCTAACTGTGACCAACATCAAACAATGTTGGAAGATGCGAAAGCACCACACTTGTCGAAAAAAAGAAAAAAACTATGAGACCATAATTTTGTAATCCCGCCCCTTCAATACCTTACCGAACAACATCGGTCTTCACAATTTCCTTCTTCCTCCTACAACCCCTTAGAGAACAACTTCTCACCCTTTATACTTTAACATTACTCCCCCGGTGTTAACACGGTACTCCTGCGGACCTTAGGCTATGGCTAGTAGTGGATCAGTCCAAGGCGAGTCATCATTGGTGTATTACTTTTCGAACCTAAGTTCTCCCACTTAATGTCTCGCCCCCGAAAGCTGCGTTTCCAATCGACTGTTAGACCCCTGCAAGTTGTAAGTTAAAGTACCCAATAATTTTTATTAACATTCACATCCCCTGTCGACACCGTTGTACCTCGCGTATTCTCCCCAAATCAACACGCCGATCGTCATCCAAATTCCACGTGCTCATCCTCGTAACTTTTCATCATGCGCCAAATGATCATCATGATCGACAATCAGGGTCAAACCGAAATTTGACAATTCCCCAAAAAAAGTTATTGCCATGAAAAAAGAGAGAATTTGTGGCGCAGAACCTCTTCTTATCCAAAGAAAATAAACAGCGCTAGTTAACTTCTTCGTTTCCCACATTCGTATTTAAAGCGATACTTTCGACATCAGGATAAAGGTAGTGACCACCAACTGTTCTTTCGTTACTTTATATACCTTTGTATTGGTATGAAAAGAGTAAAAATTTTCTTTCATACGCTCCCGAAAAGAAAGCAAAGAAACCGTCTACGTTTTCTACTGAAGAACCTAGAACCAAACACCAGAAATAACATCGCAAGCTCCTACAAGAACTTTCGGTCCAGCCCTTTAGTCTTATCCGGTATGACCGTTAACCTCCAACTAAAGACGGACTTGTAGAAACCTGTTCTGTTATTTACTGCGCATTTTGAGTATTCGCAAGAAAAGAGAAAGAGTTTTTTTTTTTTTATTATAATATTATAATTATAATATTATAATATTCTAATATTCGAAATAAAAATTATAATATTATAATTATATAATCTAACGATAATCTTTTTTTTTTTAGATTCCTTCCGGTTAACATGAGCGAGCCGGTAATAATAATTGAACCTCGGGAAAATTGGACCTACGCCGAGAAGGGAAGAAGGCCACAGCATAAAAATAAAGAAGAGGGCGGAGAAGAGGGTGGAGAAGAGGGTGGAAGAGAAGGTGGAGGAGAGGGTGCAGGAAGAGCCGAAATCGCCGAAATTACGGTCGCGGAAAGTCACGGACGCTCGGGAGAAGGGAGTAAGAGAAGAAGGGGGAGTATAAGAAGAGAAGAGAACTACAGAAGAGAGGAGAGCGAAGAACTTGAGGGGGGAAGAGTGGAAAAAGAAGTGGGAAAAAATAAAATCGCCGAAATCGCCGAAATTACAGTCGCAAAGGGTCACGGGCGCCACAGACGCTTAAGAGAAGGGAGTACTGAAGTAAGGGGAAATTTAAGAAGAGAAGAGAGCGAAGAACTCGAGGAAAGAAGAACTGAAAAAGAAGTGGGAAAAAATAAAATCACCAAAATCACCGAAATCGCCAAAATTACGCTCACAAAGGGTCACGGACGTCACGGACGGCTAAGAGAAGGGAATAAGGGAGTAAAGGGAAGTGTAAGAAGAGAAGAGTACGACAGAAGAGAAGAGAGTAAAGAACTTGAGGAAAGAAGAATAGAAAAAGAAGTGAGTAAAAAAAGAAAAAGAATTATAGAAATAAGTGAAGAAGAGGATGAAGAGGAGGATAAAGAGGAGGATAAAGAAGAAGATAAAGAAGAGGAAAGCGAAGAGAGAATAAATAATAATAAAAAAAGATTAGAAAAAGGAAAAGAAAAGGCAGTAGAATATGAAAAAAATGTAGATATGGAAGATACAGAAGGTTGGATTCTAGAAAATAATTCTATTTTGAATGATAATGAAAATGATTTTTTATCTTTTGAAATGAATTTAATGAATTTTCTAAGTGAAGAAGAAACACCTATTGCTTCATCAAGTAAAAATATTATCCAAAAAACCACAATGAATAGAATAAAAGGTAATACAAATAAGAAAGAAATTGAATTAGATAATTATAAAACCAGTGATGAAAATAATAAAGGTGATGAAGGTGATGAAGATGATGAAGGTGATGAAGATGATGAAGGTGATGAAGGTGATGAAGGTGATGAAGGTGATGAAGATGATGAAGGTGATGAAGGGGAAATCAGTAACAATAATATTCTAAGTAATTCCAGTTGTCTTCAAAATCGTAGAAAAAGAAAAGCATCTGTTTTATTAAAAACTTCTAAAGGAAAAAAATTAAAATCAAAAAAATCAAAAACAGTGGCAGCATTGAGAACTAGTTTTGTTTAGGATTTTTTCATAACTGATCATGATACAGAAACAGGTGTTGTTTATGCAATCTGTCAAGTAAAAGATTGTACACGCAAATATGCTCATCATGGTTCTACAACTAATTATACAAAACATCTTCGTGATGATCATCATATTACTGAAGCTTCACTATCTTCAAAAACTCCAGAAGAAATAAAAAATCTAAAACAATCAAAACAACAATCTATTGTTGAACTTTTATCAAGACCTCTTAATTCAAGAAAACAAAAATTATTAAATCAAGATCTTGTGAAATTTATAGTAGGAACAAGACAACCATTATCTATTGTTGAAAATGATTATTTCAAAAATTATAGTAATGCACTCAATTCACAATTTTCTATTCCTTGCATTAACACAGTTAAAAATTTAATAGATCTTTCATATAATTANAAACTTCTAAAGGAAAAAAATTAAAAACAAAAAAATCAAAAACAGTGGCAGCATTGAGAACTAGTTTTGTTTAGGATTTTTTCATAACTGATCATGATACAGAAACAGGTGTTGTTTATGCAATCTGTCAAGTAAAAGATTGTACACGCAAATATGCTCATCATGGTTCTACAACTAATTATACAAAACATCTTCGTGATGATCATCATATTACTGAAGCTTCACTATCTTCAAAAACTCCAGAAGAAATAAAAAATCTAAAACAATCAAAACAACAATCTATTGTTGAACTTTTATCAAGACCTCTTAATTCAAGAAAACAAAAATTATTAAATCAAGATCTTGTGAAATTTATAGTAGGAACAAGACAACCATTATCTATTGTTGAAAATGATTATTTCAAAAATTATAGTAATGCACTCAATTCACAATTTTCTATTCCTTGCATTAACACAGTTAAAAATTTAATAGATCTTTCATATAATTATATGAAAAGACAACTCAAAGACACTATAATTAATTCTATTGATTATATTTATTTAACCTTTGATCTGTGGTCATCAAAAGTACATGATTCATATTTGGGCATTACTGCTCATTAGATTAACAAAGAATTTGAAATTTGTAATATGGTTTTGAATGTTGGAGAAATACCATATCCATATACTGGTGTTGAAATTTCTCGTTATGTATCAAAAGTTCTTGATGACTGGAATTTGGAAGATAAAATAATAATTATAGTTACAGATAATGGAAGTAATGTTAAATCTGCAGTAACAAGATTGGGAAAAGATTGGATCCCATGTGCTGCTCATACATTGCAATTATCAGTTAATAAAGGATTAAAAATAATTGATCCTTTAATAACAAAAGTAAAAAATCTTATTATTTTTTTGGGAAGTGATAAAAGAAGACAACAATTAAGACGTGCACAAGTTATGTGTAATCAAATTCAAGAAAATGAAACAGTTGAAATTATTAAGCCTATAGATATAAGGTGGAATTCATTTTACAATGCTTTAGTTCGACTTTATGAATTAAAAAATTCAATTAAATGGTTAGCTAATAACTTAGAAAATAGTCATTCATCAATTGATGTTCGTGATTTTAATATTATGGATCAACTTTTACCTACTTCAACAGAATGGAAAACTATTCAAGATTTAACAAAATTATTAGCTTCTGCTGAACAAGCAACAAGATTATTAGGAGGAGAAAATTATACAACATTAGCTCTTACTGCTCCAATAATTGATGAAGTTATACGTAATTTTAAAAATATAAAATCAAAAAATACTATTATTACAAATATTACAATTTCAAATATTTGTAATACTATTTTGAATGATCTTGAAACAAGATGGAATATCCCAAATAATTATGGAGTAATTGCATCATTTTTAGATCCTAGATTTAAAAATTTAACTTTTTGTTCACAAGTAAGTATATATTTTTTTAATTAAATAATTTATATAATATTTAACTTTTTATATAATTTATTATTTAGAATACACGTGATATTATACATAACAAAATTAAAAAAGAAATTGAAGAAATTGTAAATTTGTCATCTGATGAAACTCAAAGTTTATTAGAAGTAGATTCAACATCTTTAATATCATCTTTTTTTTCACATCTTTCTTCAACTTCCAATCAAGAATTTAGAACTAATTCAAATGAATTTGAACAATATTTACAAATGAAAGAGTTATTAATGCATGAAAAAAGTGATCCTTTAATTTGGTGGAAAGCAAATTGTAATTCATATCCCAATTTATCAAAATTGGCACAAAAATATTTATCAATTCCTGCAACATCTGTACCATCTGAAAGATTATTTTCAGATGCTGGAATTCANTCTTTTTTTTCACATCTTTCTTCAACTTCCAATCAAGAATTTAGAACTAATTCAAATGAATTTGAACAATATTTACAAATGAAAGAGTTATTAATGCATGAAAAAAGTGATCCTTTAATTTGGTGGAAAGCAAATTGTAATTCATATCCCAATTTATCAAAATTGGCACAAAAATATTTATCAATTCCTGCAACATCTGTACCATCTGAAAGATTATTTTCAGATGCTGGAATTCATGTAACTTCTCTTAGAAATAGGTTAAATCCACATTTAGTCAATCAAATTCTTTTTATTAAACGAAATAATACATATGTAGAAATGTTTCCTTAATAATTTTTAATTTTTAATATAACTTTTATAATTTCTAATATTAATTTACCAATTCTAAATGTTAATTTTGATTTAATATCAAACCATTTAATATTAATTATATTAATAAATCAATTTAAATATTGAAATTTTATAAACTTTGTTATTTATTAATTAATATCAAAATTGAGTATTAAATAAATATTTTATTTAAAAGAAATAAACATTTACTTATATTTTTATATTTGCTTAGTAGTGATTTTGATGGTATTAGCATCAGAAAATTTTTAGAGGCAAAAATTTGCACAAATTTTTACCACCTGTGAAAATTTTCGCAAATTTTCACTTATTTCTTTCTGTTTTTTTGACTTCGCTCGCGATTATTGAAGCACAGAGCAATTTTCTACTAAGATATTTCTAAGACAGAAAGAACGGTCTTGTTTTTAGCTACAAAATGATATGTGTTTCATCCTTGTAGCATTGATATTCGCGAAGTTATTCAAGTTTTTAAAAAAATATCAGTGAAAAATCGCCAAATAATTGCCGAATAATCGTCGAATAATCGCGAATAATCGCCGAATAATCGTCGAATAATCGTCGAGCTGAATAATCGCCAAATAATCGCCGAATAATCGTCGAATAATCGCCGAATAATCGTCGAATAATCGCCGAATAATCGTTGAATAATCGTCGAATAATCGCCGAATAATCGTTGAATAATCGTTGAGACGAATAATTGCCGAATAATCGTCGAATAATCGCCGAATAATCGCCGAATAATCGTCGAATAATCGCCGAATAATCGCCGAATAATCACTGAATAATCGTCGAATAATCGTGAATAATCGGCAAATAATCGTGACGAATAATTGAGTACAAATATATACACGATTCCTAACACTAGTTTTAGGAGGTGATTTTAGACAGATCTTACCAGTTGTTATTCGAGGGACAAGAGGACAAATTGTTGATGCATGCTTAAAATCTTCATATCTTTGGAAAAATATTTAAAACATATCATTAACAATTAATATGAGAATTCAACAACAAGATAATATTAAACAAAAGAATTTTGTTGATTTCTTATTGAGAATTAACAAAGGAGAAGAAACTGTATATTCTGAAATTGGTGAAGATATTATCAAATTACTTAAGAGTATAGTCCTTGATGATGAAAATTTGAATTCATTAATATCAGAAGTCTTTACTGATATTACAAATAATTATAAAGATAAAAACTATATTAAAGATAGAGTAATTCTTACAACAAAAATACAGATGTTGAGGAAATTAATAATCAGATATAGTGCAACAAGTCTAAAGACATCAAATGTTATACTACTACTGAAATTTTTAGGTTAATATATTAGGTGATTTAAGTAAAAAAAATTTTGTTTTTTTTTTTTTTTATGAATCAAATTTTTATTATTTCACTGTTATGTATTTGATTTTTTAATAAACTTTTATTATTCCATGTTATATATTTATTTATTATTCCATGTTATATATTTATTTATTATNGTTATTCGAGGGACAAGAGGACAAATTGTTGATGCATGCTTAAAATCTTCATATCTTTGGAAAAATATTTAAAACATATCATTAACAATTAATATGAGAATTCAACAACAAGATAATATTAAACAAAAGAATTTTGTTGATTTCTTATTGAGAATTAACAAAGGAGAAGAAACTGTATATTCTGAAATTGGTGAAGATATTATCAAATTACTTAAGAGTATAGTCCTTGATGATGAAAATTTGAATTCATTAATATCAGAAGTCTTTACTGATATTACAAATAATTATAAAGATAAAAACTATATTAAAGATAGAGTAATTCTTACAACAAAAATACAGATGTTGAGGAAATTAATAATCAGATATAGTGCAACAAGTCTAAAGACATCAAATGTTATACTACTACTGAAATTTTTAGGTTAATATATTAGGTGATTTAAGTAAAAAAAATTTTGTTTTTTTTTTTTTTTATGAATCAAATTTTTATTATTTCACTGTTATGTATTTGATTTTTTAATAAACTTTTATTATTCCATGTTATATATTTATTTATTATTCCATGTTATATATTTATTTATTATCTTACATTATATATTTATTTAAAATGTATTATTCCACTGTTATATATTTATTTCAAAGACTTCGAAGCAATGTAGTCGTCTTTATTTAAATTTATCTTGATTTAGGTGTTTTGTAACCCTTATTAGTTATTTAAGGGAATTAAGGAGTTTAAGGGATAATTTATTTTAATTTATTAATTTAACAAAATGTTTATCCCCTTTAACGATGCCGAAACGCAACAAGCGTCATAGACACTACTTGGAAATTATAAAAAAGCGGTGGAAAAAACCTTTGAATATTAAGTGTGACGAATTCAAATCTAGCTTTGACACTCTTTGGCAAGAAGATAAGCCTGTGGATGATATTCAATTTATAAACGAATTAAGAGGAGTGGAACCAAGCGTATTTGACAAACTTATTAAAAAGTCAAGTCAACCAGATATATGAAAAACGAAAGGACGAAAGAGATATTATACTGACTGTGCCAAATCAACGTTGTATAATAAGAAAGCAGTCTGGAAAAGGCAGCTGTAGGTTCCAGCAAAATTACCACTTTGTTTCCTAGTGAAATCTTCATTAATAATGAACTTTCATTTGACGAAATAGATGACTCTAGCGATGATGATGATAATAAATATACTTTGATATCTCTTGATACCTTGTTAAAAAAAAATCCTGATGATGTATAGCTTCGTACAGTTAGTTAATATCTTCACCTTATTCAAGACCATGGATTTTTTAAGCTTTCAGCTAGTGAGTTTTTGGCCCGTAGTGTTAATAGGGGTCCATGGCATGCACGAGTTATTCGTTCATGGGCTAATCAATGGCTCAGTAAGGGTGAAATTTTTACATCACGTCACGCCGTCATATAAAAATTAAATCTCTTCTACATCATGAAGACTTCAAATTAAATATTTTTAAATATTTGCGTACAAATAAGTTTACCTTATCCATTCATTATTTTATAAAGTTTGTTGAGGAAAAGGCCATACCTGCTTTGGGGATCGAAACTAAAAAAAAATTTCGGTGAAAACAGTGTGAATATGATTATATAATCTTGATTGGGATTACAAGGACCATTCAAAAAATATTTATTTCGATGGTCACGAACGTGATGATGTAGTGGCTTATCGAAATCAATTTATTAATAAAATGATTAATTTACGACCTCGATTTACAATATATGAAGAAGAGGATATGGAAAAAATTATTTCGCCAACACTTTCGCCAAATATTTGTGAGCTTGTCCCAGTTACTCACGACGAATCAATTTTTTACGCTGTCGCAGGTGTACTTTAATACACCCCACTTACAGTTCTTTTAAGAAGTTTATAGTCCTTTCCATTAGGTACAAGACTTTCAGTTTGGTTATTACTTTACTTTTTAGAAGGTACCAGTTAGTTTTTAGTTAGAACTAACAAACTAATCATTCTTCCAAGTCATTATAACTTCGTTACTTCCATTAATAACTTCATTGTTAATAATTACTTTTATTAATAACTTCATTTATTAATAACTTCCTTTATTAATAATAAATCCTTTTATTATTAATCTTAGAACTTCCTTTATAGATAACTTCCTTATAATTTATACTTTAGATACTTCTATCTTTTATTAAAGATATTATCTTTAATTCATTAGTACTTCCTTTATTAAACAACTTTTTAATAAACATTATATCAAATAAATACAATAATAAATCTCTTTAATTATTTTTTATTTAATATTTATTAATATTTTATTTAATGGTCACTTCCTAATAATACAATTATATTTTTATAATTATAATATTAACTTCCTTTGAGCTAAAAGTTGGAACTAAAAGCTAAGGGAACCAAGTCGAATAAGTTCCCTTTTTATACTTGTTAGATTACTGTGCCACTACTGTGTATTAATACTACTGGTTAATATATTTACTATATGATTTACTAAATATATACTATAGGTTATACTAATAATTAATATTAATTAATACTATGTAATAATAATTGCTACTAAGTAATACTAATTAATGATAATTAATAATAATAATTATATAATATTTGTATAACTAGGTCACGTGAACCTGTGACTTGTGTTACTTACATTTTGTGTAACTAAACTATTTGTCTTTCTATTTTCATATTAATAAATGTTATTAATTATTACTAATCGTTATTAATAAAATTACTATCTTGATATTTATATTTCCTTTTGTTAAATAATTATTTTTAATAAAATACAGGGTTAAATAATATAATGATTATATGTTTTGGTATGTTTTTGTTATGGTAATTCTATCCGGTAACAATGCTAATGATGGTGTTGTTAAAACATGGGGTCCAACAGAAGAAAATTAACTTTGTCATAAATCACAAGAACTCAGTGTCTATGTAGTGAATTTATTTGCGAATTAATTGGGCGCCTTCATCTTTCTGAAGAGGATCGAGCTGCAAATGATTTACTTCCCAATAATCAGTAGCTTAAATATACCGAAGCTTGTGTCATTATGTATCCAGGTTCTAATCAAGATGGTTGGTGGACAAATCAAGACCTTATAAAGCAAGTAGTTCATCAGGAAATTTTTTATGTCGGAGGTTATTGTAATAATTTCGTTTTCAAAGGTTATTGAAGGTTATCAGACCAATAACCTTTGCAAATATTACGTTTATTATGATAAAGTGATGGTTATTGAAGGTTATCGATATCAATAACCTTCGGAGTATTACGTTTTATTAATAAAAATGAAGGTTTTCGGTACCAATAACCTTCGTAAATATTACGTTTATGTTGGAGGTATTCGAAGGTTATCGGAGTGAAAGACTTCGAAGGTTTACATTTAAAAAAATTTACTGATGTTGAAAGAGCAATTCTGATTTTTGAAAGAACACATCCTGAAAAGATTACTTTCTTTATGTTTGACAACAGCAGTAATCACAACGTATATGCTGATGATGCCTTGANTTTCTGAAGAGGATCGAGCTGCAAATGATTTACTTCCCAATAATCAGTAGCTTAAATATACCGAAGCTTGTGTCATTATGTATCCAGGTTCTAATCAAGATGGTTGGTGGACAAATCAAGACCTTATAAAGCAAGTAGTTCATCAGGAAATTTTTTATGTCGGAGGTTATTGTAATAATTTCGTTTTCAAAGGTTATTGAAGGTTATCAGACCAATAACCTTTGCAAATATTACGTTTATTATGATAAAGTGATGGTTATTGAAGGTTATCGATATCAATAACCTTCGGAGTATTACGTTTTATTAATAAAAATGAAGGTTTTCGGTACCAATAACCTTCGTAAATATTACGTTTATGTTGGAGGTATTCGAAGGTTATCGGAGTGAAAGACTTCGAAGGTTTACATTTAAAAAAATTTACTGATGTTGAAAGAGCAATTCTGATTTTTGAAAGAACACATCCTGAAAAGATTACTTTCTTTATGTTTGACAACAGCAGTAATCACAACGTATATGCTGATGATGCCTTGATAGTTTCGAGGATGAACTTAAAAAATAGGGGTAAACAACCACTTCTTTGTGATAGTAAAATGCCTGATGGTTCTCCTCATATTTTGACATTCATAGATGCTGATGGCGTAATGAAACTAAAAGGGATTTGGCGAATTCTTGAAGAGCATGGCTTGTGGGTACCAGGATTGGCAAAACAATGTGATTCGTGTAAGTCACATGTCATCGATCCATTGAATCCGCAATGTTGTACAAGTCGTATCCTTGATTAACAGCCCGATTTTACTTCACAAAAAAATCATGTACACGAAATAATTGAAGCTGCCGGACATATGTGCATCTCTTACCCAAAATTTCATTGTGAACTCAATTATATTGAGTCATTTTGGGGAAGGCAAAGCGATACACACATTCACATTGTAATTACACATTTAAAAGTCTTCGAGAAATAATTTCACAGGCATTGAATTCTATTTTCTTAACCAAAATTCGCCAATTTGCATGTTGATCTAACTGATACATGAGTGCATATGAGCATGGTCTTTCTGAAAAGGCTGCTGTTTTTGCAGTAAAAAAATACAAGTCGCATTGTTGCGTTCCTGAGAGTGTTTTAGAAGAATTTGCCTATATAAAATAATAAAAAAAAAAAAAAAAAGTGCTTTAAAATCATTTTTTATTGATTTTTATTTTTTTTTACATTTAAATAAAGAAAAATTTTCATTATTTTAACTTTCGCTTGATTTCAAAACTCGTAATTTTATTTTATAACCAATTATTGCGCTTAGAATTCGAATAATATGTTTTAAGTAAAAATTAGACCAATCAGAGAAGATTATTTACCTGCTGAAAATTTTATTAATAATAATATAAAAAACGCCATCCGTTACATATCAACTAATCAATAATTTATTATAGTTATAGTGAAAAAAAATACATAGAATTGTAGAGCTAATCTAGAGCTATCAAATGACATATTTTTTTTTTAAATTCTATATTTGAATACAAAGTTTTAGTAGTTTAAAATATTGGATGCCTTTAGACTTGTTGCACTATATTAGATCTGATTCCAGAAGAAACATATGANAAAAAAAAAAAAAAAAAAAAAAAAAGTGCTTTAAAATCATTTTTTATTGATTTTTATTTTTTTTTACATTTAAATAAAGAAAAATTTTCATTATTTTAACTTTCGCTTGATTTCAAAACTCGTAATTTTATTTTATAACCAATTATTGCGCTTAGAATTCGAATAATATGTTTTAAGTAAAAATTAGACCAATCAGAGAAGATTATTTACCTGCTGAAAATTTTATTAATAATAATATAAAAAACGCCATCCGTTACATATCAACTAATCAATAATTTATTATAGTTATAGTGAAAAAAAATACATAGAATTGTAGAGCTAATCTAGAGCTATCAAATGACATATTTTTTTTTTAAATTCTATATTTGAATACAAAGTTTTAGTAGTTTAAAATATTGGATGCCTTTAGACTTGTTGCACTATATTAGATCTGATTCCAGAAGAAACATATGAATATTTATCTACAGATTTTGTTGAAGATAAAGAATTAGTTGACAAAAGTCTTTATTCTATTGAATTCTTAAATACTCTTATACCAAGTGAAATGTTACCTCATAAATTGGTACTTAAAAAAGAAGTTCCTATTATTCTTTTATGTAATCTAAGCTTTTTTGAAGGATTATGTAATGGTACCAGGTTAATAATTACATCAGAAAACTTTTTGGGGCATAAATTTACAGAAATTTACGGGGCCTACAGAAATTTACACCTAAAAAAATCAATTTTTTTGACTTTGATGACTATTTATAAGACAGAAAGGAGCGATTTTTTACTAAGATATTTTTATGACAGATCGAAAGATCTGGTTCTTAGCTACAAGATGATATGTATTTCATTTCTGTAGCATCAATATTCGCGAAGATATTCATGTTTAAAGTTTCACATCTATGAAAAAATTTCTGTGTAAATTTTTTCATAGATGTGAAACTTTAAATGTGAATATCTTCGCGAATATTGATGCTACAGAAAGGAAACACATATCATCTTGTAGCTAAGAACCAGATCTTTCAATCTGTCATAGAAATATCTATACCTGCCACCCAAATTCAAAATCCAAATGCCAAAATCCCAAATGCCGAAATCCCAAATCCCAAATCCCAAATTATAATTAGTATCTTTTGCTGAAATCCCAAATCCCAAATCCCAAATACTAGTAATTTGTGCATTTTGGTGTCCCAAATCCCAAATTATTTGGGATTTGGACAACACGTATAGAAATATCTTAGTAAAAAATTACTCCTCCCTGTCTTATAAATAGTAATCAAAGTCAAAAAAATTGATTTTTTTAGGTGTAAATTTCTGTAGGTCCCGTAAATTTCTGTAAATTTACATTCCAAAAAGTTTCCTGATGCTGTGTAACTATACTTGCACGCAAAATCATTTTGGGGTCCCGAAATTGGTATTTTGGAAAAAAAAGTTGAAATAGTTTTTCATAGAAAACGAAATTATTTTACTTAAAACCTGAAATTTTTTGATCACCCAGATTTATTCTTTGATTAAAGACACAACTGGATATTTTTTTTACTTCCATATATAGAATAGATTTTGCATAAATCTCAAAAAGTCAAAATATCTCAAAAATCTAAAATCAATTTTGGGAACATGTATATGTGTAACTATATGAATAAAACCTCATTATAAGAACACTTCTATATAATTATACCTTTAGACAGTCCCGAGAGGTGTGATTTTAAAGGAGGTCGACTGCAGTTAAGGATGAAAAGCTCAATTAATATAAAGACTGATTTAATAATTGTACCTTTGACTAATTAATTTTGCGTCAGCTAAATTTTGACTAAATTTTGGCTAAATTCTAGCTTAAAGGCTAATTAAATTGTGCCAGTTAAGTTTTGACTCAAAAGCTAATTAATTTTTTTCTGGCTAAATTTAGGCACAATTTTTGATTGGCTAGTGCAATTTTAATCATGTGACAAAAGGTTAATCAAATAAAATTATTAATTAATTTTACTGATATTAATATTTTAATATATTGTTTTAAAATAACTATACATGTCGTCAAAACTATTAAATTGAATCAGACGCAATTAATATTGAGAAAAATTGAAGTTGAGTCAAAGCAAATTTTGATTTTTATTAGTGATTAACGCAATTAGTTGAGTCAGATGCAATTAAAAATTGAAATTTTAAGGGTTAAGTCAAGATCAAATTAGTTTTGACGACATGTATAAAAATAACTATACATATTGGCTAATTATAAAAATTGATTAATTTTCTGTTATACAAAAATTTTTTTTATTTACTTCTTAATAAAGTTAATAAAACTTATTGATAATAAATTTTGACTACTAAGTAAAGTTGTTCTTTTGGAGTAAAGTAAACAAAATAAAAGAAAAAATAAGATAAAATAATGTTATTAAACCTTTTAAAAAAGAAATAAAATAAATTTCTGCAGGGTAAGGGGGTTGGGTTGATGGGTTAGGGTTGGGTTTGATGAGTTGACAAGTACTTATTAACAGGTTTACTTATATTTAAACTCTTATTTACTTAATAAAATATTTTTAAAAATTACAAATATATGTGAAATTTTGTGCCAAATATTTTTATTTAGAAGTTAAGAAGTAGTTTTCTTAATAAAATATTGAGATTTTTTTGATTTTTAAATTTCTTCGAAAAAATAAATAAAATTATAATTGGTTGAGAGAATATTATCTGATTTAAAATTTTAAGACTTTCGTAATTAACCCATATGAATTTGGTTAATTTTAATGTTATAAGAATAAAATATATATCATCTTGTAGCTAAGAACCAGATCTTTCGATCTGTCATAGAAGTATTATAGTAGAAAATCGCTTCTAGTTAGTAAAAGTAAAAATTTAAAAATAATTATTTAATAAATTTTATAATTACATCAGCTAATCAGAATTACATCATTATTTAACTTTTGCGTCAGAATTTAGTCATTGCGCTTGATTGCACTGTGAATTCTAGGCTTAATTGGCTAAATTAAATCTGGCTAAATTTTTGACTCAATTCACATTGCGCCTACCTTTCCTAACTACAATATTGTACATTTTATATATTCCTAGGTTTTTTTACTGTTTTAATGTCCCATGTTCCACTGTCCCTACCTTTATTGAGTTTATAAAAATATATTAAAACTTTATAAATATATGTAAAAATTAATTCTAAAGAACTTTAATTAATGACTTAAACTAAATTTTATAATGGAATTTTTTATAATTTAAAAAATTATTTTTGTTTCAAATTGTTCCAAGGTGTCCCATGACAATACTGGTCGATTGTAGTTTTAAATAATCTTTTAGTATGTATGAAAACTTGATTTAAAAGTTAAAAACATAATATGTTAAAATATATATTGGGTGTCTGATATTATTTATATATATCAGTAACTCGATAGTTGTAAAATAAATATCATGCATCTGATAGTTATAAATAAATATCGGGTAGCCAATATTTATTATAAAAATTAGGTATTTTAATAAATATCAGTAATATTAAATATATTTATTGGGGATATAAAAAATTTAATTAAAAAAAAATATCAGGTATTTTAATATATTAAGAACTTAATTTTTTATAAATGACCGATATCTCCTTAACTAGTATTTATTTACACTTATTGGGGGGTCCGATAGGTTCCCGATAAGTGTCCGATAGGTATCTGAAATACAGATTTCGACTTGTGATAACTTATCGAAAAGAATAATTATGAAAGTTTACATTTTAAGTTACACTAAGAATACAAAATTAACTATTATTAGGTTCTTGAATTATGTTTATAAAACAATGTGAAATTCCTATCAAGTAGGTTATTAATTAAAGATTATATGCACCTATTTAAAAATATAGTAAGCTTAGTCTTATTTACGATATCTAAAAACTTTAACAGATTTCTTAGCTCATGTGTGTAGGCTAATTGATCTGTAATATTATTATCAACAAGGGCATATTCCACTTGATCACCAGAGTAATCTTTCCAGAGTAAAATTTTAGCTTGAACCTATTTACTTCAATTATTATCATCACTAATAGACACCTCAAACATCATAGAAACATGAATTTGTTCTGCAGGTACACCATAACCCTCAGCTATCATTGTAATTGTACTCCACTCTCTCTTCCCAGGTATTCTCTTAACATGATATGGCAAAATAGTTTCAGGTGCACCTGTATCGATTATACACGTATATTTTTGTTATTATTTAAAGTATTATAAAAATCATACAAAAACACGATCATATTATTTTCATTAGATCTTCTTACACAAATTCTGATCTTTATTTAGAAATCAAATTAATTTGAAAAACTATATAAATTCTAGAAACCAAATCCTATAAAAGGAGATATATATTTTTCATATGTATTCAAACCTTATAATTATCCCTACTGTTAGTGTACTGAGTAATTATCATCTTTGTTGGCTTACTACGTGGTAGACGTGTTCGATCAACCGGGAGCTGGATGGCATTAGGCATAATTTCGAGAATATAATTCAATTGATCATCGTTATATTCCTCTCCATATTTTATAACTTTCTGGTTGTTTACCGTCACCCACTCATTTTCGTGTCCTACAAACTCTCCTCTGTCAAATGCATTGTAAAAAAATATGATATTAAACCCAACTTCATCCTCAAATTCGAAATCAATGTCAGCAATTTTTATAAAGGCACGTCTTTTAAGATATTCTGGTATAGAGGAGGGCCACCTGAAATTCTTCCCGACACAAGCTACAGATAGGATAACAAACATCAAAACACTACTACATGTATTACGACTAAATGCTATTTATGTATATAAAGGAAAATTGTGATCTGTACCAAGAAATCTTTGCACTTGACCAGGCTTTGATTCATATTTTAGGAGGCTTTGGAGTGTTTCTGGTGGATTTTGTTTTTTCATTATTTTATACAAGATAAAAATTCTAACGAGGAAATATACAATATTATTTATATAGAGTTTTCATAAATATTTATTTTATTAATTAAAGAATATACCTTGTAAACAGAACCCCAACAGAAGTCGTACCAATTATGCCAATTATGAAAAGGAAAGCAACAAATATAAATAGAAAAAAAGGAAAAAAGAAAATATAACACATTGATTTTTTAATAATGATTAGGCCTGTTGTATCAAGGATTTATTCATATGTATATATGATCATATGATGTTGTGATGTTGCACACATATTTTAAAAATGCAATAATTATACAGTGCAGAACCTCTATTTTTAAACTTATGTTACACTGTCTAAAAGAAGTATATCAAAATTTTAACTGTTAATTTCGATAGACCTAGTAAAAGCTATCAATTATATTGGTTTTTAATCAAAAATCTTGAAATTTGCTAATGTTAGAAGACGAAATTATTTTACTTAAAACCCAAAATTTTTTGACCATCCAGATAAATTTCTTGATTAAAAATATATATAACTGGATATTTTTTTACATGGTTAGAAATTACTTTAAAGTTCAGTCTTTAAATCATAATTTTGGTCAATATTTTCATAATTCTGGTCAAATTTATAATGCTGGCCTAAAATTGATTTATAGGTTTAAGGATCCTCATTACTGTTTACAATTACGATGTGATTCAAAGATCAACAAAAAAGGTATCGACAAATTCAACATTCCTTTACAATCAAGTCCATCATGTCGTCTCATGAACAAATCGAACAATTACGACAAGAATTTATAGTTGAAAAGTTTCGTTTCGAACAAAAATTACATGAATCCCAAAAAGAAATATATTCATTAGAAATCCGAAACAAAGATTTAAATTACAAGTTTGAAGATATTCAAAAACTTTTGGATAATGTTGGTAAGTAAAGAATAAAGTTTAGATCTAAAAAATATTAAAAGAATTAATAAAAAATTGGGTTCAAAGAGTTATTCTAGTCGAAGTAATAAACATCATTGTTAAAACATTTAAATTAAACATTGACAATTACAATTACATTTATATTTACATGAATACTCTTAATAATTAAATAATAGAAAATGAAAAGAATGATTTAATAAATGAAAATAAAACTGTTACTGAAGAATTAAAGAAACTCCGGGAAGAATATTCTTCCCGAGAAAGAAGTTATCAGGAAGAAAAAGAAAAGAAAACGACATTTATTAATTTGACAGAACAAGAAAGAAATTTATTAAAAGGTAAAAATATATATTTATAATAATTACTTGTTATAATCATTGTATTAATTATAAATATTCTTGTTTTTTCACGAAAGATAATGTCGAGCAAATGTCAAAATTGAATTCGAAATATCAAAAACAAGTATTTGATTCACAATATGAATTAAATAATGTAAAAAAAAAGGAATTCGAAACAAAGGTTTGTTGTTATTACTTGAATTTTGACAAATTTTGACGAATTTCAATTAATTCTTTTTTTTTCAATTAATTATTTTATTAATAAAGAATAAATTAACATTATCAAATGCCGAAGTGGAATCACTAAAATTAAAACTTAATAGCATGGAAAATAATATGAAGGAATTGGGAAAAAATAATTCAGAAGTTTTATCTACGCATGTTTGTATAAATAAAAAACAGATATATATATATTATTATATAATATTATTATGAAATTAATTATTATTTTTAATATTTTAGATTAATAAAGTAGATTCATTAACTCAACAAGTGAACGAATTAACCAATGAATTAGAAAAATATAAAAATAAATCATCACATTATGAAAGAGTGGCAGAAGAACAAATATCAATTGCTCAAAATGCCACACATGAAAAAGAAGATAAAGAACAATATTATGAAAATATGCTTAAAGGAGTAGTAAATGAAGCTTTATCTTTAAAAGAAGAATGTAAATTATATCAAAAAGAGAAGGAAGCTGATAAACAAATGTTTGAAGATATGGAATGTATGTGACTCCATTATCTAGAATAATTATTAATTTATATTTAAATTATTTATATAATTAATATTACGTTTTGAAATTTATAGCTGAAATTTCGTCATTAAATGTACAGTTAAATGATGTGATATCAATTAAAGATCAGGTGAATTTTGTTAAAATTAAATTCTGTAATTTCTTTAATTTCTGTAATTCTAAATTTAGAATTATTATTATCAGATCACTAAAGAAAATGATCTCTTAAAAGAAGAAATCGAAAAATTACAAGTAGAAAAAACCAGATTAAGTCGGATATCCGTTCTTGCCACCACTGCTCCAGTTGGTGCAGTTGAATTAGCATTACAGGAAAAAGGCAGATCAATTGTTGATATGGTAAATAATTTACTATAACTTATTATATAATTTATATATAAAATACAATAATATAATTAATTAATATTAATATAATTCATTAATATTATTTTTAGTATAATGAATATACCAATCTACAAGATCTATTATTTCATGAGAAATCAAAAAATTCTGATCTTAATGACATTATAGCAATGCTTAAATATGAACTTGATGGCTACGTAATTACTTAATTTATTATTTATAATTTATGGTTCATTTATTTTTTTTTAATGAATTTAGAAATTGTAAATATTTAAATTTTATTTTTTTTATAGGAGTCAAATAATGAACAGAATAATGTCAGATTCAATCAACTTCTAGAAGAAAATAAAATTATTAAAGAACAGTTAAAATTAAATTATTCAGAAATATCTCGATTAAATTTAAATGTAATTAATTTTTAATTCTTTTTTATTCGTCAATTCTATTTTATATATTAATTTGTTAATTGAAATTTATTGGTAAAATTTAAATTAGATAAAAAACCTCGGGACAGCAAATCTAAGTTTAGAAGATCTTATCGCTCAGAGGACTCAAGGTGAATTTAAAATAATTAATATTAAAATAATGTTAAAATATTTTTGATTATATTAAGTCACTTACGCTCCTACATAATATATATATATATATATATATATATATTATTTTTATTATAATAGAAATTATACAACTAAAGGATAAGAATAAATTCATAAACGATAAATTCAATTATTTTTATGAAAAGAAGATTGATAATAAATTTCTAAATGAAAAATTACCTGAAGATCCTCGCAAATTACATGCACTTTGTTTTAATCTTAGAACTGAAAAAATTCATTTGCAAAGAAATATTGCCGCTCTAGAGAATCATATAGAATCATATAAATCTCAATTATCTTTAAGAGATGTTGAAGATAAAACTACCGCTCAACATATTAATAAACTTCAAGAACGTATTCAACAATTCAATAGACAAATTGAAACTTTGGAAAATGAAAGAAAACAACATTTAGAAATTGCATTTCGGAATAGTATAAATAGTAGAGAAGAAGAAGAAGAAGCGGTATCATTAATATTAGAAAATAATTCAAATTTGGAAATAATAGAAAAATTAAAAGAAGAAAATCAAGAACTTAAAGTAATTTTATATTTATTCATATTTCATTTAATTTTAAATATAACATTTCTCTCATCTTTTATTTATTGATAATAATATTTTTTAGGATAGAAATGAACATTTATTAAAAGAATTAAAAAATCATGAAGAAAATGGTCAATTGTTTATTGATGAAATGAATAGTTTTGAATTATACAAATCAACATGTGATAATAAAATAAAGAATTGGGAAGGTAATCTTATATTTAATATTTTATATCATTAATGTTATTAATTCTATTTATACTTTAATGCTAATAATAATATTGATGAAATAAATTTTTATAGAAAAATATAATGCAATTTCGGATCAATTAAATGCAAAAGAACAAGAATGGCAGAATATTAAGAATCTTTTACATCAATCACGAAACTTTAATAGTCAAATTGAAAATCAACTTACTAAGGTATAATTTATCCATAAAATCTATTTATGAACCATATATATAAATCCTATATAAGCTATATATTTTTACTTATTATTATTATTATTATTATTATTATTATTATTATTATTATTATTATTTTAATTTATAGTTACAAGAAGAAAATCGATTATTACGTACGGAATTATCAAATACTAAATCTTCATTATCTATTCAACAAACCAAATGGAATGAATTAAAAATTAGTTTTTCAAATGAGATGGTTGATCTCTTGAGTGATAGTGAAAAAGCTGCTCACTTGGAAAAAGAATTTTCATCACTGGTGGAACAAAAGAAACGATTAGAAACCGAATTAAACCAATCAAATGATAGTTTAATATCAGCAAGAACCAAAAACGATTTATTACAAAATCAATTAAATGAATTAAATGAGAAATTTAGTTCAAGTTTGAAGAAAAAAGTTGAAGAACATAAAAAAATATTAACTGAGAAAATAAGTTGTCAAAAGGAAATTAAGGAACTTTCGGAAAAATTAAAAGTTAATAATGCAATAATTGAATCACAAGCAAAAGAAATTGAGAAATATACCAATCAATCAACTGCAATATCTGAAATATCTGAAATCTCGGAGGGGCAAGAAAATCGAATTGTCAAATTAAAGTAAATATGTCATATATTATATATTATATATATATTCTTAATTCTTTTAATTTTTAATTTTAATTTTTAATCTTAGATCGGAATTGGATTTGGTACAAAAGAATAATATCAAAATGCAGGAGGACAGTAAATTTTATAAAGAATTATGTGATAAATATATAGTTGATTTTAATAAACAACAATCTTTATATGATGAACTTAAATCCGCTACTGATATTGAACGCGAAGAAAATTCGGTAAGCTTATCATATCAGATTTTTGGATTGTTGTATTATTATATTTTTGGATTGTTTATTATTATATTTTTGGATTGTTGTATTGAGATTAATAATTTTTTTACTTTATTTTAGACCCGAATCAAAAACCTACAAGAAGAAATTAACCAATTAACCGAGAAATTAACAAAAGTATCAAATGAATTAGATGAAAATACCAATAATCTTGTCGTAAATGATCAGGTGTATAAAAACACTTTAATCACTTTAAATTCTCAAGAACAACATTTAAATGAAGAATTAAAAAGGCTAAAATATTCATACGAAGTAGCGCAAAATAATTATAATCATACACTCATTGCTCATGCTGATAATACTAAACAATTACATAAAATTAATGATGAATATTCGAAATTGAAATTCGAATTTAATAAACTTAAAGTAAGTTTCAATCATATCATTTATATAATATACACGTATATATATAGTTATACATATGTCATTTATTTATGTGTCTAAATTTATTCTAAAATTTATTATTAGAATACTTTCGAACAATCAGAATCAGTATGGAAAAATGAAAAGGAAAATGTAGAAAAACGTTCACTGGAACTTGAGAAACGGTATTTTTAATTTTTAATAATATACATATATATTTTGACATAATATTTATAATATATTTCTAATTAATTTGATTTTTATATTTTGATTTATTTATTTATCTAGTTTCAAAGAACTTGAGAACGAAAACAAAACCCTTCATGAACATATCAGTAATAATTCTTCTTCAGATAGTGATCATTTAATTTCTAATTTACGACAAGAAAGAGAAGTTTTTTATCGACAAGCAGAAAGATATAAAGTTCAATTTGAACAAGCTCTGAATTCTTTAGGTGAAGTTCGAATATTGCTTGATAAGGTAAATTAATAATAATAGTAAGATAATGATGATGATGATGATTAATTAATTATTTATTTATTTAATTATTTAATTTATTATTTAATTAATATTATTGTAATAGGAACGAGAATTTAATAAAAAGATTCAAACAGAATCAGTCGGTGACCTCACGGAAGAAAATACTCATCTAAAAATTCTTAGTGAAAGTAATAAAGCATTAAGAGAAGAATGTGAAAATTTAGAAAAAACTGTGAATGATCTTCAATCAGCTAAAAATGAATTTGAAGGAAAGATATCAACTTTTAAAGGACAAATTCAAGATTTGAAATTTGAAAAAGATAATTGTGTACAGGAAATGGAAATAATCAAAAAAGAGAATGAAGAATTACGTGAAAGATTTAAAGTTATTTTAGAGAAATATGATGTAAGTTTGAAAATTATTATTAAATTATTTTAATTATTTTGAAAATTATTATTAAATTAATATTTTTTTATATAATAGATTGAAGATCCTACTGAATTACAAAAATTGAAATCAAATATAAAATCATTTGAAAGTGAAATAGAAAGATTAAAAGTAGAAAATGCCAAATATAAGAGACAGGTAAAATTTAATATTTCTCTAACTTCTCTTTATTCAATTTATTTTATTTATTTAATTTATTCAATTTATTTTATTTATTTAATTTATTCAATTTATTTTATTTATTTAATTTATTCAATTTATTTTATTTATTTAATTTATTCAATTTCTAAACTTTAATATATTTTTATTGAATATAGTTTGATGGTATTAGAGCTTCCGCCATTAAATTTAAAAATGAAAGAGATTCACTTAAATCAAAGAGTGAACAAACAGAAACTGAAAAATCTCGTTTAACCGAAGAAAATACAAAAGAAAAAGTACGATTAAATCAAGAAATTCAAAATTTGCGTAATCAATTATCTTACCTTCAAAAAAGCAATCAAATTAAACAAGCGGGTCAAGATAAAGAATTAGAACAATTAAAAAGACAATTAGAAAATTCTCAACAAATAAATTCCGAAATTACCAAGAAATTTAATTTAACTCAACAACAAAAAGATGATCTCACAAATGAATTAAAAGTGGTTAAAGAACAACTTGATTCAATTAAAGAACAAATGGTTGAAACTATGAGATTTAAAGCTCAAGAATCAATGCTTATAAGTAAAGTTAAAAAATTAGAAGATCAAAATAATGATTTACATCAAAAATTACAACAGCAGCAACAATCTATTTTAGAAAAATCTAAATCTGTTGAAACTACTCAAACTCAAGATAAATTAACTCAAACTGATGAAATTTCAACAATAATAATTCCAAATACTTCCGAAAATATGAATATTACTGCCACTACTGTCATGCCTACAATTCCTGTTACTTCTGCTACTTCTGCTACTTTCGCTACTTCCGCAACTTCCGCAACTTCCGCAACTTCCGCAACTCCCGCAACTTCTGCTGCTTCCGCTATTTCTGCTACTTCCGCTACTTCTTCTACTTCTATTATTGCTGCTGCTGCTACTCCTTTAGCTACTACTCTTTCCGCTTCTCCAGTTACTACTACTCCGGCTACTTCCGAACATTTAATACCTTCAACATCTGTTTCTCCGATTATAACACCCAGAGAGAAACCACCAGTTAAATTACAAAGAAATCGGGTGCAGCAAATTATACAGCAACAACAAGAAGAAAAACCAAAATCAAGTTCATCGGATCAAAAAAATGAAGATGATGGTAAATTTAATAATAATGAACGCTACCGTAATTTGATTTAATTTATTTTTAATTTAATTTTATTAATTTAATTCATTTCCTTTATTATTTATTTGATGAAAATTTACAGAAGGAGGAGAAAATATTTAATTTTTTGTCTCATTTTTATTACGATATTCGTTTGTAAATAAATATTCTAAATTTTAATAGTTTTGATTTTGATATAGAATTAGAAAATAAATAAATATTTAATTTATTAATTTAATTTATGACATTTATTATTATTAACGACAAGATGAATAAATTTGCTCGTTCGAACCATGTTTTATTTGGAAATACATAATCGATCAATCAAGCTTGAAAGCTATTGTAGTGACTCCAATAATGTCTTATACCAAAAAAAAAGTATTAAAAGAAAATTGATTTCCATCCATAACTTGTATAACTTGTAAACATTGTAACGGAAATAATTATGTTATTTATTTATTATTTTAAAGTAACCACGGAAATAATTATATTATTTATTTTAAAGAACTTCATTCAGTTATTCAAAGGTAGGCAAGAAATTATATTATAAATATTATAAATGGAAAATTCGAAATTGTCATAAAAAAAGGTTCACTTTCCGTTTTCCAGAAAGTAGAAATGGTCGACAATTAAATGTTGACATTTCCAAGGTAATTATATAAATCGAATACATTTGGCTGAAAGCATTTTGGGTAATTCATCGAGATATAAATTAATGTATAGGATAAAGTAAGAAGGTAATAATGAAATGGATGGAAACTTTAATAATTATTATGATTTCAATTTTGTAAAATCTATAATCATCGTTAATAACAATTCGTACATTTACATCGACATTTTTTTAATAAATATTGAAACACGCACGAATGATGATCTCAGGTCAAATAAAAAGAACTTGCTAAAAAAAAGAGAGATTTTTCCACAGAATATACATATAACCAACATACAGAAATATATCATATCGACTTTTCAAGGATAAAACATAGCGAGATATATAAAAAACTTGACAATTAAATAATAAATTTTTTTCAATAGAATATATCAAGATAATTTTATATACTAAAACAAAGAATTTTTAAAGAAAATAAAAAATAATTCGATAAAAAATAACAAATAATAATTCGATAAAAATAAAATACTCTTGAAAAAAATATAAATTTACACCAAAAATAAAATCGAATTAATCGCTTCAAAAAATGATTATTAAAACTATTTACATAATTTCATTTCAATAACGCGATTCATATTAGAGATCATATTAATTTAATTTAAAAAAAATCAAGTTTAAGTCCATCATACAATCCATATTCAGTATAATCGTTTGGAGTGATATTTCGTTCATATCCTACTGGAGTAGGAATAATTATGGATTTTCCGATACCAAAACCTGGTGGTGGTGGTAGAGGTGGTGGAATAGCATTTTTGCTAAATCGTTCAACAAATAGTGATACAAGTTTGCCAGTATTAATGTATTCTGTCAAACATCTTAACCAAAAAGAATACTTGTCTCCACCAATATGAATCTTGTAATTTAAAGATTCTATAAATGCGATTTCCAACTTATTAATTTCAATAAGAGGCATGTGAGTAATATCCGACCAAGTTTTATTCTTATAAACCGGTTCGATATGCCATTTGTGTGCCACCATTAGAGCGATCGTAAAAAGTTGATATTCGTTTGTAAAGTTTGCGGTGTTGCCTTTTTTCATGTACCTTTGTACATATTTCATTGCTATGAAAACTGTCGTTTTTGATACTTTTGCATTCAATAATGTCTAGAATGATCAAAGATGTTAATTTCGGTGGGTCTTTTTTTTATTACTTTATGATAAATAATGGTATAAATACCTCAGCACAAAAATTTTTAAAGTGTAAGCTAGCAGTACTGCAACTCCCGATTTTCATTAAGCTCCACATTAATACGACAGTATCTGCCATAAACTTTCCCAAAGCATACGTTGTTGGTACAGTTTTTTTCAACCAGTTACAAATGATAAGGTCTTGCATTGTCATAAATTTAAGTTGCAAATAATGTGAGGAAAAAACGGTTATAACGCGATTTAAGGCAATCAAATAAATTGTAAAGGAACGGAGTGTTATCTTAAAGCAAAAATTATCTTGTTTCGTTAAATTTGAGAAAAATGAGAAGAATTTTTCAACAGAAAAAAATAATGAATGTTGATTGTATGATCAAAAAGAATCGGAAAGATCAACGGGGTTATCTTCGGATTTCCAATAAAAAATTAACAAATGATACCGGTAACACAAAAATTTATATAACAGATATGGATATTCTAGAAATTTCTCTAAGAATAATATTATTTCTAACAAAATATTCTTTTTTTTTTGTTCATGATTTAATTTTTAATGCAAAAAAATTAAGAATATTGTAGAATTTTTAAGAACTTGCAAAGTTATCATGTATTTCTTTATATGAGAAAATTAATTTAGTCATTTTTTATTATTTTGAGTAAAACTAATCATATCAAATATTTGATTCTTATAAAAATAATATTAGATTATTCCCAAATGATGTCATTTCTATTGGCCACTTATCAAACCACAAGGAAGTTTAGAGATAGGTAATCATGTAGTACAATTTTCAATTTGATTTTATTGTATATATTATGTAATATATATCCTTTGATCAGAATAAAGAATTTATTATTTTTCTAGAATTATCTTTGTTTAAATCGAAGTAACAAAGAAATAATCAAGTAAGATTATTAAAATATTGGAAAATTGCAATAAGAAGAAATAAGTAGTTGCTAAAATAGTCACAATTTTGATATTATGTTTAATTTCATTCTTTATTATTTAAACTTTGATAATTGAACTTCAGATCACCATTTAATGTTTCTGCAATAATATTTGCAAAAGTAAAATTAGTAAGGATACATGTGACCGAAAAGATGATTAGAAATGTTAATTTAATCGTTCACTTTCCAAATCACATGAGGAATTTAGAGATATTTATAAAAATATTATGTAGAATAAGCTCATGTAATTGGCAGATAAAAAAAGGTCATTCCTACTGGCCACAAGATAGCCAATCATGTAGTATAATTTTCATACGATTCTATTGTATATAAAAACGTGTAAAAATATAATTATATAATATATCCGAATAAAGAATTTAGTTAATTAAGTTAGGATGATGCAGTAAACAATCAAAGTTAGACAGTTAAGGACAATTAAAGTTGATAGTATTATTATGATTACCAACAACAGAAAAACTTTGTATTTTGCAAGAATTCTCTGTCTTTGTTAATGAAGTAACAAAAGAATAATCAAGCATAATTATTACATAATCTAAGTAATAATCAAATTAATTTTTTTTAAAGATTATTTAATTGATTGATAAATTGATTTTTCTTGCATTATTAATTAAAAAATAAAAAAGATAAAAGTATGTAATAGTATTAGTGAATCATATCAATAATATATAATTATTTGATAATGACTCGAATTTTTTTATAAAATATAAAATATGTAATTATGTAAGATATGTACTTTATAAAATTCAATGTTTTTTGTGTTACAGATATTTTAATAAATTTTGTGTTACAGTAGTATCATTTGTTTATTTTCTTACTGGAAATTCAATGCTACCATCAATCTTTCCTAGTCTTTTCGATCATTATAAAAACAAACGTTTTTCTTAAAAAAAGGAAAATATCTTCTCCTTTTCAGCTAAACAAAAAAATTAGCTTCAAGAGACACTTTGCCCCCTTAACTACCCTATATCACAACGCGTTTAATCGCGTTATATCTACTCTTTTTTCTCACTTTTCGCCACTTTAATTTTATAACAAATGCAAGATCTCATTATTAATGACCAATTGCACCAATATCCTATGCTTTTGGAAAGATAGTATCAGATACTGTTGTTAAAATGTGGAGCTCGAAGAAAATTGACTGTTGCAGCTCTGTTAACTTGCATTTTAGAAATTTTTGAGCTGAGATGATTTTTTTCTTTATTTTATTTATTTATTATAAAGCAAGAAAGACATTAATTAATACATACTTACAACGTTTTTGATAATTTCAGACGATTTTAAATACAAAAATGTCAGAATAAATTGTCTTCTTATCGTTGTAATACGTCCAAAAATATATGAAAAGAGGAAACGCCACGAATTTTACTAATGAATATCAACTAATCACGATCGCTCTAATCGTGGCACGCGAGTGGCATAACGAATCGTTTATAAGAATAAAACTGGACGGGTATAACGGGTATTCCTCTCGCTAAAATATACAATTTGGAGATTTCTTTTATGGAATCTTCGAATTTTAAGATATTTATTAGTGATGCTAAAAAATATTCGTTTTAGCTTAAATACTTGAGAAATTATATAATTACTGATGGCAAACTTGAATGATTGTTTGACGAAGGATTTAGTAGAAAGGCTACTCTTCCACAAGGTTTTGTTGATGAAAAATTGATAGTTAAAAAGATCCCAATTGGTTTGAACGAAACATCGCTCAACAAATACCGAAAAATTTAAATGTAACACAAGGACCGTTGTATTTCGTTATCTTCGTTATTTTTATTTTTTTCTTAAATCTATTATTTCTTATTATTGGGAATTCATTTTTAATTTATTTTTTAAGTATACTTTTTTTTGTCACATTTTCATATATTTTAGCAAATAAAATCATTTTTCATACATTTTTAGTAAAAATACATCCCGCAATGTATTTATGTATTATCTTATGTCAACTATTCCAATATTTTGGCATGTATTACGTTGTTATTGTACTTTCAAGACGAAACCTATAATAAATGAATAAGTTTGGATATTTCAAGATAAAGATATCTTTATTTGCATATTTTAAAATTTCAACAATATTTTCGATGTACGATTACATAGAAAAGACTAAAAATATATTACAGTATTAACTAATTTTTTCTCCTGTTTTATAAGTTGACCAAAGTAATTTTATAAGATAATTTGTATTTGATACTTTAGTAACTTAAATGGAAGACAATCGATACATAAAGAAAATGGCAAGGTAAAAAATAATTTATATTATAAAAATTTATTTCAGCGGATTAATCATAATGATTGCTTTATTTTATCATATAACCAAGATTTATAACTTTATTAATTTATTATTACCTTCAATATTTAAGTAAGATCACATTTCATTATTTCATCTTTGTTCCTTATTATCAAAAAAAAAAAAACGCCTTGCATATTTATTAAGTGTGTTCTCGAAATATTACTTATAGACTTTTAACTATTATCTTTTTGTAAATTTACAAATTGAGAAAATGAGAATTTATCAAAACAATAAACTGACCATATTCGGTTTGATTGGGAAAAAAATGCAAAATCGATGATATAATCTTTATGTATAAGGACACGTGGTAGTTAATCACAGGACGAAAACTTTGGGGTTCAATTAAATACCCCCCCCCCGTATACTCAGTACGAACCTATTTTTAAAGACACCCTTTTTCTAATAAAGAATAAAAATATTGTAACCGAACAAAATGTTGACAACGCGATTTGTATGGTTTGTACGCAAGTAAAGAATAAAAAAAGAGAAGGAGGAATACAATTTTATTTGTCAGTATACAAAAAAAATTTAATTAATTATATACATATTTTGAAATTTTTATATATTTTATTTTTTTTCCATTTTACACACTTTATACACACAAATATATATTTCTAGAAAAAACTTTATATATTACAATTATTTTAATTATTTTTATAATATAAAAAAAATTAATAAACCATAAATACAAAACAAACAAAAAAAAAAAGTTTATCTTAAATTTTGATTAATTCCATTCCATTTTTTTTTCCTTTAATTTAGGAATCCTCTACATTTCGACGCTCCACAATGGCAAGGAATCTTATCAAAATTATCAATTGGAAACTAAATACATTAATTATAAACACAAGAAAAAGGTGAAATCATATAATTTATGATTTAGTATTTATTTATTAATTTGTTTAGTACAAATATGTAAATTTATTGATTTAGTATAAAAATAGTGTTGATTAGTGAAGATAGTGAAAATAAATAATGTATCATATAAAAAGAGATAAAAAGAGATAAAAAAAAAGAGATAAAAAGGAAATCCAATGTATAATTAAAAAAAAATACCAAAATAAGAAGAATAATATCATTACCTTATAATCATAAGTAATCTCCTCATTCTTTTGAATATCCCGTTTTGCATATATGGCAATCTTCTTGGCTCCTTTAACGTTAAGAATTTTAGCATTGCAATTTGGCTGATTTATTATTAAAAAATTATAAAACAAAATAAAAATGATTCGTTTAGATCATATTCAATATATTTAGTATATTTGGTATATTTAATATATTTAATATATTTAATATATTTAATATAATTAATATATCTAATATATTCAACATAATTAATATAATTAAATAATTGATAATCACATCTCACGTATACGTTATGTATCTCACACATATCACACACACACATATATATATACATCCCATACACACACACACACACACACACACACACACACACACAGATACTTACTTCACATGAATGATTTATTAATCTCGCATTATTTCCCATTCGGGTAGCATCGATTATAGTATCATCTCCAACTCGAAACATGTAACTACCTTCAATTCCTGTAGCTCTATATTTTCGTTCTCTCAAATCAGCAACAGATTGTCTTACCAATTCTCCTGTATATTCAATTATGAATTCACCAGATTTAATTTTTTCCAATGTAAATAATCCATAATGATGAATGGGAGATTTGGCAATCGTAAGTTCACGTTCCCTTGATTTTAATGGATTAAACCCATAATTATCATCTGCCATTCTAGCTTTTAGTTCACGTCGTTTAGCCCTTGATTCTCTAGGACTAGGTGCTGGTGCAGCGGCTGTTGCATAGGGTGTACCTGCTATCCCATATGCTACATACTTTCGTTTTTCTTCAGGTGGAATTTTATAATAACCTTCAGTTCTCGCACATCCTGTTTTATTTACACCTGGCGACGGACGACGATCTTTAGATGATTCTTTTTATAATTTATAATATGTATATTTTTTAATTTAATCTATCCAAAAAAAAAAAAAAACGAAAACCAAAAATAATAATCTATTATAATAACATATAATTAATAATTATGATAACTTACTTCCCAACCTTACAATAGATCTACCTTCGTTTTCTGAAGTATCAACGGCTGGTTTACAATCGGTATCAAATGATTTATTCTTTAATTTTAAGAATATTTAAATTTCACATAAGTTTTTAGAACGATTCCGAATATTCTGATCGATGCGAATTATTAAATATTTTAAGTATAATTCGTTGAAATTTTATACATACCTCACTCTCAGTATTATTATTAATATTATTAATATTATTATAATTACTATGATTACTACTACTACTATTATTATTATTATTATTATTATTATTATTATCATTATTATTATTANTTATTATATGTTTTGTCATATGTCTTATCATATGATTTGTCATATGCTTTATCATATCGATTTGATGATGAATGACCCGATGTTGATATTCGAGATACGGATTCTTCGGAATTCGGATCAATTTCACCATCTTCCATATCATCATCAATATTTTCGTTTGGAGGTATTTCAGTCTTTTGTTCTTGTTTATCTGAATTATTATTATTATTATTATTATTATTATTATTATTCGATGAGTCAAATCCACTAAAATGTTTTGTACTATCGCTACTCTCTGATACATCATCTAAATATCGTGATCTATAACGAATATAATAATTTTAATAATTTTAATAATTTTTTTTATATTTTATTATTAATTATTACCATTATTAATTAATTAATTATTCTTATTATTTATATTTATTATATATTATTATTAGGAATTAAAGAAATTAAAAGATAGATAAAAACATTTATCATAAATGTTTAGGTCTTAACTGTTGTTTCTTCTTAGATTCGGCTTTTTTAGACATGATATTTGGTGATGTAGAAGTCATTTTTGAATGTCGAATTCCTTTAGTTTTCTGATTAGCAACAACTACTCGATTCTTTAATTCTCTTGGCTTTGTAAAGGCAGAACTCTTTCTATTAGAACCAGTCTTTTTACCCGTCTCCGATGCACTTGAACAATTAGATTTGTTGGATTTATTTGATTTGGATTTATTGGATACGGATGATGCTACTTTGCTGGTTTCCGATGCACTTGATGCATTAGATCTTTGAATTTCTTTCATGTGATTCTTTGGTTCATCTACTATAATATCATCTATTATAATATCATCTATTACAATATCATCTATCACAATATCATCTATCATATTATCATCTATCATATTATCACTTTTTATATTATCATTATCTTCTACTATATCAATTTCACCACTTTCGCCATTTTCAACATTTTCAATTTTAACTCCTTCCGGTGATAAAGATACAACTGTTTTTGGTAATGATAACTTATTATTATTATTATCATCATTATCATTCTTATTATTCTTATTATTATTACTACTTATTCCGGTTGTCTTTTTATCTGATCCGGATGATGATGAATAATCCCAATCACTTATTTTCGGTCTTGCGATTTTTCCGGTTGAAGGTTTTTTATTTGATTTTTTATTTTTCGAACGAATCGTATCATAAAAGTCATCATCTGAATCAGATGAATCATTGGCTGTCGAAAGGTGACCATATAAATCACCATCCGACGTTGAATAATATCTATCTTCATTTCTTGATTCATTTCTTGATGATTTTTTTGATTCAAATTTTCTGTGATTTTTTGAACTACCACCACTTTCTTTAGCATCAATTTTATCTTCTCTATTTCTAGTAGTAGAATTTTTGGTAGTAGAATTTCTAGTAGTAGTAGTAGCAGTAGTAGTAGATGACGAGGATGTATTTTTTATTGATTTATTCTTTTTATTTTCATCTTTAGATTTGTTAAGGTTTGAAAATTTTCTGGCACTAGGAATATCCGATAATGAAGTAAATGCTTCTGACCAACTGATTCCTATTTTATGATCCTCTTCTTCCTCAAATTTAATTATATCTGAAGAGTTTAAATCAAAACTCTTATTATTATTATTATTGTTATTGTTGTTGTTGTTACTATTATTATCTTTACTACCACCACTATTATCTTTATTTTCATACCCATTTTTTTCTTCATTACTACGTGTAAATTGTGGTTTTTCCGGTAAATCCCAACCGTGAACGGAATCTCGTTCTTTATTACGCGTGTTTTCTTTATCTTTACTATATTCACGAACCCTAGAACGATCACGTTTGCGATTACTACTATCATATTCTCGACTCGAAATATTATCCCGTTCCCGAATACGATTAGATTCATGATGTCGACTACTACGACTATTACTATTATTACTATTACTATTGTGATTACTACTACTATTGTTATTATTATTATCACGGTCACGATTCCAATGTTGAAAACCTGTTGTCGTGGTCGTGGTAGGTGGACTTCTATCACGACTTCGACTTCTTTCACCAGTTGAATATTTATTACTTTTACTTGATCGATCCCTTGATGAATTTCTTCTTCGCCGATCTGAATTAAATCGATCATTACTTTCATATTGTGATGAGATATCATGATCTCGCCAAGATGGTCGTGATCTCGAATCTAAATGTCGCCAAATTGAATCGGTGGCGGTAGTGGTTTTATTATATGTTTTGTCATATGTCTTATCATATGATTTGTCATATGCTTTATCATATCGATTTGATGATGAATGACCCGATGTTGATATTCGAGATACGGATTCTTCGGAATTCGGATCAATTTCACCATCTTCCATATCATCATCAATATTTTCGTTTGGAGGTATTTCAGTCTTTTGTTCTTGTTTATCTGAATTATTATTATTATTATTATTATTATTATTATTGTTATTATTATTATTATTATTAACTTCTTTATTGGGAGTTTTTGTTGGAGTAATAGCGAGAGTGGAAAATTTATTTTTTAATGAACGTGAGGGTGGTGGTTCCGAAGGGATTTTAATGGGTGCTGATGCTGGTGGCGCCATCGATGGTGGTGNAAGCAGGAAATAAAAAAATAAAAAAGGCCCATTTATGTGGAATATGTGAAAAAATGCTTGTTCTACATTTAAATACAATCTGTAATACAGGAATACAGTGACTATATTTAATTATTTAATTAGCTTGTTTGAAATTTAGTTTATAGTTTATTGGAATGTTTATTTTATTATTTTTATTTTCATTTTATTTATTTTTATTTATTATTTTTATTATTAATTATTATTATTATTTATTTTTATTTTTATTTTTATTTTTATTTTTATTATTATTATTATTATTATTATTATTATTATTATTATTATTATTATTACTATTATTATCATCACTATAATTATTATTACTATTATTATTATTACTATTATTATTATTATTATTATTATTATTATTATTATTATTATTGTTATTATTATTATTATTATTAACTTCTTTATTGGGAGTTTTTGTTGGAGTAATAGCGAGAGTGGAAAATTTATTTTTTAATGAACGTGAGGGTGGTGGTTCCGAAGGGATTTTAATGGGTGCTGATGCTGGTGGCGCCATCGATGGTGGTGTAATTGGTGGTAGTGTGATTGGTGGTGGTGGTGCCATTGGCAGTGGCGCCATTGAAGGCAGTGGCGCCATTGACAGTGACGGTGGTGGTGATGGTATCTCATCAATTTCCATGTCAATATCATTAGCCAACGGGGTTGTGTGTTTACTATTATTAATTGGTGAGTGTGGTTCAATTAGTTCTTGTTGTTGCTGTTGCTGTTGCTGCTGTTGTATTTGAGTTTCGGCAAGTATTTTTTCGATTGCTACTTTGAATTTTGACTCTAAAAACAAAAAAAAAACAAAAAATTTTTAAAAAATTTTAAAAAAAGAAAAAAAAAGACCGAAAGTACGGAGAATACGCGATTTGTCCGTTTTATAATTATTTATTTAAAAATTAAAAAAAAAAAATATATTATTATTAAATAATATAAGCACTTACTATCATTATCTAATTCAACTTTAACGGAGTGACCTTCGGAAATTTGTTTACCATTGAAACGAATCACAGCCTCTCTAGCAGAATGCAAGGCCGTGCCTTCTATTTCTCCGAAGAATGTGACTCTGGCGATACCACGACTTTGGTGATGATGATGATTATTACTATTATTATTATTACTACTTTCCGGGTACCTTTTAACTTCACAATTTTGTATAAAACCACATTCTTCGAAAGCTTCACGAATTTGTCGCTCCGTTGTTGAATTAGTGATAGAATATATGAGAACTGAAGACTCTTTACGATTTTTCGGTTCCGTGTCTCTCTATTAAAAATTGAACAATTGAAAAAAAAAAATGGAAAAAAAAGGGTAAATGAAAAATTGAAAAATTGAAAAAATTGAAAAAATTGAAAAAATTGAAAAAAATTATTTTAATAAAAAAAAATAATAAATGAATTTAATTACCTCATACGTAAGCACCTGGAATGAATTACAATATTTTTGACGTTTCACGACTAAATTCAAAGCATAGTCTCGATTAACGCGTGGGTCCCCTAAAGGATGTCGTAATTGCTAAAAAAAATTAATCAAATTAAATATTATAATAAAATTTTTTTATCAAATCAATTTGGTTAATTTGATTTCAATTTGGTTTAATTTAAATTTTTAAAAAAAATAAAATTAATGAATTAATTTAATTGATTCGAAATTAATAAATAAAAAAATGAATATAAAAAAATGAAATGACAACACCCACATGTTCTAAGTTTTTAACTACAGCAACATTCGTTTCCTCCAAGGTTATAGAAGAAAGTTGTGGGTCATAATATATTATTATAGGATCTTGATTCCCTTGTTGAGCATTTATCAAAGGACTTGTAATATTAGTTGCCACTGAAGAAGAAGAGGAAGAAGAAGTAGTAGTAGTAGTAGCAGTAGTAGTAGAAGAAGAAGAAGAAGAAAAGTGAGAAGAAGTAGAATAATAAAAGTTAGGTTTAGATTCTTTTAATATAACTCTCGTGTTAATATCAACTTCAATCTTTGAAAAATATTCGGGTACATATGTTGTTATATTATTATTATTATTATTATTATTATTATTATTATTATTATTAATGGTATTAATAGTATTAATAGTATTAATAGTGTTTGTGGTGGTAGAAGTATTAATAATTTTAGTGTTTGTGGTGGTGAAAGGGTTGATAATGTTGGTGGTAATGATTGGGTCTATTATCGTCGTCGAAATAATGGTAGTATTATTTGGCGAATTAACGGCAACATCAGACATGAATTCTTCCTCAGACTCTTGAAAGGGCATTTATAAAAATTATTGAATACGGATGAAAGTGACTTTTGGAAGAAATTTAAAAATTGCTCAACAAAAAGATAACTATTGTTTAAGAGAGGTTTTCTTTTTTTTTAATATATATATATATATATATAAAATAATAATAATAATAATAATAATAATGAAAATGTTAGTTTTTTTTGGAGAAGATGAAATTACATAAACCACAGTGATCTTTTTATTTATATTAATATAATAGATCACGAGGAGATGATTAATCACATGATGATAGTGAGTTTCTGTCGCAAAAGTTAGATACATGAATAACAAACAATGAGTAAGAGTAATTAAATAATTTTGAGTAATTTTGAGTAATTTAATATTAATAATTACAAATTATTTGATATTATCCAAGTTGTTGTAGAAGTTTTAAATATTCCGGAAACGCGTCCTCTTATCATCATCTGTTATTTCAAAATAAATAATACCATATATATATCAATATAAATATTGTATTTATGGGTAATGTCAGTATGTCAGAGATTATATTGTGATAATGTATACACACCATAAATCACGTGTAAGTCAATAAAATAAAATAAAATAAGAATAATGTCCATATTTATAACTTTGTATATCTAATTACGATATGGTTCAGTTAGTTCTCAACTTTTTTCTTTTATTTCTTATTCTGAGGACTTCCTGGATTTCTAGACTTTCCTGACCTTTTCGAATTTTATGGATTTCATGGGTTTCCGAAATTTCCCCCCCTCTATATGTTTCTTTATGGATTATTAATAGGTATAGTACGTCCGTCAACCATCAAAATACCAGGCAGGTCAAATCCTTTTTTATTTTATAACTACTGAATATGTCTTGTCAGGTGGTGAAAGTTTATGTCACGAGAGGAGGAGGATGGTGAATACAATCTAAACAATCATTACAACTAATAAAAATAATAGATGGCGGTCATTCTCATTTTTTTAATTTGTTTTCAGTACATTTTTGCAAATACGAGTACATCGTGATGAAGAAGAAGAAGAATTACATTGAAGAGAGTGTCTCGTATGTCTTTCTTGCAGGTTGGTGGTGAGTATTTCTTATGATATCATTTGTTAACTAGGTGTTCAGAATCAAGAATGAATAAGGCACGGATGAAATAAGGCAAGAATGAGAATCAAGTGTCAAATAAATGATTAAAAAATTAATTACAGTTTTATTTATTGATAAAATATCAGAAATGATGATAAGTAATCTTATAAGAAATAAATGAAAGAATAATTATAATTTTTAATAAATGAAATTTTTAATAAATGATTATTAATAATTATTTTTATTTTTTTTTTAAAAAAAATTTTTTTTGATAGATTTATAAGTTTTAATTTATAAATTTATAGTGTAGGTTCTTTAGCTTGATTTGATCAATCATTTAAAATATTTGAAATATTTAAAATATTCAAAAACAATTATTTATTTGGTATGGTAAAAAATGGTTCTTGTGATTAATCTTTATTAAAATAAAAAAATAAATATGATCCAAAAATTTATTCCATCAAAGATAAACTGAATGAATGAATTTGAATGAATCACTATTTCAATTTATCTTTGTTTTATTAAATAGAAAATATACCAGATATAGAAAATCAAACTAAATTGATATATATATATATATAATATTATGACATCTCCTAGCATAATCATACATAATTATATATTTACGAATTGAGTAACGTTTTCACAGTAACAGAGATAAATGGGGAATGAAAAATATTACGTAATAAAAATAATAAAAATAATAATAAAAATAATAATAAAAATAATAATAAAAATAATAAAATAATAATAAAAATAATAATAATAATAATAATAATAATAATAATAATAAAAATAAAAATAAAAATAAAAATAAAAATAAAAATAAAAATAAATAATAATAATAATTAATAATAAAAATAATAAATAAAAATAAATAAAATGAAAATAAAAATAATAAAATAAACATTCCAATAAACTATAAACTAAATTTCAAACAAGCTAATTAAATAATTAAATATAGTCACTGTATTCCTGTATTACAGATTGTATTTAAATGTAGAACAAGCATTTTTTCACATATTCCACATAAATGGGCCTTTTTTATTTTTTTATTTCCTGCTTCACATTATTTACACTCACTCACATACCATTACTCTTTACATTATTTTACTTTTCTCACACTATTTGTTTGTTTTTTTAATAATTCAATATCTAAAGTATTAAATAATCAATAATATCGTCCAATGATGATTAACTAATAATTATATTATATAATTATATTATATAATTATATTATATAATTATAGTAATTCTATTATATAAATTATATTAATTCTATTATATCAATTATATCAATTATATTAATTATATTAATTAGATTATTAGATTATTAGATTATATTGGTATTGATTTATATTAATTAATAAATATTATTTGTATTAATTATAAATAAAGAATAACCTTCATTAAATTAAAAATAAAATATTAAAAAATGAATTAAAATTTAAAATAAAATTAATTACCATCATATTGTTATCATATTGTATTGTTATAAATTTATCCAGATATTGTTTTTTTATCCATTTTTGTATATTATTATTTGATAATAAATAATCAAAATGATTTGATTTGCGCGGGATTATTGCGATTTATAGGTTTATTATGGATTATTGTGGATTATTGTGTTTTATTGTGGTTTATTGTTTTTTTTTATTGTTTTGAAAATGATTTTGAAAATTGTTGCGAAATTTAGTTCAATTTCAGATTTTTAAATATAACCAATCAAAATATTTACCGGTAAATTAGCAACTTAATTTAATTGGATTGTATAAATAAATTAATATAAAAAATATCCTAACTGCTAAATATGTTACTCAATTCTATAACTAATCAATCGATTCTATTTACTATTCTAATCGATTCTATTTACTATTCTAATCTATTCTATTTATTATTCGATTACTATTAACTATTATATTTACTTCTGCTCGATTAGTTTACTGAATTATTTCGTTTACTTGCATCAATAATAAAATATTTAAAATATTTATAAAGTATAAATAGGTTAAAATAGGCTAAAATAGGCTAAAATAGGCTAAAATAGGCTAAAATAAGCTAAAATAGATTAAAATAGACTAAAATAGGTGGGGAATTAGTGAAACTGACATTTTTTATCCTGAATATATATATGAATATATACATAGAATAATCATTATATACTTATATACTTTATCATCATCATTTTATATACTTTCATATTATATACATCATTAATCATTCATCATTCATTCACCATCATATCATTTATATATATGTATATTACTTTCATTCATCATCATCATATATCATCTTTATACATACAAATATATGTAAAAAATATGTAAAATATGTAAAATATAAATATATAAAATACATGTGTACATAAATTGTATAAATTATATAAATTATATAAATTTCAATAATAAAAATAACGAAATCACCCTTTTTTTTAAAACTATGGTTTAACTTATTCTACGTTTCTAATTTGAGTATAATGTAATGTCTATTTTATTATATTTTCACTAAACAACAGTTTTTTTAGTGCTCTATGCGGTGTGCAACCCATAAATCTCCTGCTTGGGGCTTTTTTTGTACTTGCATCAATTTATTATAATTAATTTTATCGATTTTAATATATAATTCGATATTATAGGATAATTAGGATAATTAGGATAATTATTATTTATTTATAATGATTATTATATCGAATACAATTATTATAATTATTGTCAGCTATATTTATAGTTTTCCCTTTATTATCGGATTATTATTATTTTATTATAATAAGTAATAATAATTATAAAATTACACCATCACATATCACCACTCATCATCATCATCATCATCATCATCATCATCATCATAACAACTTCTAATAAATCCTTCCTTCACTTATTTACTTACCTAACATTCAATATTTGATATTCAATATTTGATATTCAATATTTGATATTCATATTTGATATTCATTCATTTTTATTCATTTTTATTTTTTATTTTTTATTCACTTTTTTATTCATTTTTTTATTCATTTTTTTTTATTCATGTTTTATATTCATAAATCTAATATAACTCATCAAATTATATCATATATATATAACTCATATATAACTTTATATATATACTTTATTATATACTCAAATATTCAATTAAACACAAACAACAACACAAAAAAAAAAAAAAAAATCATCAACAACAACACAACAGAAATCAACAACCCCCACTTTAATAACTTTTATAGTCATCTACCCAGACTATCAATCGTACTATCATCGTACTAGTTTTTTTTTTTTCTTACAACACAAAAAAAAAAAAAAAAAGAAGGAAAAAAAAAGAGAAAAAGATGAAAATAGGGGAATAATAATAATAAGGGGAGAAGAAAAGGGTAAGAAAAAAAAAAAACTAGTACGATGATAGTACGATTGATAGTCTGGGTAGATGACTATAAAAGTTATTAAAGTGGGGGTTGTTGATTTCTGTTGTGTTGTTGTTGATGATTTTTTTTTTTTTTGATTATATTTACTTTACTTTATCTTATACTTTTATTCTTATACGTTGTCTATACGTTGTTGTTTATATTCCGCTTGTTCTAATAAATAAATAATATATCTTGAGATATCTTATTTTTTTCTGTTGTTTTGCTTATCAACTAATATGTCGTCGTCATAGAACCATTAAAAACAAAAATCCCGCTTATTCTTCCATTCCAAAATATTCTATATATATATATATATATATATATATATTGATAGTTTCACTGATAAAAAAAAAAAGTCGTGTGCTCTTCTGATATATATTTATAATATTTGTATCCTGCTTATATCTCCATTTTTTTTTCTTCTCCCTTTTCTCTTTGTGTATTTTATTTCTGTCTACTCTACATTTATTCTACTCTACATTTACTCTTGATATTCCAGTTTTTTTATATTCTGGATTCTAATTGTCTATATTCTTAATATTCTTATCGTGTTATTACCTTAGTACTATACATTAAAAACTTCAAAAAACTTATATAGACTATATTATCAACAAACATTATCATATTATTACAAAATATTTTTACCTTTATTATTAATAGAGAATATTCTATCAAGGGTGTGAGAGGGATTTAAGCTTTTCTTCATTTACTTCCATTTAAAATATTATAGAGAAAAAAAGCTGCACATTTTGTCTATTATTATTATTATTATTATTATTATTATTATTATTATTATTATTAGCAGTATTCATAGTATTCATAGTATTATTATTTAATATTATTAGTATTATTAGTATTATTATTTAGCAACTGCAGAAAATAAAATAATAACAAAATAATAATAAGAAGAAGAAATAATAATTTTAATCAAAATAGGAAGAAACCATAATAATCAAAAAAAAAAAAATCACAACAAATCAAAATAATAATTAAATAGAAAAAGAAACTGAATCTAGGTATTCTACTACAATTTGATTGTAGTGTTAGTCTCTGAAAAAAAAAAAAATGGAATCCATCATAGATCGTCCTCTACTACGGCGGTCCTTAAGGATACGTAATAGGGACGAAAGAAGACGACGTGAAGAATTAGAACGTAAAGAATTAGAAGAACGAAAAGCTTTATTACGTATTCCTAAACGACTTACCAAACAAAAAACTACTATACGAGTTTCTTCTTCTTCTAAAACTACCACCATCACTTCTTCCCCTTCATCATCCTCCTCCTCTAAAAATATTCATCATATTAATTGTGATCATAATCATATTCATAAGCCTAAAAGGAAAAAGATCTTTCAGTATAGCTTTTCTCAGTTAAATACTTCTCCTACTCACCTTACAAATATTCCGTTAGATATGTTATTATACTTGTTGGAATTTTTAGGTGAGTAATTTTTTATAATATTAATTTTTAATTATTATTATTATTTTTTTTTTTAATTAATTTTTTAACGAATTTTTTAATAATTTAATGTCGCGTAAAAAAAAAATAAAATAAAATAAAATAATAAAACCAAATATATTATTAGATGGTAAGTTCATTTTCGATCAATGTTACAAAGTAATAAATTTATATAGAATTATTCGATCTTATAAAATCTTAGCTATATAGTATATAGTATATAGTATGGTAGTATTTTGGTGACTATGGGATTAAGAATAAATAAATTGTGGATGAATGAATTTCTTGGATAAATTTTTGTTGATATATAAAATTTTGGAGGTTGATCTTTCCAAAAACAAATGCTGGAATTATATGGTGGAAGCATGTGTGGGTGGAAATAATTTGTGGATTCAATTATGGATAAAATTATGATTAAATTTTAAGATTTTTGCTAGTGGAAAGTGTGGCTTCACATTACAAAATACACAAATGACATTTTTTATACACATACATAATATATTAGATATTAGATATTTTTTAATTTATACCAAATTTCTCAATTCTTCATTTTCTTTCATTTTTTTTTTTTTAAAAAAAAAAAAGGTCCGTCGCTAGCAACCATGGAACAAGTTTCAAAATCATTTCGTTATATCATTCGTGGTCGACATAGTCCATATCGATTCTTATATTACAATCTATTGGCAATGTATTGTCCACAAGATGATATGAATGTATTAGAGAATAATGAGCAAGAACATCCAAATCATGCACCCGTTCTACCAAAAATAACGAAAGCTTATGCTAAAAAGGAAGCGAGGGAATTTAAAGTTTCTGATTGGAAAGTGTGTATCTTAAAAATATTTTTATTTTTTATTTTTATAAAAAAATTTATTGTGAATTTTTTTTTAATAATTTTAATTTTAATTTTAATTTTTTAATTTTAATAAATTCTAATAATTCCAATTCATTCATTCATTTAGATTCAGGTGATTATTTTTATTTATTTGTTGTTTAATTTATTTAATTTTCAATTTATTTACATTTTAAATTTCAATTATAATATATTATATAATTTTCAGTTTGTGGAATCCTACAAATATTATGTAACCCAAGTATGTACAATCTGTGGTGATTCTGGTGATCCAATTCCAATATGGGAAGTCCGTTTGTGTCGATTTTGCATCGTCAGGCAATTAGTTAATAAGAGTGCATTATATGCATACTCTTTAACTGCTAAGGAAATTGAAGTGCTTAAGGTTTGTATATTAATTAATCAATCAATTAACATAAAATCTTTATTAATTATTATTATTAAATTATATATATCTAGCCATGGAAAACTTATGTATATGATCTAGGCATGCATTGTACTTTCTATCTACGTACCCACCTTGATCATCTTCGACGTCAAAAATATTCTGATCCTCAAATCGCTCTGGATGCTGATGTTGAAAAACGTCAATCCGAAAGGTTTGAAAAAGAAAATCTTAAACGTAAAAGAAAGCAAAAGGAACAAGAGGAATCTTATATAGAACGAACGGCCGCCGTACTTCAATGTTTTAAAGATCTTCGACTAAAAGCTGATTTGGCTGTCATGGAAGAATGGTGGTTTCCTAAAGAACTTAAATTAGAAATTCAAGAGGTATTTAAAAAAATATTATTATTATTATTATTATTATTATTATTATTCCTAAATTCTGGATATTAATTTTTATATATTTTTAATCCATTTCATAGTACATTTCTAATAAGACTAATAATAGTTTGGCCCGTAAACGTCTTCGTCTCTCTATGGAACAAGATCATGATAATAGTAACAATAATAACAATAACAATAGTAACAATAATAATAATAATACTACAACCATTAATCCTTCATCAACAGTAAAAAGTAAAGCTCTTCGTAAAACTTTAGATGAGATCATGCAAGAATTACGTCAAGTAGTCGTACCACGAGTTGAAAGATTAATGGAATTAAATCATAGATTATTAGCTGATAATATACCAATTGAAAAACTACGGATGGATTTAGATTTAAAAACTCGAAGAATGCATGATGATTATGTATTAGGTGTTCAAGCTTATTCTTCTTCATCTCTATCATCTTCTTCACCCTCATCATCTTCATCATCTTCATCACCTTCATCGTCTTCATCACCATCATCATCTTCTTCCTTTGAGTATCCATTAACCGCTTCACGAACTCGAGGTGAAATTCTAAGTTATTTCACTCGGGAAAAAAAATTCGAATCATCTATCAACATTACATTCTTTTCTTCGGTGACTCCAGAAGATTTTTTATGTTATTCATTGGATGTGAAAAGATTTGTACAAGATGCTCGTGAGTGGTGGGCTCGTCGAGGTAAAAAACCACCACCCGATAAATGTGGAGAATTATATTTAGCCCGAGTTCGTAAACGACAAGCTTGGCTTAGGAATGATATGTCATTAGTGCAAACTCAAGAAAATTGGAGGAGAGAATTATTGGAACGTAAATTACGAGAAAAGGTTGATTGGTATTTTACGGATTTACCAAGGTGCATAACCGAACTTAGAAATTTATATGAACGTAATTTACAACGACGGATGAGAAATAGAGAACATTTCTGGATGAAGGTTCAAATATAATTTAATTTATTTAATTAGTTTAATTGACTTTTATTGGTTTATTTTTTTATTTAAATTTTTTTTATTTTTTTTTATTATTTTGTAATTTTTTTAGGGTATATCATCACAAACTGAAATGGAGGAACCACCGGAAAGATTGAAACAAATGTATTGTGATTATGAAGATTTCATAAAGAATTGTAATGGATTTTGTTCAACTGAAGATGGTTATTGCGGTTGTTTAGAATGTGGGTTTTTAATTAATTAATTATTATTATTATTATTATTATTTTATTGTTTGAATATTTTTTTTTTTTTGAATATTTTATTGATTTATTAATTTATTTTAATTTATTAATTTATTTTAATTTATTAATTCATTAAATTTATTAAATATTTTTTAATACTTTAAAGATGCTGCAAAAGACATAATCAGAGCAAATACAGTATTGAGACGTAAAGAATGGATGGATGCACAATTACGAAAATTCCGAGAGATTGGTTATCGTGGTCCTGAATATCTATTATGTCCGGAAGCAAAAGAAGAATATTATTATGCTGCTAGAAGTAAGTAAAATAAAATTAAAAATATTTAAGAAAAAATGAAATGTAGATAAATAATAATAATAATAATAATAATAATAATAATAATAATAATAATAATAATAATAATAATAATAATAATAATAATAATAATAATAATAATAATGCTAATTTAATTATAATCTAATAATTTAATGACTTCAGATGTTACAATTCCAAAAAGAGCTGCAGTTATGTACATTTGTCGAGCCGAAAGATTTATGCAACGATTACTTAACGAGGTTCCAACATTTTCGGCTGAATTAATTACCGCCGATGCACGCGATTGGTATAAACGTTGTCTTGGGATTGTATCGGATTTTTATGATCCACCACGTCGACCTTGTTCATGGACAGCTTTTACTTCACATTGTTATTATTACGAAGTTCATACCAACGC
>PQFF01000223.1:275472-298323 GCA_003547095.1 Diversispora epigaea | reverse complement strand
AAAAAAAAAAAAAAAAAAAAAAAAAAATTGAACAAATGATTTATTAGTAGTAAACATAGCATCTGTTATCTTTTTCTACTCAATAAATTGAAAAATCATTGCAAATTTTTTTTTGGTTTTAAATTGTAAATAAAAATAAAATAATAATAATAAAAAATTCAAATAAAAAAAAAAATAAAATCTTTAAAATCAATGATTTAAAAAAATTGACTATTTATTTTATATTTCTTAATATTTTCTTAATATTTTCTTAATATTTTCTTAATATTTTCTTAATATTTTCTTTAATAATATTTCTTAATATTCAGGGTCTTGAATTTTTAATTACAGATCTACAGAACAGATTTACAGATGCATTGTTTATAAAAAAATTACATGAAATCTTTTAACCTATAAAAGGTCAAATCCACAATTTTTTACACAATAAATGTTTTTGTATACAAAAACCACAACATCTTTTTTGTGTATTGTACAAATAGAAGAAAAGGATAGATAGATAACAAAAAAAAAAAAAGAATTAACTATATAGGAATTTATTTTTGATTTAGACAAAAAAAACGAAAAACCGAACTTCTCACACACATGTTAAAGTCATTTTGTGTATAGTTACCCAGGTGAACCTCTATTCGAATATGGATTCTCGGATGCAAGACAATAGACCAATAGACTCAAATGGATTCGTCATACCTTTTCAATGATGATTTTCATTTATCTATTTTGATTTTTATTTTATTCTGTCATCAAAATCGTCTCGTTTATACAGGTCAGGTTTTATGATATAATAGGCAATTGTCGGCTGATAATCTGTAAACTATATATAAACCTCATTCTCAAACGTAAGATCTCAACCTTTCCTCCATTTATTATTATTGATCTTTTTTTTTTTTTTACGACCAGATTTTTTGTGAGTTCCCAGGGGGGTTTGTTAAATAATCACTCCCTTGTTTTTTTTTTCAAATCTTTTTTTAAATTATTATTTGAAAAAAAAAAAATACAATAATATGAATATCACGACGGAGGCATTTTTTATGAGTACTAAAATATTTAATAACATACGAAACCCCGTTTTTAGAACTTTTACGACAATGGCAAACCCTAAAGTTTTTTTTAAAGTCGCTTTTCCTGATAATTCACAAGGCGTGAGTAAAAAAAAAAAATTTTTTTATTTTTTAAGAATGAATGAATGAATTTTGGATAATTATCAATTATTAATTATTATAATTAAATTTTTCTTTGTTTAATAGATTATCAAGTTTGAATTGAGAGCTGACGTCGTTCCCAAGACTGGTAAATAAATATATATTTTGATATTTATTATATATAAAGGTTAAATATTTTATTATCGTCATTTAAAAAAAATTATTATTATTATTATTATTATTTTTTTTTTTTATATAATTAGCTGATAATTTCAGAGCATTATGCACTGGTGAAAAAGGTTTTGGTTTCAGAGGTTCGAAATTTCATCGAATCATTCCTCAATTCATGATTCAAGGAGGAGATTTCACCAAAGGTGACGGAACTGGTGGTAAATCAATTTACGGGGAAAAATTTAAAGATGAAAATTTTCAATTGAAGCATACTGGACCTGGTAAATTCATTCATTTCATCGTATCGCATCGCATCGAATATGATCATTCATTCATTCATTCATTCATTCATTGAAAGATGATCATTTCATAAAGATGATGATGATCATTTCATAAAGATGATCATTTCATACATGAAGATGATCAATTTCATAAAGTTGATCAATAACCTGAAATATATTTTATTGTATATTTTTATAGGTATTCTCTCCATGGCTAATGCTGGACCAAATACTAATGGATCTCAATTCTTTATTTGTACTGTCAAGACCCCTTGGTTGGATAATAAACATGTAGTTTTCGGTCATGTCATTGATGGTTAGTGATGATCGATCGATTAATTGTGAAATATTTTATTTTATATTAATAATAATATTAATTATTTTATTAATTATTTTATTAATTATTTTATTAATTGTTTTCTTATAATTAAATAAAATTTAGGCTTGGATGTTGCGTATAAGATTGAAACTTACGGTTCAAGCTCTGGTACTCCTAAAAATCCTATTTTGATTGTTGATTGTGGTGAATGCTAAAAAAAAAATTATATTTTAATAAATTTAAATATTGTATTATTTTTTACCAAATTTTATAAATTTTATCACGATTTCTCTTCTTTTTTTTTTAAAACCAAAAAAAAAAAAATCAAAAATTTTTTGAACCATAAAGAAATAATAATAATTTAATAAAAAAATACAATTTTTTTCCGATGCTGTTCACATAGTAAATAAAAATCTCATCTTTATGCATATTTCGAAATTGAATATAAAAATAATCATCGTTTTTTTTCACAATAAATAAATAAGAGAATTTATTAATGTAATAAAATTGGTTTAATTAGTTTAATTTAATTTTATAATTTTATAAAATGTGTAATGTGTATGTGTTTAATCCNTATTAATTATTTTATTAATTATTTTATTAATTGTTTTCTTATAATTAAATAAAATTTAGGCTTGGATGTTGCGTATAAGATTGAAACTTACGGTTCAAGCTCTGGTACTCCTAAAAATCCTATTTTGATTGTTGATTGTGGTGAATGCTAAAAAAAAAATTATATTTTAATAAATTTAAATATTGTATTATTTTTTACCAAATTTTATAAATTTTATCACGATTTCTCTTCTTTTTTTTTTAAAACCAAAAAAAAAAAAATCAAAAATTTTTTGAACCATAAAGAAATAATAATAATTTAATAAAAAAATACAATTTTTTTCCGATGCTGTTCACATAGTAAATAAAAATCTCATCTTTATGCATATTTCGAAATTGAATATAAAAATAATCATCGTTTTTTTTCACAATAAATAAATAAGAGAATTTATTAATGTAATAAAATTGGTTTAATTAGTTTAATTTAATTTTATAATTTTATAAAATGTGTAATGTGTATGTGTTTAATCCTTTACGGAAATTTTAATTTTAACGAAACGCAAAAAAAAAAAATGCATTGGAATTATCTTGATACAGTAATAAAAAAAAATAATTGAAATAAATATTTACATAATTAATTTAAATAATATTAAATGTTCAAAAATAATTAAATAGAATGGTTTAAAATGGTTAAATAGTTTAAAAATGTAAAATATAAAAAAATTTTATTCCATATATTGAATAAATTATAAATTGTATAAATTGTATAGAAATAAATAAAATTATATTATGAAATTGGTTGATATTCTGCTCTTCTTCGATATCTTTGATAATGATGTAAACCAAGTCCACCTCCCATAGTAATAAAGGTAGCAACTAATATTCCAATCGTAATTCCAAAGAATGCACTTCCAATTTGAGATCCTTCATTTCTAGGTAATAAAACTTTATCAACTTCATAAATCGCTCCTCCATTCCAAGTTTTTCCAATACCAGTTATTTTAGCTTTACCTAATAAACTAAATTTACCTTTAACTTCTATTTTATATCCTCCATATAAAATATCTCTTCTTATTATTAATTTAGCATCATTAGATAATAATGTAGGAAATTCTTTTCCTTCATAAAGTTCAGGACTTATTCCAGGAATAACATGTAATCTAACTAATCGAGAAACTTCATCAGGTTCATCTAACGAAATATTTTTTTTAATTATCATTTCTCTAAATGCATTATCAGTAGGAGAAATAATAATAAATGGTTCGGAAGTATTTTTAAGAATTTCTGAAAGATTAGCTATCTTTAAAATTTTTAACATAGTAGTAGCACCAATTCCTTTAAGAATTTTATCTAAAGTAATATGTAAACTTGGTGGAAGTTGTACAGAATCAACTATATGTAAAACTCCCGATGAAGTAAGTACATCAGGTTGAACAATTGTTGAAGTTCCATTAGCAATTTCAACATTTATTTCTTCACCATCACGTATAATATTTAATGGATTACCATCAATTGTTGTATATTGAGATTCACCTTGAGGAATATCTTCGGTTAATATAGTTTCATTAAGCATATGATATCCTACCACACTTCTTAAATCATCTTTACCATCAGGATGTAAAAGATAACTTGTTACAAGTCCAATTTTTGTAAATGCTGAATTAGTTGGAGCAAAAATGGTTACCCAATTAGCATTCTGAACTTCGGTATGCATGTCACTTGCAAATACTGCACTAACAAAAGCATTAAGTTGCCTGTTACGTATAGCATATGACATGACGTCACTGGGTGGAGAGAGCGTTTTTGATATCAGATAAATAATGGAATTTCCAATCTCAACTATTTACATAAAATAATGTAAAGAATATATAATATTAATTTTGATATTAATTTTGATATTAATTTTGATATTAATTTTGATATTAATTTTGATATTAATTTTGATATTAATTTTGATATTAATTTTGATATTAATTTTGATATCAATTTTGATATTAATTTTGATATTAATAAAATATTTAATTAAATATTAAAGTTAAAACTTACCAGGGTCGCCAATAACGTTTGCATCATTAATCAGAATTTCCGCTCTTCTACTTGAATATTCTTTTTTATTTTCTTTACTATAATCAGGTAAAATCGCTATTTCCGATCTTTGCCTATGATTCCTTAATTTATCAGTTCTCAATTCGGTCTTAATAAACATATGATTTTTGAGATCTTTAACTTTATATTTTCCTTCTACAATATGATATTTTAAAACTTCCGTACGAGCATTTTCATCATATAAATCATCTCGAGGAGCAAATATCGTATATGAAGCATTCCTATCTTCTATATATTTATCTAATCCATATTTCATAAATCCTGATACAATTTTGGTAGCTCTCATTCCACATAAATATTTGTGTGCATTGAAAAATAATGCTTGAGGAATTGAAATATTATTCACAACATGAATAACACCTAAATTAATAATAATAATAATAATAATAATAATAATAATAAAGTTAATTATGAAAGTCGATATTTAAATTCAGAGAATCGTAGAAAACTCATTAATTACCATTTTCTGCCAACATATCTTTTAAGGTAACAAGTCCATTGGAAACACGAATATTTCCGTGTTCATCTCGATTGATTTCTAAAGGCTCTCCTTGTTCCGTTTCCACTATTTTTTAAAAATAAATAATAAAAAAATAAATAATAAATAAAGATATAATGATATAATGAATGAATAATTAACAATCCAAAAAAAAAAAAAAAAAATTAATCTAAAGTAATCTAAAGTAATCTCTGAAAATTTTAAAACATACGTTCAGTTGTGCCCTGTTTCACGGAAGATGAATAAAGAACTTTATCAAAATNACTTTATATTTTCCTTCTACAATATGATATTTTAAAACTTCCGTACGAGCATTTTCATCATATAAATCATCTCGAGGAGCAAATATCGTATATGAAGCATTCCTATCTTCTATATATTTATCTAATCCATATTTCATAAATCCTGATACAATTTTGGTAGCTCTCATTCCACATAAATATTTGTGTGCATTGAAAAATAATGCTTGAGGAATTGAAATATTATTCACAACATGAATAACACCTAAATTAATAATAATAATAATAATAATAATAATAATAAAGTTAATTATGAAAGTCGATATTTAAATTCAGAGAATCGTAGAAAACTCATTAATTACCATTTTCTGCCAACATATCTTTTAAGGTAACAAGTCCATTGGAAACACGAATATTTCCGTGTTCATCTCGATTGATTTCTAAAGGCTCTCCTTGTTCCGTTTCCACTATTTTTTAAAAATAAATAATAAAAAAATAAATAATAAATAAAGATATAATGATATAATGAATGAATAATTAACAATCCAAAAAAAAAAAAAAAAAATTAATCTAAAGTAATCTAAAGTAATCTCTGAAAATTTTAAAACATACGTTCAGTTGTGCCCTGTTTCACGGAAGATGAATAAAGAACTTTATCAAAATGTAATTGATGTTTAATAAGAATTGTAGCATCATTAATTCCACCACCACATTCACCGGTTAAATATTCTCTCTCAACACTTTTAAATTGATGATTAATTGCATCATCCGTAACAGCAAAGACAGTTATATGATTTCCGTATTTTATTTTGCGTTCCAGTTTAGTATTACGAAGATAATTTGCGAAAATATGAAGTTGATCAATTGATGATAATGTCTCAACTACATAAAATAATAATAATAATAATAATAATAATAACAATAATAAAAAATAAATAATAGCAAAAATTAATTAAAAAAAATATCGTTAAAAAATCAATTATATATATATATATATTATTACTTACAAGCATCAAGAGGAGTTTTCAACACTTTGTCAATCACGTGAATAATACCGTTATCGGCCATCAAGTCAGTATTAATGATCTTGGCATTTCCAATATATTTTTCATCAGAAATTTCGACTTTTAATTTTTGTCCTATATTCCCTTTCCCAAGTTTATCAGCTATCTCTAAATGAGTTGCTAATAATTGTCCGTTAAAAAATTCATCACCTCTGAGCTCTAAATTTAAAAGGTGATAGAGCATGCGCTCCTTAGTAATAAAAGGTTCATATTCAAATGCTTCATTTACCGGAGCAAACAAAGTTGCAGTTGGTAAATGATTTATATAAGGTATAAGTTGTGTTCGTTGAAGGTTTTGAATTAGTTTGATAAACCTTTCGTCTTCACTAAGAACATCTATAAAAGTAGTTTTTGCTTCTACGAAACTTAAAGGAACAATAAAGGGGTTGTTGTTTAAGTGAAAAAGAAAAGGAATTGATGGAAAAAGAATAAAAAGATGAAATAATAATATTGATAACAAATTAAAATGTCTGATTAATTGCATTTTTATTTTATTATTATTATTATTATTATTATTATTATTATTATTATTATTATTATTATTATTATTATTATTATTATTATTATTGTTATTATTATTGTTATTATTATATAATATATATATAAAATCACCTTTTTAATGATAAAGAGAGAGAAGGAGGGAGGGAAGGGAGGAGAGAGAAAAGAAGAAGAAGAAGAAGAGAAAGAAAAAGAATAGAAATTAAATTTACTTTGCCTCGGTATAACTGACCCGATTAAGTATTTGAATGTATTGGTTATCATGTGATTTGTACAAAAATGATAAATTGAAAGGTTTGATGGCGTGAGTAAATGGGGTAAAATGGGTAAAATGTACAAAATAAGAAAATTGCATCATCTTTGCGTCATTCATCTCGATCCGTAGTAGGTTTTTTTTTTTGTTTTATTCTTTCGAGGGAACCGAGGATCTTTGGAACCACTTTACAAAAGTTAATATGCTTAATTGTAATAAATAAATAAAGAAATATTTATTAATCTTATGAAACAAATCTAGAAAGCGAATAAAGCAGTTTTGGGATTTATTGAATGCATCTGTCACTTGATCTGCATTGAAAGATAAAATATGTATATATATAACATAATAAATTAATATTTTAATTGATATTAAATAACTATAAATCAACTATAAATCAACTTTACAGCATTTCTTTCATCTTGACTCAATAATGAAATAAGAAATCCTTTTCTCACACAATTTCTCACCAATGGTAGTTGCTGTCATAAATTATGATACGAGTAACCTTGTTAAATAAATAAATATGTATTCTTCTTTGAGGGGTATGATTTCATAACAAAAAAATTATTGGTTGAAATATTATTGATATTAAACTTAAAAAAAAGTTCAAAATACAAGGTAATACAAAGTAACAAATGATAATGAAGAAGAACAAAACAAATTTATATAAAACGTTTTTTATTATTATTATTCTCTTTTATTTCATATAATAATAATTTAAATCTAATCAAACGGTAATCTTCTTACAGTACCTTCTCTTATACCCATTTGATTTGCACCTATGGCACTAGGAATTTTTATACCACAACAATCAGGAAATTCTTGACCAAAAGCATGAATATGCACATGATCACCATTTTTTTCTTCTCCTTGACAACTTCCATTTTCATTTACATAATTATCAGTTTCCATATTACTACTACCTTTAAAAGATATTAATGATCCAAACATAAAATGTTGCATTATTGGTAATTTTGCTAATACTTCCGCCTTATACATTTTAAGCATTCCTTCATTAACTTTTTTCCATTCTTTAACACCTATTAATAAATAAACAGTAATAATCAATAATTGATATATAATAATCAATAATTAATATATAATAATCAATATCAATAATTAATATAAAATAATCAATAATTAATATATAATAATCAATAATTAATATATAACAATCAATAATTAATAATTAATAATAATTACCAGATATGTCATTCAACATCGGTGAATTCCAACTAAGAGTAGCAGTTTTAATCTAAAAATTATATTAAATTGATTAATTTAAATATTTCCAAATTCAACAAATAATAAACAAATAATGATAAAAATAATGGATAATAATAATGGATAATAATAATGGATAATAATAATGGATAATAAAATTGACATACAGAATTAATAAATTGAATACAAGCCAAGTATAAATATTCTTTTGAATATTCTTCTATCACATCTTTATCATGAATTGATTTAGGTCGAATATATTTATGACCTATTAATTGAGCCGATCCAAACAGAAAAGGTAAAAAATGATAATCATCTAATCCCCATACTCCATGAGATCCCGCTGGTTCAAGCCAATAATTTAATTGAAGATTTCTCATTACTTCTAAATAACTTTTAAAAATTCTTAATACTAAAGAAGAATAATCATTTGGTCCAATTATTCCTAATTTTTCAAGGCATAATCTTGAAAAAAAATTAATAAATTAATTAATTATAAAATTAATGAATGAATATATTACAAGAATTCATAACTTACAACCATGCTATAAAATTCGCCTCATGACCAGTTCCATAATCAATTCTTGTTCGATTTCCCCAACTTTCTACAAAATATCGTGAAATTTCTGGTATAGATTCTTCTGGAATTTCTAAATTTTTGTGAAGTTCTTCAGCTGTCTAATATAAAATATGAAAAAAAAAAAATCATAAAATTTATGAAAATTATTAAAAATTATGCAGAATTATGCAAAATTATGAAAAATTATGAAAAATTATATTAAACAATACAATTTATTAATAATATTAATACATCATTCTTCTTACACTAGTAACTTGATCATAAAAATCACGAAATGCAGGATTTCCAAATCGACTCTTTTCATTATTTACTGGAGGAAGTTTTATACGATATTTATTTACTGTATCTAGAATTTCTAATATTTTTACTAATATCTATGTTAAATTTTTTAGTCAGTTCAATTAATTGAATTAATTTGAAAAAATAAAAATAAGATAAATATAAAAAAATCAAATAAAAAAAAAACCTACTAGAGAAAGTACGCATTCGGTACTAAGCTTTTGTCCTTTAACGGATTCATTCAACCTTTCAATGAATGAAAAGAAATCTGAGTATGACTGAGACTCTTGGAATCTTTCTAAATCCTCTTTGGTCAAAATTTCACGTTTGGGAATCACGAAATTCGTTGTAGAAGTCATATTTTTATTGGAAAAAAAAAAACTCGAATAACCTTTTGAGTAACGAATGATGTGATGATTGACATATTTTAATTATTTATTATATATTTATTATTCGACCATACAATGACGTAATTGCGGCACCCTATTTACCGTAGTAAAAAAAAAACTTGAAGCGGATTTTTTCAGCTTTATTGTTCCCATATATTATTATTATTATATATATATTATTATTATATATTGTATCTTTATTGTATCTTTATTGAAGACATAAATTGAAAATATTTTAAAAGGTAAAATTTCAAATAACTTTTTAATAGCTTTTATATATAATTAGAATTACAAAAAAAAATCATAAAAAATTTTTCACCCTTTTTTTTATTTTTTTTTTTACTTTGATATTTCACTATTTATTCTGTGACCCCCTTTTTATTATTTTTATTTTTATTTTTATTAATATTAAAAATATTAGTTAATCATGATAAACGAAAGTTATCTTACAATACAACAAGCTAACGCTCAACAGCAACAACAGCAACAACAACAGCAACAACAACAACAACCGCAACAACCACCACCAACACAACAACCACAACATATTCCACAAGTTCAACAAGTTCAGCAACAGCCTCCACAGATTCCCATACATTCAAATAATAATAATGACCTTCAATTTAAGAAAGATCATCAAAAATTATTTAATGCATNGAAATTCGTTGTAGAAGTCATATTTTTATTGGAAAAAAAAAAACTCGAATAACCTTTTGAGTAACGAATGATGTGATGATTGACATATTTTAATTATTTATTATATATTTATTATTCGACCATACAATGACGTAATTGCGGCACCCTATTTACCGTAGTAAAAAAAAAACTTGAAGCGGATTTTTTCAGCTTTATTGTTCCCATATATTATTATTATTATATATATATTATTATTATATATTGTATCTTTATTGTATCTTTATTGAAGACATAAATTGAAAATATTTTAAAAGGTAAAATTTCAAATAACTTTTTAATAGCTTTTATATATAATTAGAATTACAAAAAAAAATCATAAAAAATTTTTCACCCTTTTTTTTATTTTTTTTTTTACTTTGATATTTCACTATTTATTCTGTGACCCCCTTTTTATTATTTTTATTTTTATTTTTATTAATATTAAAAATATTAGTTAATCATGATAAACGAAAGTTATCTTACAATACAACAAGCTAACGCTCAACAGCAACAACAGCAACAACAACAGCAACAACAACAACAACCGCAACAACCACCACCAACACAACAACCACAACATATTCCACAAGTTCAACAAGTTCAGCAACAGCCTCCACAGATTCCCATACATTCAAATAATAATAATGACCTTCAATTTAAGAAAGATCATCAAAAATTATTTAATGCATACGTTTATGACTTTTTAAAACGTAGTGGAGCAACTGAAGCAGCTCGCGCTTATCTACAAACAGTAGATATTCAAAGTTTTATTAAAAATGAGAATAATAATAATGGTAATTCTGATAATAATAATAATGAATCATTACCAGAAATTACTTTACCCAATAGTGAAGATGGTTTCTTATATGAATGGTGGATGGTATTTTGGGATCTTTGTTGCGCAAATGGAAATACAAGTAGACCGAGTACAGAAAATGCACAACGATATCTTGAACAGGTAAAATATATAGATATATATATATATATATGTATATATGTATATGTATATGTATATATTATTTTTAATTTCTTTAAATTGATAATAAAAATGATGATGATAATAAAAATGATGATAATAATAATAATAATAATAATAATAATTATTTATTTATTTATTTTTTTAATAATAAACAAAATGATAAAGCTACGTAATAATAGTCGAAATAACAATAATCGATTGCGGATGATTCCAGATCAATTACAACAAATTCCAATGAGTTACGCACATATGATCGGTCAAGGAATTCAACATCAATTACAACAACCACCAAGAATAACTCAAGCTCTTCAGCAACAGCGTCAACAAGCAGCACATCAACAGCAACAAGCAGCACATCAACAGCAACAAGCAGCACATCAACAGCAACAACAACAACAACAACAACAACAACAAACATCACAACCTCAACCAACACAACAACCTCCTCAATCACAAACTCAACCTCCTCCCCCTACCGTCGCAGCATCACATCAAGTGGTTCCAGTTAATGTTGAAACTAATTCAAATAATGAAAATATGATTATGAAGGGCATTCAAAATCAACTTATGTAAGTTGAATATTTTAGTTGTTATTGTTCTTTTATTGAAATTCATATTCTTAATCGAAATTAATTGAAATTAATTGAAATTCTTATTCTTGATTCAAAATTTCATTCTTGATTCATTTCTTGATTCATTCTTGATTGACATTGTCTTAATAGACACCAAATGCAGAATAATAGTGTAATGATGCATCAACAGCAGCAGCAGCAGCAACAACAGCAGCAGCAGCAGCAACAACAACAACAACAACAACAACAACAACAACAAAATCCTCAACAACATGTACCAACTCAAGTTCAAGTTTCACAAACCCAAGCTACAATTCAAGTTCATAATCCTCAACAAATCTCTTCCAATCAAGCTGTACAGAATACTAACGTGAATCAAACAAATCTGTCACCCAATAAACGACAAAGAATGATGCCGCCTGATTCGTCTGGAAATTATTTGTCTGGTAAGTGTTCCAGATCTCACGTTATTTATAATTATATTTTATATATATATTATATTTTATATATATATTTTTAATTTTTTTTAATTTTTTTTAATTTTTTTTTTAATTTTTTTTTTAATACTTTTAATATTTTTAATTCAGGTGCACAATTTAATTCTACACCAAGACCACAAATGACCGTAAATCCAAATATGACACAAAGCAATCTGATCTTGACTACTGTATGTTGATTAAGTTCATTCATCGTTAAAATTTTACAAAAAATTTACAAAATTTTTATTAATTTCAACAGCCCATCGCGAATATTTCTTCGGCCTCGCCGAACATGAAACAACGACCAAATATGACTAATATGCAAAATATCCAAAATATCCAAAACATCCAAAACATTCAAAACATCCAAAACATCCAAAATGGAAAGAAGCCGGCGGTGTCGTTACTCCAACTCCAAATGCAACAGCAGCAGCAACAACAACAACAACAATTGGCAAATATGAATAACCAAAATAACAAATCGATTTCACCACAAGGTAATCAATCAGAAATTCCAGTTCGAAATAATAATTACTTATCTTCTGATTCAATTATGATGAATTGAATTACTAATACAATTTATGTATCATCTATTCAAGATTCCACGAATCAAAAACAACTTCATACCGCAGCCATGATTAATATGCCAATTATGCTGCCTCACGGAATGTTGCGTCACCCAAATCTTTATAATGGTGCCCCTTTTCCGGCAAATATGTTGGTGCAAAATAGAGTTGGAGGTATAAGACCCATCACCCGACCTCAACAATTAACTCCACAATTACAAGCGATGTATCAACAACAACTTCAACAACAACAACTTCAACAACAACAACTTCAACTTCAACACCAACAAATTCAACAACAACAAATTCAACAACAACAAATTCAACAACAACAACAACAACTTCAACTTCAACAACAACAACAACAACAACAACAAGCAGCCCAAGCACATCAAAATGCACATCAAGTTCAAACACAACAAACACAGGTACAAGCTCAACAAGCGCAAATACAAGCACAACTTGTAACTAACAACGTTAATAATAATACTCCTCAACGTGAATCAGCAGAGAATGGAAATGATAATGGAAAAGGTGTAAAGAACACTTCAAAGACACCAACTCAACAACGAGCACAAACAAGCGGTACCGCGAACAATCAACAACAAACCTCAATGGCAGTTGTTAATAATAATAATAATAATAATAATAATAATAATAATAATAATAATAATAATAATAATAATAACAATAATAATAATAACAATAATAATAATGAGTCAGGACAATCCTCACTTAATTTTGACGTGGATGAGGTACGTAAAGAGTTTCATTTCATAAATAATAGAAATAATGAATAAATCTATATTTATTTAAATAATAATAATATTTATTAATGAATGTAATGAATATAATAATATATATGTGTGTATACGTGTGTGCGTTTGTGTAATTTTTTTTTTGTAGTGTCGCAATTACGCCAGTACCCTTGGAGATGGAGTAGATCCCCTTGGTTTTCTCCATGAAGAGATTTACGAGCAACAATCACAATCGGACGATGCGATCAATAGTTTCAACTTTAACGATTATATTGATTTTGGACAGGAAAATTAGGATCCGCAAATTTGCTGGCCTTAAAAAGAGGGGAGGAAAACGTAATAGTAAAAATTCATCATCGTCGTCGTCGTCTTCGTCGTCGTCGTTTCCTTAACTATGTGTGTAATATATATGTATATACATCCCGACATACCATTTTTTGCACCATTGAAAAAAAAAATATATTCGCAAGTAGATGAATGATGATCGATTAGCTGCTGCCAAAAGATAAGCCAAAAAGATATCAATGCTTAAATTATACGACAATAATAATAATAACATAAAAGACAAATATTTTGATAGCGATATATCATCAAATAACAATTGATTTTAGATCTAATACAAGATGAAATTTCAGGTTCGTTCTATTGATAAGAGAGTGAATATATAATGAATTTAAATAAATTTTAGCTTTATATTCATATCAAATCATCGAGCAACTGTAACTTCATCATCATCATCGACAACAACAACATCATCATCATTCATCATCATCAATCATCTTCATCATCATCAATCATCATCATCATCAATCATCCAATTAATTCTATTTAAAATTCTGTTTAATTATATAATTAGTTTACAGGGATAGAAGTCGATATTCCAAAGATCTTTACAAGTTTTACGAGTGAGACCTTAAGGAATAATTTTTATTAAAGGAAAAGAAGTTAATATTAAAAAAAATGGATTCGATGGATTTTGATCATCATTATAGAAGAAGATAATTAATATTTTTTTTTATTTTTTTTTTTATTACTATTATTTTCAAAAAAATTTGTAAAATTTAAATTTCAATATTGTCAAAAGAAAAATTATAATTAAATAAAATGGTTTATTTAGAAAATATTATATATGATTATTTGAATTTATAATATATAATAATAATATTTCATAATATATAATAATATTTTATAATATATAATAATATTTATAGTAATTAACATAAATCGACTATTTTAATAATAATAATAATTTGCTACAGTTCTTTTTTATCTCAATCCAAACGGCGACACGGAATATTCTTTATTATTCGTAATTAACTAAATTTAAGAGAAATCAATAAATAAATAAAAATTTATTATTATTATTATTGTTATTATAATTATTTAGGAAAAATAAAATAAAAATGAGTAACGATATATCAGAAAATATGTTAATTAGGTAGCAGACTTTATTATCATCATTTTACAAAAACGTAAAAAAACAGACAAATGCCTTATTCATCATATATTTCTTTTCTTTTAAAAAAAAAAATAATCGAAAGAATTAATACATTACCTTTTCTTTACGTTAAAGTAAACTAATCCTGCAAAAAAATGTAAAAAATGTTTGATCACTCGAATTATTATTTTTTTTTTTTTTTNAAAAAAATTTGTAAAATTTAAATTTCAATATTGTCAAAAGAAAAATTATAATTAAATAAAATGGTTTATTTAGAAAATATTATATATGATTATTTGAATTTATAATATATAATAATAATATTTCATAATATATAATAATATTTTATAATATATAATAATATTTATAGTAATTAACATAAATCGACTATTTTAATAATAATAATAATTTGCTACAGTTCTTTTTTATCTCAATCCAAACGGCGACACGGAATATTCTTTATTATTCGTAATTAACTAAATTTAAGAGAAATCAATAAATAAATAAAAATTTATTATTATTATTATTGTTATTATAATTATTTAGGAAAAATAAAATAAAAATGAGTAACGATATATCAGAAAATATGTTAATTAGGTAGCAGACTTTATTATCATCATTTTACAAAAACGTAAAAAAACAGACAAATGCCTTATTCATCATATATTTCTTTTCTTTTAAAAAAAAAAATAATCGAAAGAATTAATACATTACCTTTTCTTTACGTTAAAGTAAACTAATCCTGCAAAAAAATGTAAAAAATGTTTGATCACTCGAATTATTATTTTTTTTTTTTTTTGTAATTAAAATCGTAAATGTCAGGGATCGGCACAGGACTTTTGTGACACTAATACAAGATTTTAGATAAGTATTTCTATCAAGAAAAGTTACAGTTATTATTAAAGTCAATAACAAAATACATCTGTGAAATTTACATGCTAAAATTATTATAAAAAGTTTAAGCAATTATTATTGAATTAATTTTAAAATAATGGATATATAAATTTCAGAATAATTATATCTTTAGTTGTGCCAATTATACTGGCTCAAAGACTAATTAAATTATATTAGCTAAATTCTTTTTTTTTTCATTTATCATTATTTAGTATTACTTATTATTACATAGTATTTTTTAACATTAATTATTAGTATAACGTATATTCTATATTTAGTAAGTTATATGGTAAATATATTAACTAATAATATTAGTGCACAGTAATGGCACAGTAACCTAAACACTTATAAAAAAACAATCCAACTTAATTTCAAAAGTTTTAAACTTTTGATTGTATAATTTTGTAAGAAAAATATTTTATAATAAATTTTATTAATTAAAACTTCAAGAAATAACTTGTAAAAATTAATCTGAAATAAATATTTAATAAAATTCTTTGTTAAATAATCCTAAAACTATGGAATAAATAATTTATATTATAATAAATTAATAAAAGATTATAGATATTATGAGATTTATATTTAATTGCTTAATTATATAACATTATAACTTTTAAGTTAATAATAATAATGTAATTTAGATCTCTTGGATAATATTATAAAAATAAAGAAATTAAAATATAAATGTCAAATTAATTAAAAATTATTATTATCACAAAGATAATAAATCCTATATTTATAAACAAAGATAAAAATTAATAAAGACAATATGAAACAGATAACAAATTATAAAGAAAAAATCAAGATACTGAAAGAAAATTTTAACTATTAAGGAACAATATGAAATAATAGAATAAAACAGGAAAAAATAAAATTAAAAAATAAACAATGTATAAAAAATAAATCAATACAAATCTTAAAACTTGAAATAATTAATATAAATCATCAAGAAATTTTACGAGGCGAAAATTTGCGAAAATTTCCAAAGGTGTCGAAAATTTCTGCAAATTTTCGTGCGTTTTTTTTCATTTTTTTTAACTTCGCTCACGATTTTCGAAGCACAGAGCGATTTTCTACTAAGATATTTCTAAGATAAATAGAATGGTCTTGTTCTTGGCTACAAAATGATATATATTTCATCCTTGTAGCATCGATATTCGCGAAGTTATTCCAGTTTAAAGAAAAAGCATCCGTGAAAAAATCGTGCGAAAATTTCCGGAAAACTTGTGGAAATTTTCGTAGTGCAAAATTCCGCAAAATTTCAGCAAAAATTTGTGAAAATTTGTACAAGTTTTCCGAAAATTTTCGCACGATTTTTTCACTGACACTTTTTCTTTAAACTGGAATAACTTCGCGAATATCAATACTACAAGGATGAAATATATATCATTTTGTAGCCAAGAACAAGGCCGTTCTATTTATCTTAGAAATATCTTAGTAGAAAATCTCTCTGTGCTTCGAAAATCGCAAGCGAAGTTAAAAAAATGAAAAAAAAACGTACGAAAATTTGTAGAAATTTTCGACATCTTCGGAAACTTGCGCAAACTTTTCGCAAGTTTCCGCCTTATAAAATTTCCTGATGATGTAACAAAAGATCTGATTCCCTTTCTAAAATAACTAAATCCGTAGTACCTTCTAATCAACAATCTTATATTTATTAGAAAAAAACTATAAACTTTTAAAAGAACCATAAAGTCACTCTTAAAAGTATGATTTCTGTAGTTAGGTATTAATAAATTTTTTTAAACGCAAACCTTCAAAGTATTTCACTCTAATAACCTTTGAATACTTTCAACATAAATATAATATTTACAAAAGTTATTGATACCAAAAACTTTTATTTTTATTAATAAAATATAATACTACAAAGGTTATTGATATTGATAATCTTCATTAACCTTCATTTTATTATAATAAACATAATATTTGTGAAGGTTATTAGTTCAATAACCTTCAATAACTTTTGAAAACAAAATTATTTCAATAACCTTCATTATAAAAAATTTTCTGATAGATGACATTGTTAAAAGAAATATATGAAAATTTTAATTATTATTTTTTTTTTTTAAACACTGTAATTATGCATTTTAGTTTATTAATTAGACTTTATAAACCTATAATCTAAATTATTGTTAAATTAAATTATAATATTAATGTAAACTAGCTATTTACTTATTGAAAATAATAAAACTATCTCTAAGTGCAATCTCAGAAAATAGTTTAGTACTATCTGAATGTCAAGTAAATATCTTTATATCTTAGCCTACAAAAGCTTGAATTTTAAGTACAAGGTTATTTATATTAAGGATAGTAAATGCAATATAATTAAGCCAAGAATTTAGTCAAATATAATTTAACTAATTGGACCTAAAATTTAGTTACAACACAAACTGACATAATGATTAAATTTTAATTCAAAAGTCAAATAATAGTACAATTTTGATTAGTTGGTACAATTAAAATTTATTAAATAATTATTTTTAAATTTTTAAAAATAATTAATTTTGTCTTTAATTTTAAATTAATTTTATATGCTAGAAATGATTTTCTACTATAATATTCCTATAACAGATCGAAATATCTGGTTCTTAGCAACAAGATAATATATATTTTATTTCTGTAATATTAAAATTTTTTTTTAACTAACATGGTTTTGTTTTTATTTTAATTAAAAATATAAAATTATATAACAAGTACATAAACTTATATTTCGATAATTTAAATAAAAATAAACTAAAACTACATCAGGAAACTTTTTAAAATGTAAATTTACAAAAATTTACAGGACCTACAAAAATTTACACCTTGAAAAGTTTTCTGATGTAATATAGCTAAGTTAATTAATTTATTGTCTAACCTTGCTACAAAATAAAAATTTATTTTGAAAAAGCCTAAGCTCCAATGTCAATATTATAAAAGAAGCACAAAAACCATGATCCTAAAGAAAAAAAGAAAAAAAAACTATTATTTAAAAGTCAAAAAAACCAGCTGGATTAGGTAACTCTTCTTTATATTTTGTATTCTTTTTTTTGCATAAAATTAGTTTACACTTGTCAAATATACTGAAATTAATATCATGGAAGCTTGTAAAAAAAGTATCATTTAAGTATTTAAATGTAAAATTTTCGAAGAATTTTTATGGTTTCCTTAGTTTTTGCAAGGAATTCAATTGGAACTTTAATATTGCTTAGTAAAAAAATCTTGATTTCTTTTGTGACCAAGGCTAGACTTGGTAAGAGTTTTTATTTAATAATCCAACATCAGGAATTATATAGAGGTGTTCTACAACGTTCTACGAACGATACGTATTAATAACGTTCTAGATCGATCCGTTTTATTGCGTATTTCGAACGTTACGTTCTAGAATGATCCGTTCTACAACGTTCTACAAACGATACGTATTTATAACGTTCTAGATCGATCCGGTTTATTGCGTATTTCGAACGTTACGTTCTAGAACGATCCGTTCTACAACATTCTACGAACGATAAGTATAAATAACGTTATATAACGGATCGATCTAGTACGTTTTGCGAATTATCAGTATTAATGACGTTCTAGATCGATCCGGTTTATTGCGTATTTCGAACGTTACGTTCTAGAACGATCCGTTCTACAACATTCTACGAACGATAAGTATAAATAACGTTATATAACGGATCGATCTAGTACGTTTTGCGAATTATCAGTATTAATAACGTTCTAGATCGATCCGGTGTTACCGACGGAGGTTTATCCTTCTTAATAAACACGTGGGATGAACAGGAACTCTTGAAATAATATTAAAGATATTATTCAAGGAAACTATTAGTCAAAATAGATATAACTACTACTAATAGGTAGGTTCTAGAAGTTGAATAAACTACTGTTAATAAGTGTATTGATTAGTGTTAACTACTATTATCACAAGACAGCGCTTCAAATGATAAGGTAGACGATTCAATACAAAGGGTTTGGTTATTATTAATAAGACAATAATACTAATAATTTCAAGGTAATAATAACCTTTATTAATGGTAATCGCAAAGACAAAAGAAACTAATTTACAAATAAATTAGTTACAAAAGGTTTCCTAACTAAAGGATAGAATCCTAATTCTTTTTTTTTTTTTTTAAATTGACTAGCAAGGTCTTAACTTTATTTATTAAAACAAAATTTGTTTACAAAAAAAAAATTTGACTAAAACTATTACTAGTTTATCGCCTGACCAGCTGCTACGAAATAGCAAACTATTCCGAAGAGGCAAACACCCCAATGTCAATAATATAAACAAGGACCACGAAGACCATGGCCAAAATTCTTCTAACTACAACCACCCCTCATCAACTTCAGAACCAACGCCATAGGCTAAGTTCCAATACATCATTATAACACTTTATATTTGTATACCTGCTTCTGATCTACGGTGCTGCCAGGTTTGTCCACCGTAATGTTGGTTACACGAAACAAAAGTTTCTTCCAGTGGGNGTGTACTTTCCTACATCCCACTTACGGTTCTTTTAAGGAGTTTATAGTCCTTCCCGTTAGGTACAAGACTTTCAGTTTGGTTATTACTTTATCTTTAGAAGGCACCAGTTAGTTTTTAGTTAGAACTAACAAACTAATTATTCTTCCAAGTCATTACAACTTTGTTACTTTCATTAATAACTTCATTATTAATAATTACTTTTATTAATAACTTTATTTATTAATAACTTCCTTTAATAATAAATCCTTTTATTATTAATCTTAGAACTTCCTTTATTACGCACTTCCTTTATAGATAACTTTCTTATAATTCATACTTTAGATACTTCCATCTTTTATTAAAGATATTATCTTTAATTCATTAGTACTTCCTTTATTAAACAATTTTAATAAACATTATATCAAATAAATATGATAATAAATCTCTTTAATTATTTTTATTTAATATTTATTAATATTTTATTTAATGGTCACTTCCTAATAATACAATTATATTTTTATAATTATAATATTAACTTCCAACTTCCTTGAACTTAAAACTCTAAGGTTAAAAAGCCTGAGGAACCAGGTTGAATAAGTTCCTTTTTATACTTGTTATACTACTGTGCCACTATTGTATATTAATACTATTGGTTAATATATTTACTATATGACTTACTAAATATATACTATAAGTTATACTAATTATTAATGTTAATTAATACTATGTAATGATAATTAATACTAAGTAATACTAATTAATAATTAATAATAGTTATATAATATTTGTGTAACTATGTCACGTGAACATGTGACTTGTGTTACTTACACTTTGTGTAACTAAACTTTCTGACTTCCTATTTTATGTTAATAAATGTTATTAATTATTACTAATCATTATTAATAAAATTACTATCTTGATATTTATATTCCATTTGTTAAATAATTATTTCTAATAAAATACAAGGTTAAATAATATAATGGTTATATGATTTGATATATTTCTGTTATGGTAATTCTATCCGGTAACAACGGGAAATTTCATCCCCTGCATGAGACTCCATTCCCTTCCATTCGAGATGATATACGAACATAGTTCTTCCAAAATTATTTCTGTTGGTAATTTTCACACATATCTATCCATTGGTATCATAACGGACCCAAAGATCCTCCCAAGAATAAACCATTTTGTGGCCTCAACTTGTCCGACACGTTTCCCCTCCGAGCCAAGTCGTTGGCGAGTCGTAAGGCGCATTACTCAACGCAAAATGTTGGCGGATATCCAAAAAGCATTATAACCCAGTAAAATTATAAAACTACTAACTACTATCACACCTCACACTACTAACCCTCTACTCATTTACTACAACACACACCCCGGCGACAACTAAAAAACATCACACTCCCCCGTCCTCTCACAAATCATCACATCCCCTTACAGCTCCGCCGATCGTCTCCTTAAACACCAACGTGTCACACTTTTCCATCGGTGCATCACCCCTTGATCGACAAGATCGACAATCAGGGTCAAACCGAAATTTGAAAAATTCCCCAAAACCATCATAAACATGAAAATGAAAATTTCGTGGCGCAGACCCTTCCCTCTACCAGCCGAAAAAATTTTTAGCCCAAGCGAAGTCCTCTGTTTCCAGCGTTCGTACTCTACAAGACTATCAACCCTTCCAAAATCTACTAGGGCATTTAACCGTTCTATTTCATTCATTCGAAAGCTTCTACACCTTCGAAGTATCTCCAGGAAGAAGTAAAGTTCGTCGTCTACACTTTTCACCAGAGGAGCCAGAACCAAACCCATAGGCAAGACTTCACGTATTTAATTTCTGAGCACCCTAGACCAAATAACTTATCCGGTTTGAGCTCGAAACCTCCGTTATTATAACATGGAAAAAAAATACATTAATTTTGTTACTGCGGGTTTTAAAAATTTTGACGGAAGGAGAGAGAGAGTTTTTTTTTTTTTAATTGGAATCCTAATTCTATCAAAAGTTAACTTAAACTAAAATTCACTAAAAGAATCTCTGACTTGAACTCGAACTCGAGCCCGAGCTCTCTTTTTGCTTCAGGTCAAAATCCATCTCTTATATAACTAATTTTTAGGTCCTTTAGGTCCTTTAGGTCCTTTGGGTCCTTTAGGTCCTTTGGGTCCTTTAGGTCCTTTGGGTCCTTTAGGTTCTTTAGGTCCTTTAGGTCCTTTGGGTCCTTTAGGTCCTTTAGATCCTTTGGGTCCTTTAGGTCCTTTGGGTCCTTTGGGTCCTCGTAATACATGATCTACATATTAATTTACTACTATCTATGGTAAATCTATCACAGGACACAGTTACACTACACAACTACATATTTGTAAATCAATTTATCTTTCGTATTACAGATAAGAATATAAATAAATAATAAATAATAAATAAATAAATAAATAAATAAATAAATAAATAA
>PQFF01000223.1:188863-268420 GCA_003547095.1 Diversispora epigaea | reverse complement strand
GAATATTCCAAAAATAATTGAAAACTGGTTCCAAACTAGCTTTTTCAGTTGTACCGTTATTATAATATTGCAACATATTTTCTTTGTTTCGAAGTACCATCTGATCATCCCTTAAACGTGTATTATTTAAATTTTCTTTTGATACTAGACAAAAATGGCAAGGATAGTTTGAATTTGTTGATTTATAAGTTAACGAAAAAGTACATGCTTCTGGCCAATCGCATATTATTGTGGAAACTCTCGGAAAAAACCAGAAAATTTCGTTATCAATTTTTAATTCAATGCCATCGCCATCATCATCATCATTTGTAAATAATAGATCCAAAAGAAATTTAATAGAATTGTGAAAGGTTTCGCGAACTAATTTTTTAAATTCAGAGGATTTTTTTTCTCTTTCATCTTTAGCAGATAAAATCGAAAGGTATCCCAATAACTGTTTGACATCTTCTTTATTTCTTCTCCATATGGGAATATTGCCAAGAGAAATATATATAGGATGAAGTGATCTCTTACCCAAGGTGTCAGTTGTAGTTGCATCTGAATAAAGGATGATGGACAAAATGTATGCTACCGATGGGATTGATTCTTTCACTTTTTTCCACCAGTTTCCAGTATATTGTTCTCCATATGATTGTTTATTTTCAATCTATAATAATATGTATAATATGTTTAGTGATCTTTAACTTGTGTCAGTATAAACAATGAATAAAATTTTTTACCTCCAATTTTTTGTAATCATATACAAAAAGCTGGGAAATTTCCGGATTTGATAAAAGATTTTCTATACATTTTATAACTGGTTGATAATTTATAAAGTATTCTTTATTATTATGCACTAATATATGATGTTTATAATATAATAATCGTGATAAATTCATTTTATCCATATACTTTCGGCCAGTTTCGATATTTTTAGGAAGGGAAGAAATGGATAAATTGGAATGCTTATTAAAAAATTTGATAATTGCATTGCCGGCTTTGTTATTTAAATTATATTTTGTAACAAGAGTCATCAAATCAGTATAAGATTCATTTGGAAACTCTTCAACGTCAGAATCTTCATTTCGTGAACTTTCACTTCTGACATCTAAGTCTTCATTCTGTAAACGTTCGATATTTGAATCTTCATTTTGTAAATTTTCAACATCTGAGTCTTCATTTCGCGAACTTTCGAACAAAATTTCTTCAAAACGTTCTGGAATATTACTGATAACTTCTAATAAAACTGAAGCATCAGCATCATAATCACCATATTCAAATAGATCTGTTATCTCTGAACCTGATGGTAAGTTTTCTATTTCTTGAACACTTTGTCTTTCTTCTATACGATTAAAATCATCATTATCTAATAACATATCAGTGACTTCTGAAACTTCTGTATTGGATTCTTCTGTACTAACATCATAAAGGTTTATACATCTATTTACATGTTGGGAATATGAATTACGGTTAGAAAAATAACGAATATTGCAATAAGAACATTTATAACTTGTAGACATTTTTTAAAAATTAAATTTTTTGAAATTTTAAGATACTTTTAACTATTCTTTTTCATTACACTTATATATTTTTTTAATTTTATTTTTTTTCCTTTTTACAACAATAAGAAAATTATTCAAATGTTTCGCTTTTCTATATCTTGCAATAAATATCTAATAATGAATAATTATAAAAATCATTTGAAATTTTTCATTTTTCTTTATTTTGGGTAATAATTATTTTTTATTTTCACTATATTTCGTGATATAACAAGAAAATAAAGACATATCACTAGTTATAATTTATGGTAAATAAGAATATTCATTTTTATTTATATTTCATAATATAATTTATGGTAAATAAGATACAATAAATTGATATTTTATTTTCGTTATATTTCGTGATATAACAAGAAAATAAAGACATATCACTAGTTATAATTTATGGTAAATAAGAATATTCATTTTTATTTATATTTCATAATATAATTTATGGTAAATAAGATACAATAAATTGATATTTTATTTTCGTTATATTTCGTGATATAACAAGAAAATAAAGACATTATCACTTGCTATAATTTATGGTAAATATAAATACAATATTTTATGATATGACAAGAAATAAAGATAAAGATTATAATCTTTTTTGGACAATAAATACGCATTGATATACTTGATATAACTAACTGTAATACAGTTTACAAAATATAATGTAAATCCTAATATAATGAAGATCAATATCTCATTCTCCTTTCATCTTACATGCTAGGAGTATGATATTAAATGCTTTTGACACTTTACACTTTATAAAAATAATAATAACTAATACATTCTTTTAAATATACAATCCTTCATAATGTTTTTTATCATTTAACTTCCCGCACCGCATATTACCTCATTTTTTCTATTTTTCGTTGATTTTTTTCATAACAAAATTCTTTTCGATATTTCGTATCTCTACGTTTAAATTCAAGTAAATATATTTGAGATTATTTCTACTAGTACTTAATATTAATAATGAAATTCTATATATATTTTTACGTTATAATGCACTTTCGTAATAATATGAAAAAAATAATATTAATAAATGAGAATTCAAATTTGGCTTAAGAGAATCATGCCCAACTACAAGAAACGTTTTTCTCATAGAACTACTCCAACTACCACAACTGCTCCAACTACTGCGACCTCTCCAACTACTGCGACTTCTCCAACTACCGTAACTATCCCAATTATCGCAACCGCCTCAACAACTGCAATTTCTCCAACTTCTACTTCAATAACAGCTACTCAAACTGCTCTAATTTCAAGCTCAAGATCTAGATCTATTCGAAATCGTAAAGTTACAGGTGGTAATGATCAAATTATAGCAAAAATATATCATAAAATCATTGATCTTGAGAAAAAAATTGATCTTGTAATTAAAAACCAAGACTCTATCAAAATTGACATTAAAAAAGTAGATGCTGATATTAGTTTCAACATAAACGATAAAGATTTTAATGAAGTAATTAATTATTTCTAAATATTTTCGAAAGATTACAATTATAATTATATTCTATAACTAATAACTTTTTATATAGCGAATTATTGCTAACTCCGCGAAGGAACTTTTTCAAACTTGTATCTACCCTACACCAAAGGAATTCTGAGAATCCGCAGAAAAATATGTCCAAGAGACATTTCCAGAATTCTACAGATCGTTGGGAACAAAAAGATGGATGTCTTTTTTCGAAAAAACAATCAGAAAATCTGTAATAAAAGTCTTTCTTTAAAATACATATTAAATTAAATTTAGATCTGTAATTAATTAAAATGAAAATATTTAATAGATGATCGAAAAGTTTCGAAGTATCCAGGGAGGACTGAGTGTAAAAGTAAAAACTGTCATACATGAAGTTTTCTCATTGTCACCAATCAATAGTAAAAAGTTCGAGGAAGTTTCTGAATGGAAGAAATTGCCGGCCATAAAAGAATGTTATAAAAACATTTTCAAGCCCATTGATGAAAAAGATCCCGAAACAACTTATATGAGTTGTATAACTGATAAAGTGTGGGGCGAATCATGCGACGTTCCGAACGTTCACGTAGCGTGGGCGATCGCAATTACTCAAATAATTCTTAACCCTAATAATTGTTACGTAAAGATAACTGAGGATATTATTAAGGAAAAATATGAAAAAAATTTAGTAAGTATTCTCTTTAATAATATTTTTCTTTAAATTTCCATTACTAAGTTTTTTAACAAATTTTATAACTTAAATTAAACAATAAAGAAGAGTTTTGTAACTCTTCGGACGAATCTGAAAACGAGTCACTACCACTGTCACCATCACTAGCACCAAGAAATGAATCATGCAAAAACAAAAAGTCTAGAATCGAAAAGGAGATTACCTTTTTACCTCTCGAAAAAATGCGAGAAAATGCAGAAATACTTGCAATAAAAAATATGAAAAAAAGATCATATGAAAATGAAGATGAAGAAGAAAATAATAATGAAGAAAATAATTCGGAACTATCCGAAAATTAAAAATATTATTGCAAATAATATAAATATAGTGACTCACGAATGTACTGCAACACCTAAAATTTTGTCTTTAAAAAATTCTATGTCGTAAACTATTAATTTTAGAATAATAGTTCCTATACTCATTTTAATCTTTAAGATTTGGAGATTTTTTGAGAACTGTTTGATATCAAATTAATAATGCCAATTTTTCGGAAATGGGTAATCAACATGGTGAATTGTCACTTAATAAAATTTTAATTGTGAATAAAATTTTATACAGAATAGTTACAGCAAAAGTGATCATAGAGTTGATTGTCCTTCCCATGGAGAACGGGTATACCAAATNGTCACCATCACTAGCACCAAGAAATGAATCATGCAAAAACAAAAAGTCTAGAATCGAAAAGGAGATTACCTTTTTACCTCTCGAAAAAATGCGAGAAAATGCAGAAATACTTGCAATAAAAAATATGAAAAAAAGATCATATGAAAATGAAGATGAAGAAGAAAATAATAATGAAGAAAATAATTCGGAACTATCCGAAAATTAAAAATATTATTGCAAATAATATAAATATAGTGACTCACGAATGTACTGCAACACCTAAAATTTTGTCTTTAAAAAATTCTATGTCGTAAACTATTAATTTTAGAATAATAGTTCCTATACTCATTTTAATCTTTAAGATTTGGAGATTTTTTGAGAACTGTTTGATATCAAATTAATAATGCCAATTTTTCGGAAATGGGTAATCAACATGGTGAATTGTCACTTAATAAAATTTTAATTGTGAATAAAATTTTATACAGAATAGTTACAGCAAAAGTGATCATAGAGTTGATTGTCCTTCCCATGGAGAACGGGTATACCAAATTTCATAACAATTGGATCAGTGGTTATGGAAAAATTAACTCTTGAAAATTGAAATTTTACTAATAAAATATTTTTTTATTTATTTTATTAGTAAAATTTCAATTTTCAAGAGTTAATTTCTCTATAACTACTGATCCAATTGTTATGAAATTTGGTATACCCGTTCTCCATGGGAAGGACAATCAACCCTATAATCACTTTTGTTGTAACTATTCTGTATAAAATTTTATTCACAATTGAAATTTTATTAAGTGACAATTCACAATGTTGATCACCCATTTCCGAAAAATTGGCATTATTAATTTGATATCAAACAGTTCTCAAAAAATCTCCAAATCTCAAAAATTAAAATAAGTATAGGAACTATTATTCTAAAATCGATAGTTTGCAATATAGAATTTTTTAAAGACAAAATTTTAGGTGTTGCAGTACATTTGTGAGTCACTGTAATATTCAGTGCATCTTAATATAAAAAAAATATTTGTAGTAAAATTTAATAATAAAATAATATTACTTGAAAATCTAATTTATAGTTTGTGTAACATAAAAATTATATATAAACAAAATATGATTTTTTGTTTACAACTTAATTTCACTACATTGCGCATACATCTACAAGTGTCTCTAAATGCACCATACATACATAATAATAACTTATTATATTTATTCTCTCTAAATGCACTCTCTATAAATGCAAATCCCAAGGTATATTTTATAGTATGTTTCTATACATTCTTTATAATAAATTCTTGATTTCCTTTTATTTAGATTAACTATAACAAGAAAACAACTGTCATTCATATAAAAAAAACAAATTTTTTTAACTATATCAAGATAAAACATTGTTAAACTATTTCTTAATTTTTACTACGGATATTTGTTATTTTAAATATGAGTTGTAATTACTATTGAAAACATTATTTTTCGAAAATATATTAAAGATTACGAATTACTTTACAGTTATAGAAAATATATAATTAAACAATGGTTTATATTAATACTTTAACTTTATTTATGTACTATATTAATACTTTATTTATGTACTTTACGTTATTTTTCAAAGTGTTTCGAATTAAAACTGGTTTGTTAATAGTTTAGATTTAATAATTTTTTTGAAGAATTTCAAAACAATTCAAATTAATACTTTATTTTCTTTTAGATATAGAAAAATTAAATTAAATCGAGAATTATGGCTACTAAAACAAAATGAAGTGGACAAGAGGATTATATGCATGAGTTTTTAAATGTAAGTTGCAAGTATAATTTATTTATAATATTTCTTGATTTTAATTTTACATATTTGTATATTTCAAAAAACAAAATTTTCGAAGATTATCGAAGCATTTTAAAACAATTAAATTAATACTTTATTTTCTTTTAGATATAGAAAGATTAAATTAAATCGAGAATTATGGCTACTAGAACAAAACGAAGCAGACAAGAGGATTATATGCATGAGTTTTTAAATGTAAGTTACAAGTATAATTTATTTATAATATTCCTTGACGATTTTAATTTTACATATTTGTATATTTCAAAAAACAAAATTTTCGAAGATTATCGAAGCATTTCAAAATAATTAAATTAATACTTTATTTTCTTTTAGAGAATTATGGCTACTAGAACAAAATGAAGTGGACAAGATGATTATATGCATGAGTTTTTAAATGTAAGTTATGTAAGTTGCAAATATAATTTATTTCTTACAATTTTAATTTTTACTTATTTGTAACATTTCGGAGATTTTCAAATGACATATTAATTTTCTTGATATATTTTTAAGACATTTAGATCTTACGAGAATCAATTGTTTTTCGAGTAAAAAAATAAATTTCGTAAGTACGTGAAAATCAAAGGTGAATTTAATACCATCGGTGTAAGAATAGCGGAAAGATTCGAATTAAAATTTATTATTATTTATATTATAGAATTTATATTATTTGTATAACACTAGTCAAATGGAAAAAAATAGGATGGTTTTATTATGAATAAGATTCCGATTGATGGCTAAATTTGCTAAGATTTATTAAATATAGGCAGTCGATTTTTTCCAATTTATAAATAGGAATTTCTGATTTATGAATTTTCACAAATAGGATGTCCGATTTATGCATATTTGCGCTATCAATAGGATTCCGATTTTTGTTCATTCGACCAGTGTAAATATTATTTTTATTATATAACATAATAAAGAGAATTATTTTATTATTATATTATTATATGTAAATAAATAATTATAAAATTTTAATGTAAAAATTGATATCGCGAAAATAATTAAATACGAAAACTTTCGAAATTAAACGTAAATTTTTACGTAAAATCTACGTAGATTTATGCGATTTTTTTTCGCAACGTATTAATAATCTAATATTACGTTTCAAAAATCTCCGGAAAATTATTTCGAAGATCTCTGTGGGTGTCGTAATTCTCCGGAGAAATTATAGACCAAAAAGTTTACAGAATATTACGCCTATTAAAATTTCCTGATGTACAATACTTTTCTACAAATCCGGCTCTCCAAGCGGCCCAGTCAGCCATATCATTAGTGACTATTTCGTCATGCCATTCTTCCGCATCGTCTTCAAGATAGGTGGCATACTTGCGAATCTTTTTCGCTTCATCCCATGTATTATTGCGGACGACTTTTTCAAAATGGATCATCCATTGAAGAGGATCCTGAGTTCCATCTCCATAGAATGGATCGATTCGGAGGGACGCATGGTTATGTAAGTTGTCCTCCAAGTAATTAATTATAGTATTTGCCATTTCGTCCTTAGTATCACTGCTGTCGCTACTATCAGAGGTGGAGAAATTAGCTTCTGCCAGTTGTTGGTTAAGGAGATTAAAATCTAATGGTTGATAGAAAGTTCGGATGTTTTGGAGTTGGTCCCAATTGGTTGGAGGAGTAACTACACGTGTGATGACTTGTTCTGGTGATCGCCTAGGTGATACTGCCTGTGAGAAACTTTGAGGAGTTTCATTAGATCGGCGTCTGTGTTGAGGAGTGGTTTCAAATATTCCAATAGTTGCGGAGAGGGAAGTTGTTGCTGAATTACTTGCGGGTAACCTAACAGTAACTGGATTCTGATTTTCTCTTTGAACTTGTCGCTCAAGTCGACGTTGTTGATATAGTTGTCTTCTTTGTTCTCTTTCTTCCAGGGTTAACCGTTGAACAGTTCGCCTTGTCGAGTTTCGAGGTGTCGACTCCAAAGTGTTGGCTTAAGAATTTCAATTATTTTTTAACTTAGATCTGATCGGTATGTTGAAGACAGTTCTTCCGTTATTAACAAGGATATTATCACGAATCCACACGTGATGTTTAATCAAATCGAGATGATCCTTTACTCGATTGAGGTCCTTTAAAGTATAGGTTACTTTGTAGTTAGAATCCTTTTCTTCTCGGGATAGTTCTTTTTTTACAATTTCAGAGATAGCTTCGTTCTTTTGTTTGATTGCTTCGTCTACACAATCATTGCGTCTTTTAGCAATGACCATTAACAGTATAATTTTTTTTTGCGTTTCCGCTAGAAGGCACCAAATTGTTACCGATGGAGGTTTATCCTTCTTAATAAACACGTGAGATGAACAAGAACTCTTGAAATAATATTAAAGATATTATTTAAGGAAACTATTAGTCAAAATAGATACAACTACTACTAATAGGTAGGTTCTAGAAGTTAAATAACTACTGTTAATAAGTGTATTGATTAGTATTAGCTACTAATATCACGAGACAGCGCTTCAAATGATAAAGTAGACGATTCAATACAAAGGGTTTGGTTATTATTAATAAAACAATAATACTAGTAATTTCAAGGTAATAATAACCTTTATTAATGGTAATTGCAAATACAAAAGAGACTAATTTACAAATAAATTAGTTACAAAAAGTTTCCTAACTAAAGGATAGAATCCTAATTCTATCAACCCGAACTAAAAACTAAACTGAACTGCCTTTGCCTCAGGCTAAAATCCATCCTTTATATAACTAATTTTGGGGTCCTTTGGGTCCTTTAGGTCCTTTAGGTCCTTTAAGTCTTTTGGGTCCTTTGGGTTCTTTAGGTCCTTTAGGTCCTTTGGGTCTTTTAGATCCTTTAGGTCCTCGTAATACATGATCTACATATTAATTTACTTTTATCTATGGGGGTCGTCTAAAGCAGAGTCCATCACGAGATTTTCCGTTGACTATAGCCAATGAAAATCGTGAATTTTTTATTTATACGGATTAGCCCGACAAAGAAAAAAAGTGAAAAACACGAAAAATAAAAGAAACTAATGTCTAAACATATCTTGGTGCATTAATAAAAAATGTTGGGGAGGCAATTTTACATATAATAGTTACTAATAGTTACTCAAACCCTAACCCTAACCCAGCACTTACTCTAATATTAATTAATTTCGGTAATCTCGTGATGGACTCTGCTTTAGACATCCCCTATCTATGGTAAATCTATTACAGGACACAGTTACACTACACAACTACATATTTGTAAATCAATTTGTCTTTCGTATTACAGATAAGAATATAAATAAATAATAAATAAGTACATAAATAAATACTAACTAATTATAAATATAATAATAAAATAATAAATAATAAGTCAATAATATATAATAATAATTAAAATAGCTACTACAATATTACTACGGTAACATCGATATCAATAACCTCTGGAGTATTACGTTTTATTAATAAAAATGAAGGTTTTTGATACCAATAACCTTCGTAAATATTACATTTATGTTGGAGGTATTCGAAGGTTATCGGAGTAAAGGACTTCGAAGGCTTACGTTTAAAAAAATTTACTGATGTATAATAGATTTCAATATAAATTCTACTTAAATTGAATTATAGTAGAAAATAATTGAATTTAAAAAATCTATAGTTAATTTTTAACTTTCAGTAAACATTTAGTACTTCTGAATTTTAGTTAAAATTTATTAATAGTTAAAATTTGACTAAATTTTTACTGAATTTCATTAATAAGTTAAAATTTGAACTAATTTTAACAGAATTATTAATAAATATTATTAAAATATTATATTTAAGTTGATAAATTTCAGTACAAATTCAGAATAACTGAATTTAGTTAGAACGTAAACCTGATTTTTAAGTTTTGACCAAAATTTAGAATTTTAAAATTTTGGTTAAAATTTATTGACAGCTGAATTTTTTTTTTTTTTTTTTTGAATGACTAGCTGGATTAGCGCCTTTATTAAGTTTGTTTTTACATACAAGTATATAATTACATATTAAATAAAAACTAACTAGAAACACTTCGAAAGTATTTCACCGTTCAAACCCGAGCTACGAAATAGTAATCCTATTCCGAAGAGGCAAACACCCCACATACGTCAATTAAAAAATATACAGTCACCGATCGTGACTAAAAAAAAAGAACTTTTCATCATCCACACCCCTATATACTCCTTTACGAACAACATCGTACCCACCAATAAACTACTACTCTCCTACAACCCCTTAGAGAACAACTTCTCACCCTTCATACTTTAATTACTCCCCCGGTGTTAACACGGTACTCCAGTGGACCTTCGGCTATGGCTGGTAGTGGTTAATTCCAAGGCGAGTCTACATTGGTATATTATTTTGCGAACCTAAGTTCTCCCACTTGAAGTCTCACCCCCGAAGGCTATGTTTTCTTGACGCAACCCCTGCAGATTGTAAGTTAAAGTATCTCGTGTCCTTTACTTGTCACCTAGGCCCCAGGGAAGGAATGTATTCCATATTGTCGACGTCTTGCGTTCTGATATTTGCTGTTTAACTTTTCACGTATAGGTACTCCCTGTCGAGTACGTCTATAGATCAAAGTAAGTGACCAAGCATATCTAAATGTTTCCATTGGCGAAACGTATCCAAATGTCACGTGTTGACTATTTCTCCCCTGGCCAAATTGTTGTTTTGAAGATCTTGTCATATGACCCCGACCCCTTGTTGTTTCCTCTTTAGTTTGTTTACCTCTGTCGTGTAATGTTCTCGCATGTGACCAATTTTACCCCTTATTGTCGCATCTAATTTAGTTTGTTTACATCTGAAGTGTAACGAATCCCCTCACGTGACCAAAAATGGGGGCAAACCAACATTTGAAATTTCCCCACGAAAGTTCCAACGATAAAGACCGAAAAAAATCAAAATAAAGTGAAAATTGTAAACCCATAAAAGTCAAAGGAAATATTTTTTAAGTGTTTTTGTGTTATTTTAAGGAGTGTAAACCATGTTGCTAGCTTCCCAAAATTAAAGACAGAAAGAAAACCCAAAATAAATGAAAAGTAAAGCCCCAAATAAAAGACAGAAGAAAATATTTTTTATGAATTTTTTTGTGCCGTGTCGTTTAAGTGAAAGTGTCCCAAGTTTCCGCCACTCGNAGGAATGTATTCCATATTGTCGACGTCTTGCGTTCTGATATTTGCTGTTTAACTTTTCACGTATAGGTACTCCCTGTCGAGTACGTCTATAGATCAAAGTAAGTGACCAAGCATATCTAAATGTTTCCATTGGCGAAACGTATCCAAATGTCACGTGTTGACTATTTCTCCCCTGGCCAAATTGTTGTTTTGAAGATCTTGTCATATGACCCCGACCCCTTGTTGTTTCCTCTTTAGTTTGTTTACCTCTGTCGTGTAATGTTCTCGCATGTGACCAATTTTACCCCTTATTGTCGCATCTAATTTAGTTTGTTTACATCTGAAGTGTAACGAATCCCCTCACGTGACCAAAAATGGGGGCAAACCAACATTTGAAATTTCCCCACGAAAGTTCCAACGATAAAGACCGAAAAAAATCAAAATAAAGTGAAAATTGTAAACCCATAAAAGTCAAAGGAAATATTTTTTAAGTGTTTTTGTGTTATTTTAAGGAGTGTAAACCATGTTGCTAGCTTCCCAAAATTAAAGACAGAAAGAAAACCCAAAATAAATGAAAAGTAAAGCCCCAAATAAAAGACAGAAGAAAATATTTTTTATGAATTTTTTTGTGCCGTGTCGTTTAAGTGAAAGTGTCCCAAGTTTCCGCCACTCGCAAAGTCGAACTTCCTCACTACGCTCCAGAGTGTTGTGGTAGTTACCCGAAGTCTTCTTTGTTAGTGTTTCTTTCCAGGACGAAAGAACTTCTTTTTAGAGGAAGACCGCCGCAAAAGTATATAATAGTAGATATTAGGCCCCAACTCAGTCTCGTCTGGCAGAGCCCCTTGCCTCAGAAAGAGTGGTATTATATACTTAAGCCTTGGCCTTCCTTATACGACGTCGTGAACGTTTTTATGACACCGAACCGTTTTTAAATTTTTTTGTTGTTTTTCGATTTTTGTAACAAAAGAGAAAGAGTTTTGACAGCTGAATTTAAGTTAAAATATCATATTTTCTGAAATAGATATTAAAATATTATATTAAATTTCAGTACAAATTGAGAATTTTTGAATTTTAGTTGAATTTAGGTTAAAATATTATTTCGGAAACAGATATTTCGATAACAAATCAATATATTAAAATTCAGCCAAAATTAAGAATTCTGATTTTTGGCTAAATTTATAAACAATTGAATTTAGATTAAATTGTTGTTGAAATATTATATTTCTAAAATGAACATTTTGGCAACAATTCAACATATCAAAATATTGTATTAAAATTTAGTACAAATTCAGAATTTCTGAATTTTAGTCAAAACTTAACTTAAAGCTAAATTTCAGATGATTTTTAAGTTTTATCCAAAATTCAGAATTTCTGAATTTCAGCTAAATTTTATTGATAGTTGAATTTAGATCAAATTTTTTGATAATTAGCTAAAAGTTGACCAAATTTTGATATTGCCAATTTGCCTTATTTTGACTAGTGAAAATATTATAGTTAATATTATTTTCAATATTTAAAGTTTATATAAATTTAATATATCTTAAAATTTTTAAATCTCAATATAAAATTTTATAATATGTTAAAAATAGATAAAATATTTTTAATGTAATTAAGAACGAGGTAATAAAATAAATAATAATCTATATTATTATGAGTAAAAATCTTGTGTTTTTTAGATATTAAAGTGGAAATTTTTATTTTTTTCATTAATTTACATTCTTTTTTAGCATTTTTCAAAAGATGAGATAAAAGAAGATTGAAATGTTCATTAGAAAAACAAATTACAACATTGGTAACTTTATTAGATAGATTATAATTGGTAATAAGAATTATTAAATCAGCATATATATTATTAGAAAATTCAATAAATTTTGCTTCTTCACAAATATTATTATTGTCCGAAATATAATTATTAAATAAGTAATTTTCAGCATCACTATTAGATAATTCTATATTTTCAAAAAAGAAAACACTGAAATGGCTGATATTACTAGTTAAAGATTCTTATTTAACTTTAGTATTATATAAATCATCATTTTTATCTTCATTTTTATCTTCATTTAAATTTTCGTAAATACTTTCGAAATTATTCTATAAATATTGAGATTAGTATAAGCTACTTTGAAATTATTTTATTTATTATTTATTTATTTTTTTATACTTTATCATTTAATAAATTTTCACTTTCTAAATTATCAATTATTATTATTTCCAAATTTAATTTTTCTGATAAATCTATACTTTTGAAATATTATTTTATGTGGTTAGTATACAAAGTTTTAATTGTAAAAATATATTTGAAACAAAAATTACATTTTCAAAATATTTTAATTAATGTTTAATACAGCTACGACTATCATTATATTTATAATAATTGTATTTCCATATTAAAACATGTATACAAAAGATTTACTTTTAATAATTTTAAATGTATTCGTATTCGTTATATTATAAATATTTATATACAAAATTATAAAAAAATTATTGCTATTTTATAAATTTATTCTTTTTTATTTATAAAAATTTTATTATCTTTGTTATCTTCATCTTTATTTTCAATTAAATGATTAACTTCATGGTGAAGACTTTCATCATTTTTTATTTGTTCTTAAAAATTTTTGAAATTGTTACTTTTTATTAAATTTTTTATATAACATATATAAAACTTATCTCAAAAATAAGTAACAATGATTTCATTATTTTTCTTTATTAATTATATTTAGCAATTTGAAATTTAGAAAGTTTTCACATGTAACAATAACAAAAGTTTTCTAATAAATCAGCATATCAACATTACAGGTTTTTTCTAATATACGATTAATATATATAGTTTTAGAATTAGGTATTCTTTCAAAAAGATTTCCGTTAATACTACCTTTTAGGAAAGCAATAGTATTTTAATAAGAAAAAATAATATGGTTTAGCTGATGGTGATCAAAAGTAAGTAGGATAATGTAGATTGATTTAAAATATTATAAGAAAAGAGAGAAAATAAGGGTGAATATTATATTTTTAATGAAAATTACAAGATCACAAGATTTTGCAAGGGTTTGTAGATAATTTGATTAAATTATGTAATTCTGAAATTAGTAGTTATATAAAAGATTAGGTGGGAGAAATGAATTTGATAATTAATTTTATAGAAATTACTAATTTTATATATTTTCAAGAGTGGAACTACAATCAAGTATTTTATTTTATTAGAAAGACAGTTGTTTTATTTAGAAAATAATAGATAGATTCATTTAAGATTAAAATGAAATATGTATGAAAATTAAAATCCTTTTTTTATTTAATAAAATTATCTTATAATTTAAATAAAAGGATGTAAGAATTATACTTGCTGCTCAAATTCAAAATTCAAATGCCAAAATTCCAAATGCCAAAATTCCAAATCTCAAAATCCAAATCCCAAATTATAATTAGTATTTTTTGCCGAAATCCCAAATTCCAAATCCCAAATATTAGTAATTTGTGTATTTTGATATTCCAAATCTCAAATTATTTGGAATTTGAGTAACACGTATAGTAAGAATTATTTAATAATTGTAATATTTCTATTATTTTTAATGGCTATTAATAATTATTTCGAGTGTTTTTTCTAGTTTCTTACTCTGAACCTCCTAAATCATTAACAAAATTAAGATTCTTTTATACTTTTTCTAATTATCTACTACAATTATATAAAAAATCTATTAATTAATATAAGAATAAATATATGAAGAAACTTGATTATAATTTATTTATTGCTACAGAGTCATTAAAAATTTAATAAAAGTATTCAAGATAACATGCCATTGATAGTAGTGGTCATCTAGAACAAGTGATAATTCTTCCAGACAAGTGGTGATTCTCTAGAACAAGTGGACGCAGAAGTTAACTATTAATTAATTCATTGATCATCGTTGCACGTGATGATCATATCGCAAAAATTAATAAGATAATAAAAAAGTAAAAGAAAAATAATAAAGAAAATAAGAAATAAGAAATATAAGGATAAAAATAAAAGTAAGGTTGATGATAAATAATAAATAAATAAATAATAATAAAAGAATAAAGTCAACAATAAATAATGGATAAATAAATAAATAATAAATAAAAAAAAAAATAATAATAATAAAATAAAAATAGTATATATAATAAAAATAATAAATAAAATAAATAAAAAAAAAAAGTAACATATTTCACTTCTCAAAGTTAGAACTCCTGTGAAAACTCAAAAGTTAGAAGGAAAATTAATTAATTCTTTGATTTTTATATCCACTGCTTCTTGTAGCATTACTCTTTGAAAGTCTATGTCGATTATGTGTTTTTCATGTGTTTAATTTTATTAGAATTTTCTATACTTTTTCAATAATTTCATCCTTTAAATTTTTCAATTTGGTTTTTTTTTGTTTGTATTAATTATTATTATTTTTTTTTCACATCGTGAATATTTTCAAAATATTTACTTTTGAAAATTAATATATCTATACTTCACGTCGTTGGTTTGTTATTTACTTTGTTATTGGTAAATTTTCTATTTAAAAGAACTTTTTTTATTCAAATTGTTATCTTTATTTTTCTAATTACAACTTACAATAACAATTTTTTTACCAAAAATTATTTTTTTCTTTAATAATATACCTAATACCATACAACGAAAAAAAGAATTTGAAATCTGTGTCATTANAAAAAAAAAATAAAAAAAAAAAAAAATAATAATAATAAAATAAAAATAGTATATATAATAAAAATAATAAATAAAATAAATAAAAAAAAAAAGTAACATATTTCACTTCTCAAAGTTAGAACTCCTGTGAAAACTCAAAAGTTAGAAGGAAAATTAATTAATTCTTTGATTTTTATATCCACTGCTTCTTGTAGCATTACTCTTTGAAAGTCTATGTCGATTATGTGTTTTTCATGTGTTTAATTTTATTAGAATTTTCTATACTTTTTCAATAATTTCATCCTTTAAATTTTTCAATTTGGTTTTTTTTTGTTTGTATTAATTATTATTATTTTTTTTTCACATCGTGAATATTTTCAAAATATTTACTTTTGAAAATTAATATATCTATACTTCACGTCGTTGGTTTGTTATTTACTTTGTTATTGGTAAATTTTCTATTTAAAAGAACTTTTTTTATTCAAATTGTTATCTTTATTTTTCTAATTACAACTTACAATAACAATTTTTTTACCAAAAATTATTTTTTTCTTTAATAATATACCTAATACCATACAACGAAAAAAAGAATTTGAAATCTGTGTCATTAGAGTTTTGAAGAAGTTAAATATAAGGGCTAATTATAATGGATAAGTAATTTGTTAGTTATATGTTCTTGAAGTTATGCTACTACTAGATAATAAATCAATAGTAAACTGAAAGCACATCAGGTCATTTGAGATATAAGCTGAAGTCAGTAGTGAATGTCCTTTCTGTCTACTTTATTATTTGAATGTTGTCACTAACAAATTACATAGTGAATAGGGAACATAAGTTAAATGTTTGGTGATTAACTTTTAAGTATTTAATCTTCATAATAATAGCAAATTACTTATCAAAAACTCTTTTGTAGTTAACTAGGTGATTACAGTATTAATGTTTTTGGTCCTTTTAAAAAATATATCCTTGTAATTCAATACAAGGATTAGCAAACTATTTCTATTTCAAGAAGTTATATTATAGAGATAGATGGACTTTTAAATGCGTAATTTAATTACTTTTATCTTTATTATATTCCTTTCATATTAAATAACTTTTTCTTTTTTTTTTGTTTAGGTTCTTTACAAATTATATTATTGAAGTTTACATAGTTTCTCGGTTAGATAGATATGCGCCTTGTACCCTAGAAACAGTAACTGAAACTACAAATATGATTTTGATTACAACAATCCTTAATTTTAAGTAAACTCTTCGTTGATTGCCTATAAATCCAAATGTAATTGACAAAATAACACTTCAAGTTAAGGTAGAAGATTTAACAAAGAAAGTGGATTACGTTTATTTTCAGAATAAACAATTTCTCAAGGGGATAAAAAGATTTAAAGTAAAAATAAAAGACCGGAAATTGTTATTGTCAAAAAAATTATTAACTGGTATTTTTGTACTATTATTATTAATCTTATTGTTAAAAATATCTTCAAAATTTGAATATTAGAAAGGTATATATATTTTTCCTTTTTATCTGCTGTCACTTTTATCTATAGTTTATAATTAATTATATAATCTTTTAATTCTTTTATATTATTATTATAATTGTTGTCATTATTATTATTATTTCTCATTATGTAATTAATAATTAATAAATAAATTTTTTTTTTTTTTTAACCAACGGAGTCTCGCTCCAATATGTTTATTTATTTGAAAATTGCTGAATAATACAAACAATTAAACAAAAGAATACATATAGAAGCTTGCTAAAACTAAGAATAAATCCTAATTTACGGCACGGCTCATCGTTGCTCCTTGAACCGGAGTAACTAACCAGCCAAAACTACGTTAGTCAAAATAAAAATTACGCAAAATCCTCCTAGAATTGATACCATTTATAAAAATTTTTTCGACCCANAATCCAAATGTAATTGACAAAATAACACTTCAAGTTAAGGTAGAAGATTTAACAAAGAAAGTGGATTACGTTTATTTTCAGAATAAACAATTTCTCAAGGGGATAAAAAGATTTAAAGTAAAAATAAAAGACCGGAAATTGTTATTGTCAAAAAAATTATTAACTGGTATTTTTGTACTATTATTATTAATCTTATTGTTAAAAATATCTTCAAAATTTGAATATTAGAAAGGTATATATATTTTTCCTTTTTATCTGCTGTCACTTTTATCTATAGTTTATAATTAATTATATAATCTTTTAATTCTTTTATATTATTATTATAATTGTTGTCATTATTATTATTATTTCTCATTATGTAATTAATAATTAATAAATAAATTTTTTTTTTTTTTTAACCAACGGAGTCTCGCTCCAATATGTTTATTTATTTGAAAATTGCTGAATAATACAAACAATTAAACAAAAGAATACATATAGAAGCTTGCTAAAACTAAGAATAAATCCTAATTTACGGCACGGCTCATCGTTGCTCCTTGAACCGGAGTAACTAACCAGCCAAAACTACGTTAGTCAAAATAAAAATTACGCAAAATCCTCCTAGAATTGATACCATTTATAAAAATTTTTTCGACCCATTTACAAGCATTTAGTGATGCCTCATTTAGAATATATGAATACCGTTGTCTGTTAACTGACGTAACCACCACACTTGCATCATGCAAGGGTGCATCTGTTATATCATCAAAAGCTACTTCTCGTTCTATTACTGTTAATGAATTATTACTTACAAACTTCGATTTATTTGACCTTTTATCATTTGTCGTAATGTTTTTGGATTTTTCCCACAGAATTGATCTTTCACACCTTTGTTTCCAGATACCAAACAGATGTTTTTTGAAAGCATATATGCTTTTGATCACGACTTTAGCTCCTAATGTTGAATCGCCTGTCAATTCTTTACATACTGTTACAAAGGAATTTGGTACCAAGCCTACGATAATGTCTGGAAGGGTAATCCACAGATATTCTATTGCAGTGGCTTTTTGGTTTTCCCAGTTTTCTGTGACTGTTTGTAATCTTTCTCTGGTTTTTGATAGCACCAGTGTCGGTTTAATTTTATTTGCTTCAAAGTGTGTCATTCTAATAAATTTCTCTTTTAAATCTTTAAATGGATTCTCGTTAGTAAAGCTTTGACACGTAAAAACATGAATATTATCTTCAGATTCGGCGTTGCAAAATGGACATTTATCCGACTGATAAATCCATGGTTTCCTTTTATGTAAATTGTTCATAGTTGGCAATTCATCGTTAAGCAATTTTAATGAAAATTGTCTGAATTTCGATTCCCCAAAGTCAGATTTAAAAGTCATTATCTTGGAAGGATGTACCGATTTTGCTGTAAATTTTCAATGAATTTTCCTGACTTTGTCTCTTGTAATCCACCATTTAATTCTGATCTGATTCAACCATTTTTGTGTCCATGTGTGTTCATTAATTAACTGAAGCGTGTCTTTGATAAAAACGTCCAAAGCTAAATCCCTCCATAATGGAATGATCATAGGTGTATTGAAGGCTTGTATGTTAACTTGTACTCTTTTCCTGGAAAAAATTTTGTTCCATGTTATTCTGGCTAACAAATTAGAATGTGCTTTAATAATTAATAAATAAATAAATAGTTAATTAATATGAATAATTAAAATAAATTCATTATGTTTTGATTTCATTATGCATTATAATATTTATTATCACATTTCTCTCTCTTTTTCTAATATTAATTTTTATAACATCAATATTTATTTTATTAATAATATAAGGTAATGGTATGAAGACATGTCAGATATTATTACTATTAAGCTTTTTCATCAATGTTGACTCACCTTAAATCTTACTCAAGTTTAGTAGAGACTCACTCTTGTTATTATTGATCTATTATTACCTTTTTTCAAGAACTATATTAATTTACTATTACTAATATTAAAAAGATTATAGATAAAATAATTATCTCAAGTCAAAATATTATTAACGTGAATGTGATTGAATTTAAATTAATTATAATGAGAACTATAATTACTGATGAATATTAAATATTCATGTTTCTACTATTGTATTTCATTAACTAATTTTTGCGTAATACTAATATAAATTATTAGATCTCTTTGTAAATGAAAAATTATTTCTTCTTATTTATATATTATTAATTAAAATTTTTTTAATTATCAATTTTATAGGTTATTAAGCTAATTGTTATTTTTTTTAAATATTTTAAGTATTTTTTTCAAATCTTTTTAAAGTTATTTTTAAGTATCTTGTTAAAATTTTGATTTTTGTTTTGTTTTGTTTTTATATATTTAATTTTTTTTTTAATTATCTTTATTTTTGTTTTTATTTTTATTATATATATATATATTTGATTAAGGTTTATTTTAATAAGGTAAGCTTCAATATTCAATATGTGACAGAGTGTCAACATTGAAGTGATACTTTTCAGGTTTGTAATTTGTAGTAAAGGTATATTTTTGAAGAATAGATATTTATCGTATTAATCTATTTTATAGTATTTTATAGACAAAGAGAAACTTCAATACTGAATGGTTTGTTACAAGGGTAAAATGAAATTCATGAATATATTGTCGAAAGTATGTTACAGCCCAGACTATACATGTTCCCAAAATTGATTTTGAATTTTTGAGATATTTTGTCTTTTTGAGATTTATGCAGAATCTATTCTATATATGAAAGTAAAAAAAATATCTAATTATATGTATTTTTAATCAAGGAATTTATCTAGGTGGTTAAAAAATTTTAGATTTTAAGTAAAATAATTTTGTTTTCATAGAAGACAAAATTATTTTACTTAAAACTCGAAAATTTTTGATCACCCAGATAAATTCTTTGATTAAAGATATATATAACTGAATACTTTTTTTACTTTCATATATAGAATAGATTCTGCATAAATCTCAAAAAATCGAAATATCTTAAAAATTCAAAATCAATTTTGGGAACATGTATAGTCCAGACCACAGCTAAACATTCTTTTTCAGTAACTAAATAATTTTTTCAGCAGGAGTTAAAGATCTACTGGCATAATCAATTACTCTTTCATAATTTTTTTGATCTTTTTGAGATGAGATAGTTCTTAAAGTCAAATTAAAGATATCAGTAAACAAAATAAATTTTTTATCAAAGTTTAGATATGTGAAGATTGGAGAACTGATAAGATAATTTTTAATTTCTCAAATATTTTTTGTTGTTTTATAGTTTACTTATATTTAACTTTCTTTTTGAATAGTTTATTTAAAAGAGAGGCAATAGTGATAAATCTCTTGACAAACCAGCGGTAATAGGAAACTAATTCCAAAAATTTTCAAAGCTGTTTCAAATTCTTTGAAATTAGAAAAGTCTTTACTATTTCAATTTTTGATAGATTAATAGATATTCCATTTTCTCCAACTATGTATCTTAGTAATTTTAAGTTTTTCTGAGCAAAAATATACTTTTGAAGTTTTAACTTTAAATCAGCCTTTTGTAATATATCAAAAACCTTCTGTAGATGTTCAAGGTGTTCTTCAAAAGTTTTTGAATAGATATTGAGGTCATCAAGATAAACAACCATACATTTTCCAATTAATTTATTAAATAAGGAATTCATTAATCTTTGAAAAGTTGCTGGGACATTTGTTAAACCAAAAGGTATAATATTAAATTTATAAGTTCCAAATGGTATAATGAATGCTGTTTTTTTTTATCTGTTGGATTCATTTCTACTTATTAGTACCTACTAGTTAAATCAAAAGAAGTATACTATGAAGAATTTTTTAACATGTCCAATAATTTATCAATTCTAGGTAAAGGGTAATTATTTTTTTTCGTTATGACATTTAATTTTCTATAATTAATACAAATTCTAGTCTTATCTTTTTACTTTACCAAAACAACAGGAGATGTTTAAGGACTTGATGAGATTGAGATAATTCCTTTCTTTAACATGTGTTTAATTTTTTTTTGTAAGAATTGTTTTTCTTTTGAAGAATAATGATATGGTTTTTGTTTAATTGGTATGGCATTACTAGAACAAATATGATATTTAACAATATCTGTTCTTCCCAATTGTTCAGAGGAGAAAGCAAAGTTTTGAATGTTATTTTTCAATATAACTTCTAACTGATCTTTTTGTTTATTCTCTAACTTAGGATTAATCTAAAATTTAACGGGATATTCTTTATTAAAATAATAATTAATAATTTCATCAATTTCCCTATAAAAACTATGATATTTAAAATATACTTAAAATATATTTAAAATATATTTCATTAAGTGTTTTTTAAGTATTTTTTAAGTATATAAGAAATTACTTAAAATATTGTTATTTTATACTTAAAATATATTTAAAATATATTTAAAAAATACTTAAAAAATACTTAATTTAGGTAATGATAATGAGTAAGTATGTTTTAGGTATATATTTAAAATATACTTAAAATATTATTAAAACATATTTAAAATTAAGTATATTTTAAGTATATACTTAAAACATACTTACTTATTACCTAAATTAAGTATTTTTTAAGTATATACTTAAAATATACTTAAAATATTATTATTTTGTACTTAAAATACAGTAAAATATGCTTAAAAAATACTTAACTTAGGTAATAAGTAAGTATTTTTTAAGTATATAAGAAATTACTGAAAATATTGTTATTTTATACTTAGAATATATTTAAAATATATTTAAAATATCTTTAAAAAATACTTAAAATATAATTAAAATATTAATAAAATATTATTAAAATAAATTAAAATATACTTTAAATATACTTAATTGTATTCATACAAAACTACTTAAAATATTATTAAAACATATTTAAAATTTAGTATATTTTAAGTATATACTTAAAACTTACTTACTTATTACCTAAATTGAGTATTTTTTAAGCATATTTTACTGTATTTTAAGTACAAAGTAATAATATTTTAAGTAGTTTTTTATGAATACAATTAAGTATATTTTAAGTATATTTTAATTTATTTTAATAATATTTTAATAATATTTTAATTATATTTTAAGTATTTTTTAAGCATATGTATTTCTTATAGGGTTTCTGTACTGTCACTTATATCTTTAGATGTTTTTTGAAATTCTCCTGCTGTAAAATCTTTACTATAAACAGGTATTTTTAAATTTTCATATTTATTTTGACTTCCTTCAATTTCAGAATAAGTAAAGATTTAATCTTCTCCTCAAATTCATCTTCGTTGTTCTGATCATATTCAGTTTTATTGTCATTATTTTGTTCTTTTAAGATTTTAACAGTTACAGGTCTGTTATTTTTCAAAGATTGGAATGAAAGTTTTCTAAATTCTATTGGAATTTTAACCTTTTGACTATTCCATAAAATAATTATTTCAGAATTATTCCAATTAATATTAGCTTGAACTTTGGATAACCAGTTATTACCAATAATAACTTGATATGTTTGAGCATCAGTCACTACATCAGGAAATTTTTTATGTCGAAGGTTATTGTAATAATTTCGTTTTCAAAGGTTATTAAAGGTTATCAGACCAATAACCTTCGCAAATATTACATTTATTATGATAAAGTGAAGGTTATTGAAGGTTATCGATATCAATAACCTCCGAAGTATTATGTTTTATTAATAAAAATAAAGGTTTTCGGTACCAATAACCTTCGTAAATATTACGTTTATGTTGGAGGTATTCGAAGGTTATCGGAGTGAAGAACTTCGAAAGCTTACGTTTAAAAAAATTTACTGATGTACAACATCAATAGGAATTTTACAACCTTCAACTTCAAAAGGGAAGTTAGAAATTTCTTCAACTGCACGTTTACTTTTTCCATGTATATTAATTATGTTGACTATAGATAGTCTTTCAACTTTTATTTTAACTTTTTGTAATAGGTAAGAAGAAACAACACTTCCAGAGGAACCACTATCTACAATTAAAGGAATATTGTTTCCTCCAACCTTTACATTATACATGTCGTCAAAACTAATTTGGCCTTAACTCAACTCTTAAAATTTCAATTTTTAATTGCGTCTGACTTAATTAATTACGTCAATCATTAATAAAAATCAAAATTTGCTTTGACTCAACTCCAATTTTTCTCAATTTTAATTGCGTCTGACTCAATTCAATAGTTTTGACGACATGTATACTTTACATCACAGTAGAGAACAGTAGATTTGTAATTAGATTATATACCAATATTTATTTTTTGTCTTTTCATTAAATCTTGCCTCATTCCCGCTACTTCCAAAAGTAATTGACCATAAGTAATATTAGTTTTTTGATTTTGTAAATCAGCTACAATAAAATATTTGGGAATAAGAGAAGCAATTTGAGATAATTCCTTTTTTACAAATTTCCTCCTAGTGATAGGAACTTTTTTAGGCTTTGAAGGATTGGTTAACTTTCCAACTGTTTTAATTTTAACTTTTGATGGTTAGATATCATTTATAATCACATCTTTGGTCTGAAGCTTTAGTTAAAAAGGGTTCTCTTGAAATTCTACTATTATTTAAGGGTAGTCAGGCTGTAGTCCTTCGTTAGATTTTCTTTTATTCTTGAATTTGATTAAGATTGGATCCTTCCTAGTAATAGAATTTGGTTCTCTTCTGTTAGTAAAATAATAAAGAAGATTTGAATTATCAAATAAGTTGAAATAACTACTACTATTATTTTGATCTTGATTATTATGATGATTATTCAAAGGAGTATTATTATTCAAAGGGATTATACTATTTAAAGGAAGATTATTCTGAGTGATAGTATTATTATTTAAAGAAATTGTGTTATTTAAAGGAATGTTATGAGGAGTAGTATTATTATTAATAGAAGTATTATTTTCATTAGGATGATTAAAGAATCTATTTCGAGTATACTTGTACGCAAAATTATTTTGGGACCCCGAAATTGGTATTTTGGGGAAAAAAGTCGAAATAGTTTTTCATAGAAGACAAAATTATTTTACTTAAAACCTGAAATTTTTTGACCACCCAGATTTATTTTTTGATTGAAGATACACACAACTGGGTACTTTTTTTACTTCCATATATAGAATAGATTCTGCATAAATCTCAAAAAGTCGAAATATCTCAAAAATCCAAAATCAATTTTAGGAACATGTATAATTTCGAGGTCTTGTATAATCTCTAGAAATGTGTCCAGTATTTCCACAATTATAACAGGTGAGTTTGGGTCTATTATTATTAATGTTATTGTTATTCAGTTTTTGAGATTTTCTTCTTTGTAAATTATTTACTTGAGACATTATGGCTATTACAACTTTAGTTAATTTATTTATTACAATCTCAGTTGTATTAATAGGAGTTGGATTGTTAACATTAAAAGAATCATTAATAAGATATGAAGGAGTTAAAATATGGGAAGGGAAAGAATTATTTATATTGTATAAAGGATCAGGAATATGAAATCCCAAAAGTGCAGCATAGGTAAGGTTTTGTTTTATTGCATTTTCATATGCCTTTGCTCTGTTATAAGTATCTTGGAGATTATTTGGTATAAAGAAAAATACATGAATACAAAATTCAGGACAAAGTTTATTAACAAAAATTTGAGTTTTAGTAGAATCAGGATATACATGTCTTTCAGCTTCAACTCTTCTAATTATTTCTTTCATATTATTATGATAGGAATCAATATTTTCTCCTGGAAATCGTTTTCTTTGTGTAAGTTGGGTAAACTATTTAATTTCAAGAGTAGCAGTTCTAAACTGTTGAATAAAAACAGGTCAAAAACTTTGGACTTGATTATTGTTATTATTTCAACAGTCAATACCAGGACTTTGGGTTCTCTTTATGATCCACCATGTGTCAGTAGAACCTTTAAGACAAGGAGTAATAATAGCAATTTTTTTGTTATTGGAAATCATATTAACATCAAAAGTTTTTTCAACTTCCTCAATCCATGTAATTGGATCTTATTCACCATTAAAAAAGTCAGGATAGAACATTAAGTTTATTTCTATATTTGAAGCAGCAATATTTACAACTGGGGGTTATATATTTTGTAATTATTAAACAAGAGTAGCTAATTGAATAACAAATTGATTAAATTTTTATTGTTAGTTCATAATATTAGTAGGATTAGATTCAATTTCTTCAAGAGTATGATTATTAGAATGGTCTGAATCTTTAGAACCAGATGACTCATCAGGAAAAGGTAAGAAAAAAACTTTTAAAACCTTGTGGTTAAAATTATTAAAATCTATTTTAACTAACTTTAATTTTACTATCTATAGTTATGAGTATTACAGATCAATTCACACAACTGGCACCAAAATAATACTACCTTTTGGGAGAGCAATAGTATTTTAATAAGAAAAGGTACTATGGTTTAGCTGGTAATAATTAAGGGTAAATAAGATAATGTAGATAGATTTAAAATATTATAAGAAAAGAGAGAAAATAAAGATGAGTATTAAGTTTTCAAGGGAAATTACAAAATCACAAGATTTTGCAAGGGTTTGTAAATAATTTGATTAAATTATATAATCCCGAAATTAGTAGTTACATAAAATATTAGGCAAAAGAAATGAATTTGATAATTAATTTTATAGAAATTACTAATTTTATATATTTTTAAGAATGAGACTGCAATCAAGTATTTTATTTTATTAGAAAGACAGTTGTTTTATTTAGAAAATAATAGATAGATTTATTTAAGATTAAAATGAAATATGTATGAGAATTAAAATACTTTTCTTTATTTAATAAAATTATCTTATAATTTAAATAAAAGGATATAAGAATTATCTAATAATTGTAATATTTCTATTATTTCTAATGGCTATTAATAATTATTTCAAATATTTCTCTCTAGTTTCTTACTCTGAACCTTCTGAACCATTAATAAAATTAAGATCCTTTATATTTTTTCTAATTATCTATTACAATTAAGGGTGGAAGGCTCAATTGATATGAAAGCTGGCTCAATAATTGTGCCTTTGGCTAATTAATTTTGCATCAGCTAAATTCTGGCTAAATTTTGGCTCAAAGTTAATTAAATTGTACTGACTAAATTCTGGCTTAAAGATTAATTAATTTTTTTCTGACTAAATTCAGGTACAATTTCTGATTGGCTGGCGCAATTTTAATCACGTGACAAAAGGTTGATTAGATAAAATTATTAATTAATTTTACTGATATTAATATTTTAATATATTATTTATTCCGCAAGAGGTAAATACAAAAGGTTTTAAAGTAATTTAAAATGGAGGGTAAGGGTAGAAGGCTCAATTGATATCAAAGCTGGCTCAATAATTGCATTTTTGGCTAATTAATTTTGTGCCAGCTAAATTCTAACTAAATTTTGGCTCAAAGGCTAATTAAATTGCGTCAGCTAAATTCTGGCTCAAAGGCTAATTAATTTTTTTCTGGCTAAATTCAAGTGCAATTTCTGATTAGCTGGCGCAAATTTGGTAACATGACAAAAAATTGATCAATTAAAATTATTAATTAATTTTACTGATATTAATATTTTAATATATTGCTTTAAAATAGCTATAATTTGGTCAATTTTAATGTTACAAAAATGAAATATATATTATCTTGTAGCTAAGAACCAGATATTTTGATCTGTCATAGGAATTTCATAGTAGAAAATCACTCCTAGTTATGTAAAATTGATTTGAAATTAAAGTTAAAATTAATTATTTTTAAAAATTTAAAAATAATTATTTAATAAATTTTATAATTGTGCCAGCCAATTAGAATTGTGCTATTATTTAGCCTTTGTGCCAGAATTTAGCCATTGCGCCTGATTGCACTGTGGCTAAATTCTAGACTCAATTGGCTAAATTTCTAGCTCAATTCGTATTACGCCTACCATCCCTAATGGAAGGAAATCTGAAAGTTTTACGTCGGTGGTTGGTCAAGCGGTAGCGGTTGAAATATACTTAGTTTAGTTAGTTTTTATTATTTCTGCATATTTTATTAATGTAAATTTTTAGTATTTTCTGTTCTTTTTATGAATAAAGACGAAACCTCATTATTCATATTAAAAAAAAAAAAATTTTAATATATTATTTTAAAATAGTTATAATTTGGTCAATTTTAATATTACAAAAATAAAATATATATCATCCTGTAGCTAAGAACCAGATATTTCAATCTGTCATAGGAATATCATAGTAGAAAATTGTTTCTAGTTATGTAAAATTGATTTGAAATTAAAACTAAAATTAATTATTTTTAAAAATTTAAAAATAATTATTTAGTAAATTTTATAATTGCGCCATTATTTAGCCTTTGCGCCAGAATTTAGCTATTGCACCTGATTGCGCTATGGCTAAATTCTGGACTCAATTGGTTAAATTAAATCTGACTAAATTTCTGGTTCAATTCGTATTGCGCCTACCATCCCTAACTACAATTTATACGTGTTGCCCAAATCCCAAATAATTTGGGATTTGGGATGCCAAAATTATACTTGCACGCAAAATTATTTTGGGGCCCCGAAATTGCAATTTTGGGGAAAAAAGTCAAAATAGTTTTTCATAGAAGACGAAATTATTTTACTTAAAACCCGAAATTTTTTGACCACCCAGATTTATTCTTTGATTGAAGATACACATAACTGGGTACTTTTTTTACTTCTATATATAGAATAGATTCTGCATAAATCTCAAAAAGTCGAAATACCTCAAAAATTTAAAATCAATTTTGGGAACATGTATAGCCAAAATGCACAAATTACTAGTATTTGGGATTTGGAATTTGGGATTTCGGCAAAAGATACTAATTATAATTTGGGATTTGGAATTTGGGATTTCGGCAAAAGATNATTAAAACTAAAATTAATTATTTTTAAAAATTTAAAAATAATTATTTAGTAAATTTTATAATTGCGCCATTATTTAGCCTTTGCGCCAGAATTTAGCTATTGCACCTGATTGCGCTATGGCTAAATTCTGGACTCAATTGGTTAAATTAAATCTGACTAAATTTCTGGTTCAATTCGTATTGCGCCTACCATCCCTAACTACAATTTATACGTGTTGCCCAAATCCCAAATAATTTGGGATTTGGGATGCCAAAATTATACTTGCACGCAAAATTATTTTGGGGCCCCGAAATTGCAATTTTGGGGAAAAAAGTCAAAATAGTTTTTCATAGAAGACGAAATTATTTTACTTAAAACCCGAAATTTTTTGACCACCCAGATTTATTCTTTGATTGAAGATACACATAACTGGGTACTTTTTTTACTTCTATATATAGAATAGATTCTGCATAAATCTCAAAAAGTCGAAATACCTCAAAAATTTAAAATCAATTTTGGGAACATGTATAGCCAAAATGCACAAATTACTAGTATTTGGGATTTGGAATTTGGGATTTCGGCAAAAGATACTAATTATAATTTGGGATTTGGAATTTGGGATTTCGGCAAAAGATACTAATTATAATTTGGGATTTGGAATTTGGGATTTCGGCATTTGGAATTTCAGCATTTTGATTTTGAATTTGGGCGGCAGGTATACTACAATTATATAAAAAATCTATTAATTAATATAAAAATAAATATTATTTTGAGTATTTTTCTCTAGTTTCTCACTCTGAACTTTTTGAATCATTAACAAAATTAAGATCCTTTTATACTTTTTCTAATTATCTACTACAACTATATAAAAAATTTATTAATTAATATAAGAATAAATATATGAAGAAACTTGATTATAATCTATTTATTGCTACAGAGTCATTAAAATTTAATAAAAGTATTCAAAATAGCATGTCATTGATAGTAATGATCATTTAGAACAAGCGATAATTCTCCCAAATAAGTGGTAGTTCTCTAAAACAAGTAAACACGAAAGTATGTAATTGAACACAACCATTAATTGATTCATTGATCATCATAGCACGTGACATATGACAATCGTATTGTAAAAATTAATAAGATAATAAGAAAGTAAAAAAAAAAGTAATAAAAAAAATAAAAAATAAAAAATATAAGGATAAAAATAAAAGTAAGGTTAATAATAAATAATAAATAAATAAATAATAAAAGAATAAAGTTAATAATAAATAATAGATAAATAAGTAAATAATAAATAAAAGAAGGAATAATAATAATAAAATAAAGATAGTATATATAATAAAAATAATAAATAAAATAAATAAAAAAAAAATAATACTGTAAATTTTGAGAACCTGCGAAAATGTTTTCTATATTGTGATCACATTATAATTATTAATACTCTGTATATAAAGTAGTTTTTTTTCTTTAAAATACTGAAAAGTACTTTTTGATAAGTGAAAACAGTAGTTCTTGAAGTTGACAATATTTTTTCAATAACTAAAAATTTAATATTATATGCAATTATCTAAAATATTTTGAAAAATAATATTTTAGTAACAAGATAAAAGTAATTACATTTACCATTATTCGATCAACATAAAATATATTTTATTTTTTTAATAAATAAATATGAAATATTTTTTTATAATTTTTTTTTATGACAGATTTTAAGATTTTTTTAAAATTGTCTTGTATTGAATAGATGACTTTATTAAAAGTTTCATCTGCTATTTCCTTTATTAATTTCTAATAATAAAACAAATTATAAAATTTTTATAAAATATTGTGAAATTTTGCAAAATTTTTGCAAAATATTATGAAAATATTACAAAATATTGTTAAATTTTATGAAATTTTTTTGCGTAAATTTCTAAAAGTGTTAAAAATTTGCGAAAATTTTTGAAGTGAAAATTTTCTGAAAATTTTCGTCTCTTAAAATTTCCTAATACAGTTTAACTTAATCTATAAGGAGTTTTAGTTTCAACGAAGTTCCATCAGTTTCATTTATTTCTCATTGACTTGAAATAATTAAGTCAAGTTAAACTGCAAATCGATTAACTTAAAGTCAAACTGAACTGATGACTTGAAACTCTCAAGTTAAATCAATTTAACTTCATCAGTTTGGTTTAATTCAATTTGATCTAGTTTAGACTTAACAACATTAATCAGGTATTCGATATGTACTGAATTTTAACAAACGATTTACACATATCTGGTACCTAATATTTATATAATATGTTATATTTTAGCCTGTATTATATTTAATTTTTAATATTAATTATAAATCAATTTGTTATTAGTTAAAAAATATTACATATTAACAAATTATTAATGATGATTATTATTATCTATTTATTATTATTTATTATTACTATTATTATTATTATTAATAAATTAATATTTTTTTAAGTTCATTAATAATTATTATTACTATTTATTTATTAATATTTATTATTACTATTATTATTATTATTATTAATGAATAATAAATTTGTAAAAATTTTTTAGCATTGGAAAATATAAAAACAATTAAATTCATTGCAAATTTACTAAATAAAATTTATATTTATTTAATATTAAAAATTATAAAAATATCACATGTTATCAAGATTTAATTTATATTGATTATTCAAATGACTTTCAAATAAATTTTGCATAATTTTTAAATAATTAAGTCATTTAGTCATTTGTTATTTGTAAAATAATTATTTTTAAATAATTCTAATAATTAAATTATTTGGGAGTTATTTGAGAATTATTTCAAAATAGACAAATAATCAGATAATTTGTTATTTCTGAATTAATGAATTGTAAGAAATTAATAATGAAAATAATAAATTATGAAATCTGAAAATATTAATAAAAAAATAAATATTTTGAAGAATAAATTAATTAATTGTTTAAATATTAATATTGTTGAATATAATAAAAAATGTGTAATATTTGAATATTTGAAACATTTAGATAATAATAGAAAAAACAAATTAAGAAGTGATATAATTAATTTTTTTAAAATTGATATTACATAAATTATATTTAATTAGAAAATAGATCAAATTTTGGTTAAAATATAATACATTTTTATTTAGTTTAAGAAGAATGTATCAAAAAATATTTTTAGTTGATGATGAAAATATAGTGAACAAATATTATTTATGGATTAAAATTATACATGTCGTCAAAACTAATTTGGCCTTGACTCAACTCTTAAAATTTCAATTTTCAATTGCGTCTGACTCAACTAATTGCGTCAATCACTAATAAAAATCAAAATTTGCTTTGACTCAACTCCAATTTTTCTCAATTTTAATTGCGTCTGACTCAATTCAATAGTTTTGACGACATGTATAATTAAAATATAAGAAAAATTTATAATACCAACAAAATTCAAAGAATATATTGAAAATATTTTATTAATTGATTGTAATATATATGAAAAAAAATAAGTATATAAACTGCAACTAGATAATTAAATATTCTTGATTGTTTTATTAAATNTTTAAATATTAATATTGTTGAATATAATAAAAAATGTGTAATATTTGAATATTTGAAACATTTAGATAATAATAGAAAAAACAAATTAAGAAGTGATATAATTAATTTTTTTAAAATTGATATTACATAAATTATATTTAATTAGAAAATAGATCAAATTTTGGTTAAAATATAATACATTTTTATTTAGTTTAAGAAGAATGTATCAAAAAATATTTTTAGTTGATGATGAAAATATAGTGAACAAATATTATTTATGGATTAAAATTATACATGTCGTCAAAACTAATTTGGCCTTGACTCAACTCTTAAAATTTCAATTTTCAATTGCGTCTGACTCAACTAATTGCGTCAATCACTAATAAAAATCAAAATTTGCTTTGACTCAACTCCAATTTTTCTCAATTTTAATTGCGTCTGACTCAATTCAATAGTTTTGACGACATGTATAATTAAAATATAAGAAAAATTTATAATACCAACAAAATTCAAAGAATATATTGAAAATATTTTATTAATTGATTGTAATATATATGAAAAAAAATAAGTATATAAACTGCAACTAGATAATTAAATATTCTTGATTGTTTTATTAAATACATAAACAAGAAACATATTATAATAAATATGAACATTCCGATATGGTGAAATATCAAAAATCTTTTTTAAATTATATTTTGAATATAAAAAATTCATTTCAAAATATGATAGTAAAAAAATAGAATGAATTAAAAATAAAAAAGAAATTATTTTAGTTATATATGATGAATATATTTTTTATATTAATAATGGTAAAAAAGAAATTTAAACAAAGTTCAATAAATTTTTATTAAGAAAAAAAGGCAATAGATAATTAATTATAGTTAATAAATTTTTATATGAAAAAATTAGTTTATTTAAATTAAATAATAATCAAATAAAAAATTATCTAAATATTTTCAAAAGAACAAGAGTTTATGGACTATACATGTCGTCAAAACTATTGAATTGAGTCAGACGCAATTAAAATTGAGAAAAATTGGAGTTGAGTCAAGGCAAATTTTGATTTTTACTAGTAACTGACGCAATTAGTTAAGTCAGACGCAATTAAAAATTGAAATTTTAAGAGTTGAGTCAAGGCCAAATTAGTTTTGACGACATGTATATTATGGACAAATGAAAAATTAGTTAACCAAGTAAAAACAAAAGCAATATCAATTTTTAATATTTTATTTCTAAATTGTATTATTTTTTTTACTTTTGATAATTTTTTAAATTATGAAAACTATAGTTATAATGTTTTAGTAATAAAAAATATGAATTTTAAACCTGAAAGAAAACAATCAAAAAATAAGAAATATAATATTTGACTCTAATAATTAAAGACAAAATATAGTATTTTTTAATGGTTAATCAAAAGAAATGAAATAAGTATTAGTTGAATGTAATTTATAAAAAGATGATTTATTGATAGATTGTAAATTATGTAAAAATAAAGTAAAAAATAATGTCCAAAATAATTGTTGTATACAAAAAATTTTATTTCTTTACAAAATTTTATTTTATAAAAATCAGTATTAAAAGAAATAATATATGAAGCATGACATTTGTGCATCTTTTATCTTAAATTTTATTGTGAAATAAATTATATTAAATATTATTGGAATACTTATAAGTGTTATGTTTGTGAAAATTGTAATTATTCATAAAAAAATTTACAAAAAATTGTATCTGAAGTTTTAGATAAAGTTGATTTAATTACAATATAAAAATATATAAAAAAAACTTGATGTTATATATTTATATCAAATGGGTATTAATAAAAAATTAGCAAAAAAATATAAATCATATAGAAGAATTCTAGATCATGTATTAAATGAAATTAAATAAAAAATTTTAATAAAAATTTTTTAAAAAATTAACATTAATGATTTTTTTCAGATTATATAAAAATTATATAAACTATTAACCAGAAAATTTTAAACTCTTAAGTTTCTAAATAAGTTGCATCATATTATCTAAATTATTTTCATTAGTATTTGCAACTTTATTTAATAATTGTATTTTACTTGTTACAACTTGTTAACAAATATTGAATGATTAAAAATCAATAAAATTTTTAATACAAATCAGTTTAGTCTATTTACAATTGATTACAAATTTTCCTGTTTATTTAAAATTAATCACAAATCTTTTTGTTTATTTACACTTATTTACAAATTATTTATAAATTTCTTTACCTATTTGTATTAAAATTTTACCTATTTTTATTTATTTAATTAGTATAAAGTTTTAAAATTGTATTTATTACAAGGTCTAATAAATGAAAATTAATATTATTTAATAAGATAAATGAAAATTAATATTATTTAATAAGATAAATGATATTTCTGTTATAATATTATTACTTATTAATAAGAAAAAACATTAATGTCAATTTTTCTTGTGATGATAAAATTTCTATATTTGTTTAACTATTGAAAATTATTATATTGACAATTGAAAAAGAAGAACTTTATTTAATTGTTACTAAATATTAATATTTTTTATTAATATCATTATTATTGTTATTTATATTTCTTTTTTTGATTTTAATTTTACATATTGTTATATTTGAAAATAATTTTTTATTAATTTAATTATTAATATTTTTTATTTTTTTTTATTTTTTTGTATATGGAAATAAAAGAATTTAATATTAAATTAATAAAAGAACTATTTATAATAAGTAAATTATTATATAATAAATTAATTATGTAATATAAGTTAAATATATAAAAAATATAATCTTTAAGAATAAAATTATTTTTTGTTTTTATTAGATTAATTTTTGTTAAGTAATTAATAAAGAAATTCATTTTTTTATTTTATTATTTTTGTAAACTTTAATTTTGAATAGAAAATTATTATATTTTATTAAAAAACAATATTTTCTTATTATTTTATATGTAAAATATAATTTTTACTATAAATTTAAAGGTAATGAAACAGTTAATTCAATTTTTGAAGATAAAAAACTAATAAAATTATATGTGTGGAATCCTTAAGAAAAATATACTTTTAAAAATTCATTTAAATCAGATGTTTCAATATGATTATTTATTACTTAGTAAATTATTATATATGTAATTATAAAAAGTTCTAGATTAAAATAAAATTTTTATTATATAATTAACTTTTTTAAAAAATATTATATCTGTGTAACTGTTATTATAATTTAATTTTCAAAAACTATAACAGGTTGTTCAATGTTAAATATATTACAAAATAATTTTATTGCAATATATTGTGACAACTTTAAATATTTATAATATATGTAACTATTTAAAGTAAGTTCCTGATAGTATTTAAGTATATATTTATTTAAAAATATAAAAAAATTGAACAGTTGATTTTTAAATTGACTGGCAAATTTACAAATATGATATTTTATTTTTTAAGTTTTTTGATTTTTAATTATTATAAGATTACAAGAATATAGATTTTAATAAAAATCAATATCAAGCAAGAAAATTTTTCAAATTTTTATTTTTTATCTATTCAAAAACTATTATATATTTTATCTTGAAAATTATATATTATAAATATTATAAAAAAATGTAATACATTATATTTACCTTTATTGTTTTCAAAATGCTCTCTCATCCAAATATTCTGCACAGTCAATTCTTTATAAATACATCTCTAAGGACTTACAAAAGAATGTATTCATAAAGAAGGTGCATTTAGAAAAGGTAAATTTAATAAATATTACAATTAACTCTTTATATATGTACCCTTTATAAGTGCATTCCCCCTCTAAATGCACCCTATACTCCAAGTCCCATTCATAATAACACTTATTAAATTTTCATGCACCCTTTTGCAGGTTCTTAAGATACATTTATAGCTTGAAGCATAAGGTGCATTTAGAAGAAGAATGCACTTACAGAGGATGTATTTATAGTAAGTTGTTTGTATTTTGATTTTACAATAATCTATTCATTTCTAAATTTCTCATTCCTTTTAATTGAGAATTTATCATAATTACCAGTCCATCTTGACATATTGCTTATTTTTATAATTTTTTTGATTTCAATTATACTTTACTGCCAATTTAAAATTTTTTGAATGCATTGTGCACAATATATTTTAGATAATTGTACATGTGTTTGTATAGGTATTGTAAAAAAATAATTTACAATTATTTGTTAAAATATATTGAAAACTTAAAATTGATTGTATATATATATATCTAACAATTACCTTAGAAAAATTTAAGTTGATATTTTAAATTTCTCTTCATCTTTTGTGGTTCTATTTAAAGACATGGAACATAGAAAATCGTAATGTTTCAAATTTGTATTGATGAATTTTTATCGAGTCATATTCAAATATATGTAAATATTCCGGAATTCATTTTTCATGAGGGTATTACAGTTCTAATTTTATTTACCTGTCCTTTGCTCGTCAGCTAATTTCAAGTATCACTGAAATACTTTCAACTGAATATCAATAACCAAGGCTATTCCGCTCTCAAAATAATATTGTCCATTACAGTTTTCTCCTTCAAATGCTTTCTCTAATCATTTCTATTAAAATTAAATCAAAAGGTGTTCCGGAATATCGTAAAAAGGACTGATCTTCATTACTTTAATATGTTCCTGTACACCATTCGATTACTTTATGGCGATGATGCAGATGACTCCGGAATTATAAATTATTCTATCTAGTAGAATGATTATATCATTTCTTTAAATTAGATTCATACAGTCAAATTCTATACTTATTTTAAACATGTGAACAGAGACATTGATTTTCTTTAAACATATTTGGTATCCTCAAAATTTAGTTAAGAGAGAAATCGGGTCAGTATTGGTATATATTGGTATATTTATAAAGAATTGTGACTATAAAGTCATTTCGAGAGACCTTTTACTCATTAAATGGCAAGTTTCATTAAGCATTTAAAAATATTATTTACCAAATAGTTACTACTTAATAAGTATTTAAACTTTATATTATATTTTAAATAAGTAATTATTTATGTTCAATAATAAACATCGATAGTGTTACATTATTATTAATGAAATTTCAAGCTGTTTCGATTTTATATAAATATCTAAACATGGTTTTGATAAATCTATTTTTTATATATAAAGAATTCGATTAAATTTTGTAATTATTTTTGATTACTAATTGTAAAGTTAAAACCAACCTAATTTAGTAATTTTAATATTTTTCTAACTTTGGTATAAAATTTACCTATTTAAGATATCACAATTTGTGATGATTGTTTATTTTGTTATGTTGATCGTCCCGTTTTGTTGTCATATGATTTTGATCACTTTGATCTGTGACATAACAAATTCCTTAAAAAGGATTGTTATCAGCACAATTTTGCCTAGTTAGTCTTCTGTTTGGTACGTACATTAGCCAATCAAGTTGAAAGTGTTTCACCTCTCTCTCCCTTTTCGGTACTTTTTTTTCCGTAAGTCAAATCATGGTACATACCACAAATACTGCCAAGTCTGCAAAAACAACTCCAAAAAATAAACAAGTAAATAATAAAGTCAACAAAACTTCTAAAAAGGAAACACCACCTAAATCAGAAATTAAACCAACAAGAAAAATGGCTACTCCGCGATCAAGAGGCCGTGGTAAACGCATAAACAACACACCTACTCGTTCTTCACCCCGGATCGTGCGGAGATCCGCCTCATATCCAAACGCTGTTAACAGACACTTCGTTGACAGTATTCCCATCCTGGAAATTACACTTCGATTTGATGAGGACGAGTATGACGTCTGGAGAAGACAAGATACGGATGAAGTAAATCTTTATTATTTGTTACGCATTAAATATCCCCGAGACGAGGACGAAGAGATGTGGCTCCAGGAATTAGAAAAGCTAAAAGAAGAAATAAAGGAAATTCGAATTATTGAAGATGGCTGGTTTGAAGGAGTCTGGTAAATAGCAATTCTTATGTTTGTTTACATATGTTTACATATTATTTATTATTTTGATATGATATATTATTATTTTTAATATTGATTATTTTCTTATTTTTATAACTTTAAGGGTTCCGCTTGAACGAGGTATGCATTTTATATGTTGTATTCTTTTTAGGTTTTACAATATATGTATCGTACTTATCAAATATAATCATTTTTAGCGAAAGATATTGCTCAAAAATATAATATATATGAGCACGTCGCTGCATTATTAGAATCGGAAAATAGTTGGTTTGATACTCCCAAAAAGCAATCTTCGAAAAGCAAGGTTGGTTCTCGAATAAGTGTATGTCACATCCAAAATATTTTCCAAAAACCTTTTTTTTAAAAAAAAAAAATGAAATGATTCTGACTTATTAACTAAATTTAGAATAATGATCGTGGAACGCCAACCGTGACTCCATCACAAAAACCAGAAAGGAAACCAGAAAATGAAGTTCAGACAAATGGCACTTCTGCAACCCCAAATAACCGCTCGATTTCAACGAGCAATACTTTGCAGCAGAATGGCAATGTTAAACCTGAAAGTGAAAAAAGTGAAAATAAAACCCCAAGAAGAACTTCAGCAAGATTACATCCTTCCCAAGTCAAGCCAGAATCTTCAAAACGTCCCAGAGAAGTTGAAAAAGAACGCGATAGTCGCGATAATTATCGAGATAATTATAAGGAAGAAGTACAAAGTTTGAAACGAAAAATGGACGAAACAGTAGAATATCTAAATTATAGCGGAAGCAACAAGAGACGTGCGCTTTGGGCAGGTATTGGAGCGGCAGTTGGTGCGGGCATTGCGGCGGTTACTTTAAGCAGTCTGGGTGTTGGTGTTCCCGACATAGCAGCTGGTGTGAATGCTAGTTTTAATGCTGTATCAAGCTCGATAAGCAATTTTCTTTAAAGACGAAAGACAAATCGATTATCACTACACCATTGTTCAAAATTTTCATTTTTTTTTCTTTCACCGATACGTATCGATTATTCCTTGATTAAAAAAAAAATAAATCATTATATCTATATCATAATGATATTATCCGAATTTTTATTAGACTTTGGAAGGGGTTCAATGGCAATGAAACGGAAATATTTAGCAAATTTTTCATTGTAAATTTTTTATATACGTACATATATGTTTAATTTTGCTTTATATTTACCATTTATTATTGTGCGATACTCTTTATACTATTATCTTTTTTATCTCTATTATCATTTATATAAATATTTTTTTTTTTAACAAAATCCCTTCCCATCTTTATTTGCAAAAAAAAAAAACCAACGTGTTTCCAAGTTTGTCTAATATGTCTGCTTTTTTATTCTTCGGTAGATGATACCCCAACATCCTTATTTTGACATATTTGTTATTCGTTTTTTTTTTTGAGTAGTTTTTGGTCTGGTATCAAATTAAAAAAGAATGAAAAAAAAAACAACTAAATATTTGTTTATTATTCTTATTCAAAAATCAACCTGTTACCAAGCGGCTTGACCTTGGTGTAGAAATGTAATATTGAAANAAAAATAAATCATTATATCTATATCATAATGATATTATCCGAATTTTTATTAGACTTTGGAAGGGGTTCAATGGCAATGAAACGGAAATATTTAGCAAATTTTTCATTGTAAATTTTTTATATACGTACATATATGTTTAATTTTGCTTTATATTTACCATTTATTATTGTGCGATACTCTTTATACTATTATCTTTTTTATCTCTATTATCATTTATATAAATATTTTTTTTTTTAACAAAATCCCTTCCCATCTTTATTTGCAAAAAAAAAAAACCAACGTGTTTCCAAGTTTGTCTAATATGTCTGCTTTTTTATTCTTCGGTAGATGATACCCCAACATCCTTATTTTGACATATTTGTTATTCGTTTTTTTTTTTGAGTAGTTTTTGGTCTGGTATCAAATTAAAAAAGAATGAAAAAAAAAACAACTAAATATTTGTTTATTATTCTTATTCAAAAATCAACCTGTTACCAAGCGGCTTGACCTTGGTGTAGAAATGTAATATTGAAAGTTTTACCACAAGACAAGATTGTTGACTTATCCTGACGAATTCGTGATTCAACTTAACTAATTATATTTACACAATTTGAAAGAAAAATTCCTGATGTCGTAAAATTTGCAATTCAATATACAAAGTATCTCTTGCATTTAGAATGTTTTAACCATGAAATTATTTTAGGGGAAAAGAATATATGTAATTTTTATTGAATTATCAATTATAGAATATATATAGGAAAAATGGCTATTTATAGACTTCATTATTTTTAAAATTGTTGCAAAATTTAAAGTATTATAGTATTATTGATTTATTGATTGTAAATATCTCACTATTTAAAAATTAATATGTAAATAAATTATGAAATTTTACTTAAAATGATATTCTTTTTTTAGATTATCAACGTGATACAAAATTTCTTTTATGATGTGATGTTTGATTAAAATAATTTGATCATAATAATCACAAAATTACAATTGATATTATTTTAAAAATTTGACTATAATAGACAGATATAAAAATTTTAATTTATATATAAATTAATAATATGTAATTTGGTATTTATAATATACAATTTTATTATTACTAGTACTATATGCTATTATTTAATCTTAATGTTATAATAGTCCATAATATTCAGTTTTTATATATATAATGAGAACTATCATTTCTAGAACTGTAATAATTATTGAAAATATTAAAACTGATTCTTATCATTAGAACAGTTAAAACTTAAAAAATTAATTATTAAAACTGTTAAAACTAATTGATTGGTTGAAAAACCAGCTATTTTATAGTTTTGATCTTTTAGATCCTTTAGATCTATGAATTCTTATATTACTGATTTACATAATAAATCTACCAATATAACAGTCTATCTAATTTGATAATTATTTTGTATCACCAATAATAATAATTATACAATAATTAAGAATAAAAATAAGTATAACAATAATTAAAAATAAATATAAATATAAAAATATATATAGAATGAAGAAAATTTAAATATTATAGTTACTTTTGTAATACCATATATTATAAATTATAGTATTCTAGGTCTTTAATATTATTAGTATACTTGTCAATACACTTTTTGTAATATTATACAAAAACTTTGTAGTCTTTCCTTGTAGATACAAGACTAATTGTTTAATTGTTTGTTAATTTAAAAGGCATTAAATTATTACTGATAGAAGTTTATTAAATATAATTTTATTTTATTAACTATTTACAGTTTATATTACTTTTACTATTATAACTCAGAGATTCAGAAACTTGTTTACAATAGTTATAACTTAAAGATATAATAATGTGTTTATACTTATTATAATACTAAGGTATAAAAATATATTTATAATCAATATAAATTTGAATATAATAATAGTTTCATTAGCAAAGATGTTAAAATAATATAAAAATAATAAATACAATCAAAGATTAAAAGTTTATTAATATAAAGTTAAGTAATTAATTAACTATTTTATATATTAAAAACTATTATTTTTTGAACTATAAAAATTAATTATAAGAATTGTTAAAAATATTAATTATTAAAAAAAGTAAAACTTAAAAAACCAACTATTAGAATTGTTAAACATCAGTAAATTTTTTTAAACGTAAGCCTTCGAAGTCCTTCACTCCGATAACCTTCGAATACTTCCAATATAAACGTAATATTTACGAAGGTTATTGGTACCGAAAACCTTCATTTTTATTAATAAAACGTAATACTCCGGAGGTTATTGATATCGATAACCTTCAATAACCTTCACTTTATCATAATAAACGTAATATTTGCGAAGGTTATTGGTCCGATAACCTTCAATAACCTTTGAAAACGAAATTATTACAATAACCTCTGACATAAAAAATTTCCTGATGAAATTAACTGATTGAAAATTAAAAATTCAATAATTTTATAATATTTAATTTGGATTCTTATTATTGATATAACAATTTATTTATTTGATAATCAATTTGTATTGCCACTATATATAATAAACAATATTAAATTAATTAAAGATATTGTAGATAATTAAACAGTTNTAATAATAGTTTCATTAGCAAAGATGTTAAAATAATATAAAAATAATAAATACAATCAAAGATTAAAAGTTTATTAATATAAAGTTAAGTAATTAATTAACTATTTTATATATTAAAAACTATTATTTTTTGAACTATAAAAATTAATTATAAGAATTGTTAAAAATATTAATTATTAAAAAAAGTAAAACTTAAAAAACCAACTATTAGAATTGTTAAACATCAGTAAATTTTTTTAAACGTAAGCCTTCGAAGTCCTTCACTCCGATAACCTTCGAATACTTCCAATATAAACGTAATATTTACGAAGGTTATTGGTACCGAAAACCTTCATTTTTATTAATAAAACGTAATACTCCGGAGGTTATTGATATCGATAACCTTCAATAACCTTCACTTTATCATAATAAACGTAATATTTGCGAAGGTTATTGGTCCGATAACCTTCAATAACCTTTGAAAACGAAATTATTACAATAACCTCTGACATAAAAAATTTCCTGATGAAATTAACTGATTGAAAATTAAAAATTCAATAATTTTATAATATTTAATTTGGATTCTTATTATTGATATAACAATTTATTTATTTGATAATCAATTTGTATTGCCACTATATATAATAAACAATATTAAATTAATTAAAGATATTGTAGATAATTAAACAGTTATAAATAATAAAAACTAAAATAACAGTCATTAAATAATTATAACAATTTTTAAATATACATAAGTTAAATAAAAAAGTTACTTTCTATTTAATTATTTTTGAAATTTATAAAAATAAAAAATAATAATAACTCAAAATTTATTATATTAAAAAAGGTTTAACAAAAAATATTATATTTGTTATTTTTTATAAACTTTATTATATAAATAAAATTTGATTTTTATTTGATTATCTACTTTATTGTTTATTAAATAATAAAAAAACAAATAATTTTTTAATATTTATAATAAAAATAAATTATAAATATTTAGAAAGGATTTGTAAAATTTATAAGTTATTTGCAAATAATCAAAAACAAGTATATAATTATAATATATAATTAATTTGACATATATATTAATTATACATGTTGTTAAAACTATTAAATTGAATTAAAATTGAGAAAAATTGAAGTTAAATTAAGACAAATTTTGATTTTTACTAGTAACTAATGTAATTAATTAAATCAAATGCAATTAAGAATTGAAATTTTAAAAGTTGAATCAAGGCCAAATTAGTTTTGATAACATGTATAGTATTAACACTAGTCAAATGGAAAAAAATAGAACAGTTTTATCATAAATAGAATTTCAATTAATAACTTAATAGGAATTTTATAAATTTTTGCAAATAGAATATCTGATTTATATATATTTGTACTATCAATAGAATTCTGATTTTTGTTCATTTGACCAGTGTAATCCTATTTTTTAAATTGTAATACAGACAAATTTATTTGAAATTTATAAAATATAATGTAAATCTTTTAATAATTTTTTTTAAATATTAACTAATTATTTTGTCATTTTATATAAATAATCAAAGATCTAGAGCAATCTATAAATAGGTTACATTAGAGTTTACTTAGTCATTATAGTAAAATTTTTAAAAAGTTACTTATTTTTAATTAAAATTCAAAAATTTATTTACAAAAATTATATTTTTTTTTTATTTCTTAATTTAGTATTATCTGACCTATTTATAGATTGCTCAGGGTTCTAATAATCATAGTGTTCTAAGCCAGTCTAAAAAAAATTAATTCGACTAAGCCTATATTTTAAAATTGACTTAGCTGCTAAAACCAAAATTTCTTAATATAAAAATAAAATTTATGAGCACGTTGTTAGCTTATTTGTACCTTCAAAGAAAAATAGGGAACGACAACTAAAGCAGGGAAAAACTATATATAAAAGATCACACAGCAGTTATATGTAATATGCTATAGTTGAAAGGTTTGTAAATAAATACAACTATGAAGGATTTAAATATGTGGTTTTATTCGAAAGAGACAAGGGTGAGGTTTTAAAAGGGTTATAGAGAACAAATCTCTATAGTTGCAAAGATAATTTATAAAGAAACCAATTCTTTAACTACAGGTTTTCAACAAATGAAAAGGATTATTATTCACCAAGAATAATAGTATCAAAGTACATAAATTATAATATTAATGTCACCAAGACTTTATTATCAATTTATTACTTATTGCAAGTTAAATACTGTTTATTAATTGTATTAAAACTGGTATTGAACTGTATCTAACTGAAGACTGAGGTTGAGGGAAAACTCAGCCTTTATATACATTATTAATTTAATTGTAAAGTTAATTTGTAATCTGACTAGTAATTATGCTGGTACCTTGACTAATATCTTAACTGGTACTGTCTCTAGTACTCTAACTAGTACTTTAACTAAAGTATTAACTCGTGTTATAACTAATACTCTAATTTGTGTTACAGATTTACAAGAATTTAATAATATACTTATTTAAGAAATAAAGTTAATTTGTATCATATATTGAGAAATTGATCTACTGTAATACTATATAATATAATAGATAAATAATAAATAATAGTAAGTAAATAATAGAAATAAATAAATAATAATAAGTTATTAATAAGATATAAGAATAAGAAAAATAAGTCAACAACGTCTTGTGAAAATTATGTAAAAGTCATGTGTTTAATTAGAACATCAATAAATCAAACTTTTATTATTAATAAAATTTTTTAAATATATTTATAATATCATCTTTATTTCTCCTATCTAATGCTAAAGTATTATCAATATTATTTTTTTTTTTCGATATCTAATGCTAAATTATTATTATTAAGATCACTATCATTATATTATCATTATTATTATTATCCCTCTCACCTAATGTTAAAGTATTATTATTTATATCTAATACTAAATTTTTATCATTAAAATTATTACTTTTATTTAATTTTAGATTATTATTATTTCCATTATGTGGGTTATTAAGATTAGAAGACAAATTATTTCATTGATTTAAGTCTTTTTCTTATTGTCCTAATAATAAAAATTATTTAATTATTATTTAATTATTTATTTAATTATTTAATATTTAATTATTTAATTATTTACAAGATAATTAAATATATTTACCTCTCAAAAAAAAAGTTCCAGTAGGACTATTATAAGACATAAATTGATTTAGATTTTTCTTGGATTGTCTACGTTTTATCAATAATAAACTCGATAAAAAAAAATATTTAAATACTTCATCTTTTACATTGTTATTTTTATTTAATTAATAAAAAATAAAAATATCTCATGCACATCTGCTAATTGCTAATTAATAAAAATTCCTCATGTACCTTGTTATCTTTTTAATAAAAAAAATCGACTAAAAAAATTACCCTATATAGTATTGACTTAGCTGATTTTCAAAAAATCAGTCGACTAAGTTGGCTAAATCAGTTAAGTCGACTAATGACCTTTCGACTTCAAATACTAAATAATCATAGAAAATATTTATATATATAGTAACAATTAAATAATTATTTTTAAAATTTAAAATAAATTATATAAAATTTTTTTTTTAAAATTTTAAAAATAAATATTAATTATTTCTATATATATAAGTTTTTTATTTATTAATTAAATGTTAAAAATATTATTAAGCAATTTTAAAATTGAAAATAAATTAAATTTATTATAAAATTTTCATATTTATTACTTTAAATTAACTAAATAATAATATTTTAAATTTTAAATTTTAAAAAATTATTATAAAATTTTAAAAATTTATTATTTAAAATAATAAATATATAAATTTTATTATAAATATAATTTACTCTTAACTTTAAAATTACTTAATAATGTTTTTGATATTAATTAATAAAAACAAATTTTAAAAAAAATTATTATTTTTTTTGTTTATATTTGAAGTTTGAATTCTACTTTATAATTTTAAAAATAATAATTATTATTATTTTTTTTTATATATAAAAATAATTAAAAAAATAATTGTAAGTAAATTTATCCAAAATTACTTATAGTTTAAGAGATATTTATTATTATATATTTATATATGTTATTTAAATTATTTTTTAAAATTTTAAATTATTATCTCTTAAATTGTAAACAATTCCGGGCAAATTTGCCCGCAAATTTTTCCTTAAATATATCACATATAAAAATTAATGGAAATTTCAGTTTATGTGATGAAATTTTTATCATGAATAGCTGATCATTAATAGCATGTGATCAAACTTAAAACTTTCGAACTATTATATAAAAGTCACATGATATTCGCGTTTGAAAATTGATTATTTTTTAATAAAATACCGATTTTACAAAAATTTACTCTTTATCTTTAAACATCTTCTTAAAAATTGATTGGAGCTGACTGAAATAATAATAGAAAATATAGAATTAATCATGGTAAAAAAAAGTTACTATTATGAGTTTTGGGATTATGAAGTAGAATTTCAACTTTAAATAAGAGCAAAATAAATAATAATTTTTTTTTAAATTTGTAAAATTTGTTTTTACTAATTAACATCAAAAACATTACTAAGCAACTTCAAAGTTGAGAATGAATCACATCTACCACAAAATTCTCACGCCCATTACTTTAAAATTAACCAAATAATAAATTTTTAAAATTTATACAATAATTTTTTGAAATTTTAAAATATAAACAGTTATTATTTAGTTAAATTTAAAGTAATGGGCATGAAAAGTTTATGGTGGATGTGATTCATTCTAAACTTTGAGGTTACTTAGTAATATTTTTGATATTTAATTAGTAAATAATTGACTTATATAGGTAGCAATTATTTTTAAAATTTTTTAAAAAAAAATTCAACAAAAGTATTTTATTTTTAATTTTTTTTTGTACATATGATATTTTTATTAAATTTTAAAATTTTAAATAAAAATATATAATCATTGTCTATAAAAATTACAAAAATAATTGGTCAATATTTAAAGAAATTATTAAAGGATTTACATTAATTTTTATAAAATGCGGGCAAATTTGCCCGCAAAACAGTTTAAGGGATAGCAAAAATATCAAATCTCAAATTATTTATTATATTGAAAATAATTTAAACAAAATTTATACATATATTTCTAATTTACAATTTAATTTATTTTATTTTTTCTTATGATTATTTATTTTTTTTACTTTTGTTTTTTGTTATTTTTAATTTGATTTAATAAAAAAAAAAAAACTAGTTAGTTTATTATATATATACTTTATTTATTTTATTTAATTTATATTTATATAAAAACTAAATAGTTTTATTAATAAAATTAAAATAAATTAAAAAAAAAAAAATTTATCTAGATTTTAAAAGTAATCAAATAATATATTTTATTAATTGTATTATTATTTATTTTAAAAAATTATAAAATTTAAAATAATAAAAAAATATAATAAATTTATTTTATTTTCTATTAAATGCTGATTTGTGAATAATTGGTATTAAATTATTATATAATTTTGAGATANAACTTTAAAATTACTTAATAATGTTTTTGATATTAATTAATAAAAACAAATTTTAAAAAAAATTATTATTTTTTTTGTTTATATTTGAAGTTTGAATTCTACTTTATAATTTTAAAAATAATAATTATTATTATTTTTTTTTATATATAAAAATAATTAAAAAAATAATTGTAAGTAAATTTATCCAAAATTACTTATAGTTTAAGAGATATTTATTATTATATATTTATATATGTTATTTAAATTATTTTTTAAAATTTTAAATTATTATCTCTTAAATTGTAAACAATTCCGGGCAAATTTGCCCGCAAATTTTTCCTTAAATATATCACATATAAAAATTAATGGAAATTTCAGTTTATGTGATGAAATTTTTATCATGAATAGCTGATCATTAATAGCATGTGATCAAACTTAAAACTTTCGAACTATTATATAAAAGTCACATGATATTCGCGTTTGAAAATTGATTATTTTTTAATAAAATACCGATTTTACAAAAATTTACTCTTTATCTTTAAACATCTTCTTAAAAATTGATTGGAGCTGACTGAAATAATAATAGAAAATATAGAATTAATCATGGTAAAAAAAAGTTACTATTATGAGTTTTGGGATTATGAAGTAGAATTTCAACTTTAAATAAGAGCAAAATAAATAATAATTTTTTTTTAAATTTGTAAAATTTGTTTTTACTAATTAACATCAAAAACATTACTAAGCAACTTCAAAGTTGAGAATGAATCACATCTACCACAAAATTCTCACGCCCATTACTTTAAAATTAACCAAATAATAAATTTTTAAAATTTATACAATAATTTTTTGAAATTTTAAAATATAAACAGTTATTATTTAGTTAAATTTAAAGTAATGGGCATGAAAAGTTTATGGTGGATGTGATTCATTCTAAACTTTGAGGTTACTTAGTAATATTTTTGATATTTAATTAGTAAATAATTGACTTATATAGGTAGCAATTATTTTTAAAATTTTTTAAAAAAAAATTCAACAAAAGTATTTTATTTTTAATTTTTTTTTGTACATATGATATTTTTATTAAATTTTAAAATTTTAAATAAAAATATATAATCATTGTCTATAAAAATTACAAAAATAATTGGTCAATATTTAAAGAAATTATTAAAGGATTTACATTAATTTTTATAAAATGCGGGCAAATTTGCCCGCAAAACAGTTTAAGGGATAGCAAAAATATCAAATCTCAAATTATTTATTATATTGAAAATAATTTAAACAAAATTTATACATATATTTCTAATTTACAATTTAATTTATTTTATTTTTTCTTATGATTATTTATTTTTTTTACTTTTGTTTTTTGTTATTTTTAATTTGATTTAATAAAAAAAAAAAAACTAGTTAGTTTATTATATATATACTTTATTTATTTTATTTAATTTATATTTATATAAAAACTAAATAGTTTTATTAATAAAATTAAAATAAATTAAAAAAAAAAAAATTTATCTAGATTTTAAAAGTAATCAAATAATATATTTTATTAATTGTATTATTATTTATTTTAAAAAATTATAAAATTTAAAATAATAAAAAAATATAATAAATTTATTTTATTTTCTATTAAATGCTGATTTGTGAATAATTGGTATTAAATTATTATATAATTTTGAGATAAAAATTTTTTTAGTACATATTATAAAAAAATAATGTATAGATTTACATCAAAGTAAAAATTACGAAATTTACTTTTTGTTTCATTAAATTATGTGAAATAGTGTATAAAATATAAGAGAATATGATTTGACAAAAAAAAGTAACAATTTACTTGATGAAAAAAACCTTTACTTTGTAATGACGGGAGATTTTAACATATTTATATATATAATAATTATACAATTTAGGTATTAAAATTTTAATTTTTATTAAAATTTTTTACTTTTTTACTATTTAAAATATTATTTATAGATTTTTTGAATTTATATTTTTTTCTAAAGTTCTCAGTACTATAACTTCTTTTCACTTGTGCAAAAAAACAGTAATCCAATTTAATATTGTGGTCACTTTAAGTATTTCATTTTTTTTAATTTCACTAATTTTTGCATATTTCAATAATTTTTCATGCATTTGTTAGGCATTTAATTTTTGACGAGAGTTTGCTGTTCTAAAATAGAACATTATTTTCAATAGTCTTTTGATTTCTGCAAACATTCGTTTTACTAGTTCATGTATTTTATTTTTTTCATTTTCTTTTAGAGTCCAGCTGAAGAAAAAAAATTTGTAACTGTATCAAGTAATATTATCAATAATTTTCTTTTTATTATAGTATAAATATATATTATATTATACTTTGGAGAATTATGACTTGTGAGAATTTTGATAATTTCTTGATTTGTTATATTTGTTATATTAACTAAAACTGGATTTTATATGTTTATATTAGATAAAATATGAAATTTTATATTTTTTTTTATCTATATTTGTAAAATATACTTCACTAAATATATTTTTTTATTGAATATATAGAATATTTTTAGTTAGTAATATTGTATTATATGTTATATAATAATAAAATAATAATAATCCTATAAGAAATACGTATACTTAAAAAATACTTAAAATATTATTAAAATATTATTAAAATATTATTAAAATAAATTAAAATATACTTAAAATATACTTAATTGTATTTATAAAAAATTACTTAAAATATTATTATTTTGTATATACTTGCACGTAAAATCATTTTGGGACTTCGAAATTACAATTTCGAGAAAAAAAGTTGAAATAGTTTTTCATAGAAGACAAAATTATTTTACTTAAAACCTAAAATTTTTTGACCACCCAGATTTATTCTTTGATTGAAAATATACATAACTGGGTACTTTTTTTACTTCTATATATAGAATAGATTCTGCATAAATCTCAAAAAGTTGAAATACCTCAAAAATCCAAAATCAATTTTAGGAACATGTATAATTTTGTACTTAAAATACATTAAAATATACTTAAAAACTTAATTTAGGTAATAAGTAAGTATGTTTTAGGTATATACTTAAAATATACTTAATTTTAAATATGTTTTAATAATATTTTAAGCATATTTTAAATATATACCTAAAATATACTTATTCATTACCTAAATTAAGTATTTTTTAAATATTTTTTAAATATATTTTAAATATATTTTAAGTATAAAATAACAATATTTTAAGTAATTTTTTATATACTTAAAAAATACTTAAAAAATACTTAATGAAGTATATATTTTAAATATCGTAATTTTTATAGGGTAATAATAAAAAATAAAATAAAAAATAATAAAAAATTTACCCAGTTTGCATACTATTGGTATAATCTATAATTTAATTAACTCTGAAGGTTAAAAATAAATTGGATTTAATTTTTTAATTTTTTTTTTTTTATAATTTTTTCAATTTTTTCTGTTGACCATATTTTCTATTCACCAATTCCTAGTAATGCTCATGCAANATTTTGGGACTTCGAAATTACAATTTCGAGAAAAAAAGTTGAAATAGTTTTTCATAGAAGACAAAATTATTTTACTTAAAACCTAAAATTTTTTGACCACCCAGATTTATTCTTTGATTGAAAATATACATAACTGGGTACTTTTTTTACTTCTATATATAGAATAGATTCTGCATAAATCTCAAAAAGTTGAAATACCTCAAAAATCCAAAATCAATTTTAGGAACATGTATAATTTTGTACTTAAAATACATTAAAATATACTTAAAAACTTAATTTAGGTAATAAGTAAGTATGTTTTAGGTATATACTTAAAATATACTTAATTTTAAATATGTTTTAATAATATTTTAAGCATATTTTAAATATATACCTAAAATATACTTATTCATTACCTAAATTAAGTATTTTTTAAATATTTTTTAAATATATTTTAAATATATTTTAAGTATAAAATAACAATATTTTAAGTAATTTTTTATATACTTAAAAAATACTTAAAAAATACTTAATGAAGTATATATTTTAAATATCGTAATTTTTATAGGGTAATAATAAAAAATAAAATAAAAAATAATAAAAAATTTACCCAGTTTGCATACTATTGGTATAATCTATAATTTAATTAACTCTGAAGGTTAAAAATAAATTGGATTTAATTTTTTAATTTTTTTTTTTTTATAATTTTTTCAATTTTTTCTGTTGACCATATTTTCTATTCACCAATTCCTAGTAATGCTCATGCAAAAATATATCTGTTATTTTCTTTATCAATAGGTCAAGTCCATTCTTGATAATTAGAAATACCCATAATGGTTTTTAATTTGACTTTATCTAAATATATTCAAATAAATAATAAAAAAATAATTTTTATATTATTTTAATTTAATTATATAATTTATAATACTTATAATATTTATTACTATTATCTCGATTGGAATTTAAATTTGCAACTCTTGTACCTACTATATTTTGATGGCTGATTCAATATCATCTCCTGAATTAATATTATATTCAAATTTTATATATCTTTTTATAGCTTGTAAAATCTGTTATATAAATAAATTGTAAATATTTGTTTTTTTTAAATGATAATAAAACTAAATATATACCTGAGTTATACATGTTCCCAAAATTGATTTTAGATTTTTGAAGTATTTTGACCTTTTGAGATTTATGCAGAATCTATTCTATATATGGAAGTAAAAAAAATACCTAGTTATGTGTATTTTCAATTAAAGAATAAATCTAGGTGATCAAAAAATTTTGAATTTTAAGTAAAATAATTTCGTCTTCTATGAAAAACTATTTCAACTTTTTTCCCCGAAATTGCAATTTCGGGACCTCAAAATAATTTTGCGTGCAAGTATAACCTGAGTGTAATGACTATTAATTGTTATTTTAGCTTCACCTACTTTAAGAAAAATTTATTTTCGAGAAATTATATTATATTATTCTTTCTATTTTTCAACAATTAGTATTAATTCTATACAATAATAATGTATTCCATTATTTGATATAATAGTTATCTATTTAGACTTTGAATTAATTGTTTCAAAAACTGTATGCAGGAAAGAAGTAGTGTACCATGCATCTTGTCTATACTTGCACATAAAATTATTTTGGATCTCGAAATTGTAATTTTGGAGAAAAAAGTCGAAATAGTTTTTCATAGAAGACGAAATTATTTTACTTAAAACTTGAAATTTTTTGACCACCCAGATAAATTTTTTGATTAAAGATACATATAACTGGGTACTTTTTTTACTTCTATATATAGAATAAATTTTGCATAAATTTCAAAAAGTCAAAATACCTCAAAAATCCAAAATTAATTTTGGAAACATATATAATCTTGTTGTGTATCTTCAAATTAATGATCAAAAGTTTAAATGTTTATTTGATTTTGTTCTATATTTTTGATATAAACAAGTACAAAATGAAGACTCCAGTCACATTTGTCAAAAAATTCTGCTTTTGTTTTTTTAACATTTTGAGATAAAATTTTCATTTTGTAATCTACAATTATTACTGCACCTTTATCATTTAATTCTTCTCTTATATGCATGATGTACCATCTATATTATTAATTTTTGTTTATATTCATTAAGAGTTTCGAAGTATTGTTTATTTAATATATCTTTTAATTTATCAAAAAAATGAAAAAAATTTTTACATTTGGAACAGGTAATTGGATGATTAAGATTATAAGCGTCAAAAGCATATCATATACAGTGACTAATACAAGAATTGTGAATTGCAATACCATCTAATGAAATTTTAAGTTTTTTAGAATATTGTTTTCGTATATATCGTTGTAATTCTTGTAATTGTCTTAGTAATTGTTTCTATTAAAAATTTAAAATTAGTTCAAATTTAATTATAAAAAAAATTTATATAAAATTTTATTGTATTACTTTTAAATTATTATTTATAATATGTACAGAAATCATAACTTCAATATCACTAAATATCATATATCTACAATCATTACATATGGAATATAGACTACTAAAATTTTCACGATACACATATTGACCTTCTTCTAAACATGTCATAAAAGATGTATGATGTATATTATTTGGATATTCTTCTAAAAATCTTTCTTATAATGCTTTTTTTGTATCTTGCAAGTATAAAATAGGTTTTTCAGTTTTTATATTTGTTTTATATAAACTCATATTGACAAATTCTTTGTCATTCAAAAAGTTTTCAATTTGTTTGAGTATTTCAGATGTAAATCTTTATTTATTGATTACTGGTTTTACAAGTATTGAAGTTTCATAACCTTTATTATGTGTATATTTTTTAGATTCTAAAATTATATTTCTTCCAATCTTTATGTAAAAAAATAATAATTAAAATATAAAAATAAATAAAATAATAATAAAATAAATAATAAATAATAAACTAAATAAAAAATAATAAAATAAATATTTACATTTAGATTTTATTTCAGTTCTTTATATGTAAATTCATTAGCAATTATAGAAAGAATACGTTTTTTTTCATCTGAATTTTTTTTATTACATATAAGTGCATGTTCAATTATTTCCAAAATATTTGTGTTGTATTTGGCATATTTTTTGAAATACTAATAAGAAATCTTTTTTTATATAATATAGTAAAAGCTACCTTTTCTGCTTATCTATTTATAGATTTTGTCCATAATTGATACTAATATAAAAATTCTATTTTATTACATCAGTAAATTTTTTTAAACGTAAGCTTTTGAAGTCCTTCACTCCGATAACCTTCGAATACCTCCAACATAAACGTAATATTTATGAAGGTTATTGGTACTAAAAACCTTCATTTTTATTAATAAAACGTAATACTCCGGAGGTTATTGATATTGATAACCTTCAATAACCTTCATTTTATCATAATAAATATAATATTTGTGAAGGTTATTGATCCGATAACCTTCAATAACCTTTGAAAACGAAATTATTACAATAACTTCTGATATAAAAAATTTCCAGATGTATGAAATATTTTTTTATTTCAAAAAAAAAATTATAAAAAAATAAAAATTATACATTACTTTTGATTCTTCTTATAATTATAGAGTTATATTAGTTGCATCAATATTATGCAACATAATTTTTCACGTATCCAATTCATACTTACTAAATTTATATCTTGATGGATAAATAGCATATAATGAAAATTTTAATTTAATTATTGGATTTTCAGATTTATTCCAAGTTTTAAAAATCAACACTTGCAATAATTTTTTTTTTTACATAATAATTAAATAATTGTTACAAAATATCTTCATTATTCCAATTATTAAATGTATATTTAGGTATCTTATGTTATTGAATTAAATTTTTCGTAATTAGATTATCAAGTCCAAAAAGTTGTATACTCATAAACTTTTGTAATTAATCAGTTTGTTGTCATATTTCATTTGGTGTTTTTTCAATAAATTGTTTTTTTAAAACAGATTCTTGATATATTTCAACAATACATTTTTTATTCTCAAATCGTGAGATAAAAATTAATTATTTTTTTTCATATGTATTAATTAATGAAGCTTGAAATTCAAAATTAGCATAATACCATTTTTCATAATTAAAAATCCTGATACTATAAATAAAAATATTTTTATTTCCAATATTAATCATCAGTAAATTTTTTTAAATGTAAACTTTCGAAGTCCTTCACTCCAATAACCTTCGAATATCTCCAACATAAACGTAATATTTACGAAGGTTATTGGTACCGAAAACCTTCATTTTTATTAATAAAACGTAATACTCCAGAGATTATTGATATTGATAACTTTCAATAACCTTCATTTTATCATAATAAACGTAATATTTGTGAAGGTTATTGGTCTAATAACCTTCAATAACCTTTGAAAACGAAATTATTACAATAACGTCTGATATAAAAAATTTCCAGATGATATTAACAGGAGTAAATTAAACATTTTTTTTTAAACTTTCAAGAATATCTTTATCCTTCCAACTCATTATTTGATATCCTAAATAACAGGTTTATGTATTGAAACGGTATTTATATGCAGTAAAAATTGCTTTAGTGGGATTTGCTTTTAAAATAACATGTAATTTACATTGACAACAATATACTGCATCAGTAAATTTTTTTAAACGTAAGTTTTCGAAATCCTTCACTTCGATAACCTTCGAATATCTCCAACAAAAACGTAATATTTACGAAGATTATTGGTACCGAAAACCTTCATTTTTATTAATAAAACGTAATACTGCAGAGGTTATTGATATCGATAACCTTCAATAACCTTCACTTTATCATAATAAATGTAATATTTGCGAAGGTTATTGGTCCGATAACCTTCAATAACCTTTAAAAACGAAATTATTACAATAACCTCCGATATAAAAAATTTTCTGATGTGACAATAATACAGTATTTCTGAAACTAAATTATACTGTTATAAAAAAATTCTCATTATTAAAACAAATTTTAATTTTTTGTTCAAGCCTAATTGGAAAAATAGTTTAATTTTCATTTGAAACTAGTCACCAATAATAAAAGTAGGGTCTATAATGTAGTTCTGAAACTATGAAGCCTAGAGTTATTAAGGTAATGCAAGAATTTTGGAACATTTCAATTAATATAAAAGGGTGTCATTAAGAGATTCGAGTTTATTATAATTATTAATTATAAAACTTATTCCCAAATTTATTAGGTGATACTCATATGATTCGGTGCGGATTACGACTTAATAATATTTTTTATATATATATTATTTATAAATAACTTAAAACTGTTTATAGTCCAGTGCATAAAGATTTGTACCTTCATCAGGAAATTTTTTATGTTGGAGGTTATTGTAATAATTTCATTTTCAAAGGTTATTGAAGGTTATCGAACCAATAACCTTCGCAAATATTACATTTATTATGATAAAGTGAAGGTTATTGAAGGTTATCGATATCAATAACCTTCGGAGTATTACGTTTTATTAATAAAAATGAAGGTTTTCGGTACCAATAATCTTCGTAAATATTACGTTTATGTTGGAGGTATTCGAAGGTTATCGGAGTGAAGGACTTCGAAGACTTACGTTTAAAAAAATTTACTGATGTTAAAAAAAAATTTTGTATAAATCAAAAAATTTATATAATTAATATTTGCAATTTAAAATTCACATAGTTAATCAATGTGATCAAAACATATTTATTATTAAAATTTTATTTTTTCCTAATGTTTTTTTTGTTCTTAAAATGAAATGGTGTACTATTTATTGATAATGAAAAAATTATAATAATTAACATTTACAATTACATTTCTGAAACCAGGACCGTAAAAAATAATTATTAAACACTCATATTACGCAAGTGAGTTGCTGAAATATTGAATGTTGCTAAAAGTACAATTGGAAGTATGGTGTTTGACATAATGATAATACGTTTTTGTTATAAAAAATTCTTGGACAACTTAAATTTAAACTTGATAAAAATGTTATAACACTTTTACAAATAAAATTTTAAGTGCTAACAAAATAGAAAACCAAATTTTCACATTTATTTTGTATTAGTTTCTTTCTAAAAAAGGACATACAGTATTTAAATAGAAACTTCTTTGAATATTATATCAGCTGGGTTATTATTATGAATAAAAAGAACGAAGAAATATTCTTTATAAATTATCAAATAATGTTATATTACATTATTATTATCTTTATTTTTGTTTTAATAATTTGAAAAGAAAAAATAATGTTTTATATTATTCAGAAGTTTTTTTCAATGAATTTTATTATTACTTATATCATACTTTACATAATACATAGGTTTTTCACCAAGATATTGTATTATTACTGAAATATGATTCATTAGTTGTAATTTTTAATGTAATTATTATTTTTTAGAATAGGTCAACTAATAAATTATATAGTAAACTTGTTTTAAATTCTGTTCATATTTGGGATCCAGCAATTAAACCTCCAGAAACTTGAAGATGAAAATAAAAGAAAGTTGAAGAATGAAATAATGTGTCAGATATTGTTAAAGGTACTAATATAACTTCTAATTAAATGGATTATCATGAAAATTTCAATACAAAAATTTTTGAGAACCTTTTTTCAACTCTTTGCAAAATACTTTATAAAAAATATAGATCAGTAATTATTCACATAGATAGAATAAGTTATTATAAATGACAAATTGAACATATTCTAACATTAAATACAAAAAAAAAAAAAATAATTGATTGGTTAACTACACATAATATTGTTTTTTTTAGTAAATTACAAAGATTAAAGCTTTTAGAACTAGTTAGCTAAATAAAGAGAATATTTCATTTTTTTGTGTTAAGATAACAAAAAAATATAATTATTAAATTTTTTTTACCTTTTATTATTGTGAATTTTAACAGATTAAAAGTATTTAAACAGTTATTAAAGGTAAAGTTATAAGATTAGATCNAGTTGTAATTTTTAATGTAATTATTATTTTTTAGAATAGGTCAACTAATAAATTATATAGTAAACTTGTTTTAAATTCTGTTCATATTTGGGATCCAGCAATTAAACCTCCAGAAACTTGAAGATGAAAATAAAAGAAAGTTGAAGAATGAAATAATGTGTCAGATATTGTTAAAGGTACTAATATAACTTCTAATTAAATGGATTATCATGAAAATTTCAATACAAAAATTTTTGAGAACCTTTTTTCAACTCTTTGCAAAATACTTTATAAAAAATATAGATCAGTAATTATTCACATAGATAGAATAAGTTATTATAAATGACAAATTGAACATATTCTAACATTAAATACAAAAAAAAAAAAAATAATTGATTGGTTAACTACACATAATATTGTTTTTTTTAGTAAATTACAAAGATTAAAGCTTTTAGAACTAGTTAGCTAAATAAAGAGAATATTTCATTTTTTTGTGTTAAGATAACAAAAAAATATAATTATTAAATTTTTTTTACCTTTTATTATTGTGAATTTTAACAGATTAAAAGTATTTAAACAGTTATTAAAGGTAAAGTTATAAGATTAGATCTATATTTAGATCTTTTATATATTAGAAACAAGTTATTAGACATATTTAAGGAAAAAATTATCTCATAAGTTATAATTGAATTTTGAAAAAAAAATACTTAATAATGTAAAAGAATATTTGAAACATGATGAAAAAATACAATTAATTAATGAAGAATTTGATAATTATGATAACTTTGATAATAATGATTAATTTAATAATAAAATTTATATTTTTATGTTTTCAAATATGTAATAATATAATTTAAATTTTTTTAAAAAAGTTTACTTAATAAAAAAATTTTTTATTAATATTTTTTTAAGGTACAAATCTTTATACATTGGATGGACCATATCTAAAATTAATTATGAAATCATTATGAATAAACTATTAATTAAAAAAACAAAATTTAATTATAAATTTTATAAAATTGGTAATTAATAATAGTTATTTTTATTTATTTATTTAAACAGAATTATATAACAATAAATTTTATTAAAAAATTTAATATATTATAATTTATATTTCAAAATTATAAGTTTTTAATTTATTTAAAAAAGAAGTAAATTTTTACAATTTTTATTGTTTATTATTAAAGGTAGTACTTGTAATTATAAATTATGAATTATAATATTATTGTTTATATCATAATTATTAAGGATTTCAATAGAAAAAAATTCATAATTTTGTAATTTATAATTATCTGTAAGTCTGTAATTGTTCTATAAGTCCATAATTATTCTATAAATAAAAATGACATCTATAATTATTTAATTTTAAAATTTTATTATTAAATTTTTAAATATTTAAGTTTAAATATTTATAGTTATTTTAATTTTGATGTAAAAATTTAAAATTTCTACATAAAATATTTAATTATTAAAATTAAAATTTTATATATAAAAACTATTAGTAATTATTTTTAAAATTAATTTTTAATTAATAAACTTTATTTTAGTCAAAAATTATCTAATTTAAATAAAAAAAGTATTATTTTGAAGTCAGAAATATAAAGATTTCAAATATATACTTTATTATTACACAAAAATTTATAATTAATTACATTTGTATTATAATTCTATTTAAAAAATCTATAATATTAAGGACTTGTAAAAATAATTAAAGACACCAACTTTACTTATTATTTAGAAAATACAATTAAATTATATTCTATTAACTATTTATTGTTATTTAAATTTTAAGGTTCTTGTAACTAATATTTATAACTTTATCTAATACTTAAAAATTAAACTGATCTAAAGAATATCAAATGAGACTTTTAGATATACCTGTTTAAAAAATTATTTCAAAAATTTTATTTCAAATAATAGAACTAAAACTAATATTTTATATATGAAACTATTTCAAAATAAATTTTTATTATATTGTGACACAAATTTTTAATATTATTTTCATTTTTAGATTATTCATTATTATTTTATTTTATTAAATTAGTATTTCAATTATATATTATTAGTATTGTTTATCATTTATAGTAAATAATAGTACGAATTTAAGAGATGAGTATCTCTGATGAATATTTCTTTTGTATTACATTTGATAATTAAAGATAAATACTTCTGATGATTACCCCAGATGATTACCTCTAATATTCATCTCTGATGATTATCACCGGTAATCATCTCCTGTCATGAAGGAAATTAAAGAATATTTTTAATTACATGAAAAGAGTATGGCACAGTATTTTTAATAATTATAAATATAAAATATTTTTCTCTCAAAAATTGATCGAACAGAGTTAAAGTTAGTTAGAGCTAGTTTTAGTTTTCAATTCAAATAATTTATCTTCTTTTATTATTTGTATAAGTTCAAGTAAAGGCAAAAGGAATTAATCAGTGAATTAATTTGAGTCTTGAAATATTTGTAACGATATTTTTTTTATATTTTTCTTATATTATTTTTATTTATTATTTAATAAACATATATTTATCCCATTAAAATCTTAAGTCTTGTTATAAATTATTACCTGCATTTTGTATAAGTCACAAACTAACAAAGTGCGATAAAACTCCAATTGTTAACAAAAGAACTTATCTGTTACTTTAATTCTATAAATCTTGAGAAACCTTTGAAAGTTAATTGTTTAAATTCTAAGTACAAAATTATAAAGACTCTATAATTATTCCATTCTTTCTAATTACATTGACCGATAGTGTATAACAAATTAGTACCTCCTGTGAGGTTAGCAAACAGTAAAATATATATTTAATTGGTACGCTCAACAGAGATTACAACAATTTTATAATATATTTCATACTATTAAATCGTTTAAACCAATATCAGAGAAATAACTTTCATCAGTATCAAGACCTTTCTTGTACTCTTTGTAGTCCCCCCACCTGCATTATTAAGTACACGATTTTTAGTTTTTAGAAATTGGTTAGGTTTAAATAGTTCTTTATATTTTTATTCTTATACTTCTACTGTCCGCTTTCAAGAATTATTAGCAAAAAGAGATCCCAATTAAATAGAAACTCAAATAGATACCTTGTTAAAAACACTTCAATTTAGACAACCAGAATAAAGAAATACCCTTTTAATCCTTCTTATAAATTGTTTGTATTATACACAAGAATTTATAGTAAACTTAGAACAGTTAAATAATCTCCAAGATTTAGAAATCTCCACCGACACTGACGTAACAGACGAAACCGAAGAAATTCCATCTGAACTAGTAGATAACATGGTAATGAATCAACAGACCCAGCGAACTCTTGTTAACCTTTTTAATTGAATTGTCTAACAACAAACATTACGTAATATTGAACCCTTTCCAGTATTCTCTGGAGGAGACCAAGATCCAGTAGAATGGTTAGAAGAATTTGATCGATATGGAGAAGTAAACGGATATACTGGAAACAATAAAATTAATACTGTTTAAGGTTATTTGAAAAATGAAGTTCTAACTTGGTTAACTTGGTTTGACTAAATAGAAGGAAACCCTGCTACTTGATTTGAATTCTGGCAAAATCCTGGTAACTGAGAATTTTCAAAAGTTTTCTTAACCCAATTCAGAAATCCAGGAAGATTATTACAATGAAGAATGAAATTGAACAATAGATTACAATTATCACATGAAACCGTTCATCAATACGCTCAAGTTATTCGCGAATTAATTAAAAGGCAAATATAGGAGGAATAATGCCTGAAACAGAAAAGGTTTTTCATTTCACAAAAGGTTTAAGACGAGAAATTGCTGCTCAACTTACAGCGCAATTAACCTTTTAACTTAATGCAACCTTAGAACAAGTGGTTGAAGCCGCAAGTCAAATTGAAAATCATGGGAAAATGTATTCCGAAACTTTTATAGGATTTTATAATCCCTATACTCAAAGTAATCTACCACAAAGAAACTAATATTATCAACCAATACAACAACCTGTTCAAGCCTTGCCAGCATCAGATACACTTACAAATGAATTCATTATGGCCCTTATATAACAATTAGGAAACATGAATGTAAATCAAAATGTACCTCGGAATAATTCTAACCCGAATTATGGACAGAATAATAATTTCCAAAGACCAAGACAATCCAGAAACCCTGCAACTTGTTATAAATGTAAACAACCAGGACTATACTTGCACGCAAAATTATTTTGGGACCCCGAAATTACAATTTTGGGAAAAAAAGTCGAAATAGTTTTTCATAGAAGACGAAATTATTTTACTTAAAATCTAAAATTTTTTGATCACCCAGATTTATTCTTTGATTGAAGATACATATAACTGGGTACTTTTTTTACTTCCATATATAGAATAGATTCTGCATAAATCTCAAAAAGTCGAAATATCTCAAAAATCTAAAATCAATTTTGGGAACATGTATAATCAGGACATATTGCTAGAAACTGTCTAACAAATCAACAGATACAACAACCAATGAATAATATGGCAAATATAAATCCCACCCCAGTAATATAAACCTTCACTCAACAACTTTCTCAACAGCCAATGAATATTCAACCGTAAATGCAATAACAATATCTACCAGTAGTTCCAACTCAGGTGTTTCTCCAACCAATTAGACCAGTAAATATTTCTCAAAATAATAATATTCCTCTGCAACAAAATAATACAGGAGGAAATATATTTGTAACTACTATAAAAGAACAAGTACAACAATCTCAAATACAAGTATACCCTAATCAACATTTAAACGAGTATACGCATCTCTAGAAGGTAGAAGTGTGTCAAAAAGTTCAAATCCTTTATATATGACACCTGAAAAAGAAGAATGGTCACGACAACAACAATTATATCAATTACAACAACAGCAACAATTACAACAACAACAATTATAACAGCAGCAACAACAGTAAGCACAGTAGTTAAACCCGCAGATTACTCCAACTGAGAGAGAAGTAGAAAGTGTTTATGTACCTCCTCCGAAGAAAAGTACGACTAATAAGAGAACTGAAATTGAAGTTACAGTTCAACCTCCAACCTCCAAAAGCAAAAAGAAAAGAGTCACCTTTTTTCAAAAACCACAAATTAAAAAAGAAACTATGCCATATTCTATAGTCTTTGATTTGATACACACCAAATTTAATATAACTATAGCACAGTTGTTAACTATTCCTCAATATAAAAAGAAATTGAAAAAGGCTTTAACCCCAAAGCGAGCTAAGGGAGTTATCAAAAAACCTAAAGAAAAAAAAAAGGAACAAATGGTGCAAGTTGCTTCTACACATACTTTAATGATGTGTAAGGGACAAGTAGCCTCTTGGATCATAGATATGATCATTGATAGTGGATTATCTATTAGCATTATTTCTAAAGCCTTTGCAAACCACATTAAACGATTACCTGATAGAGAATTTACTTAAACATCTGGAAATTTTTTATATCAGAGGTTATTGTAATAATTTCGTTTTCAAAGGTTATTGAAGGTGATCGGACCAATAACCTTCGCAAATATTACGTTTATTATGATAAAATGAAGGTTATTGAAGGTTATCAATATTAATAACCTCTGAAGTATTACGTTTTATTAATAAAAATGAAGGTTTTCGGTACCAATAACCTTTGTAAATATTACGTTTATGTTGGAGGTATTCAAAGGTTATCGGAGTGAAGAACTTCGAAAGCTTACGTTTAAAAAAATTTACTGATGAACCATTACTGATATCCATGGAGACCAAAAAGAAAGTTTAGGTTCCTGTACATGTAGGAGATGTTGTCATATTCACAGATATGGAAATTATTGATACCCGAGCTTATACTATGGTTTTAGAAAATGATTGGTTCCGAAAAGTACACGCAAAAATTAAATACTCCTCACCCAGATTAACAATTAATGACAATAAACATATGGCAATAATAGAATGTAAAAATACTCTTCAAAAGGAATTTTTTGAAGAAAAAGAAGATGATGATAAAGAAGACGAGTATGAAAATAACGAATCTTCAGATGAAGATGAAGATGAGGAAGCGATAAGACTTAACAGCTTATGTTTAATAGCATCAGAAGAAGAAAGTCTTGATAATCATTATTATCGATTTGACCCTTAGGGAATTAAAATAGATCATGAATCTTTTTCTTGGGAAGAATATCAGTTTATGAATAAAAAGTTTAACCCTTGGTTAAAAGATTAACGATATCGGCATAAGTATAAACATTGGTTTAAAGAACCTGACAAATTGTGTTGGTGTCAAACCAGATTGATTACAACTATACATGTTCCCAAAATTGATTTTGGATTTTTGAGGTATTTCGATTTTTTGAGATTTATGCAGAATCTATTCTATATATAGAAGTAAAAAAAGTACCCAGTTATGTGTATCTTCAATCAAAGAATAAATCTGGGTAGTCAAAAAATTTCGGGTTTTAAGTAAAATAATTTCGTCTTCTATGAAAAACTATTTCGACTTTTTTCCCCAAAATTGCAATTTCNGATGAAGATGAAGATGAGGAAGCGATAAGACTTAACAGCTTATGTTTAATAGCATCAGAAGAAGAAAGTCTTGATAATCATTATTATCGATTTGACCCTTAGGGAATTAAAATAGATCATGAATCTTTTTCTTGGGAAGAATATCAGTTTATGAATAAAAAGTTTAACCCTTGGTTAAAAGATTAACGATATCGGCATAAGTATAAACATTGGTTTAAAGAACCTGACAAATTGTGTTGGTGTCAAACCAGATTGATTACAACTATACATGTTCCCAAAATTGATTTTGGATTTTTGAGGTATTTCGATTTTTTGAGATTTATGCAGAATCTATTCTATATATAGAAGTAAAAAAAGTACCCAGTTATGTGTATCTTCAATCAAAGAATAAATCTGGGTAGTCAAAAAATTTCGGGTTTTAAGTAAAATAATTTCGTCTTCTATGAAAAACTATTTCGACTTTTTTCCCCAAAATTGCAATTTCAGGATCCCAAAATAATTTTGCGTGCAGGTATAATTACAGCAAAGGAGAAGTGTACCCAATGTAAAGAAAATTATGAAAGATGGTGTACATTACAAGTAATATCTACTCAAGACATTCGCACGGCCTATGCAAACCTTGTTATAAGAGGATCTGAAAGATTATCACTAAATGAACATAAAAATGAAGTAGAACAATTATTGAACCAATACCCTCAAGTCATCACTCGAGACATTACAGAAATTGATTAAACAAATATAATTAAATATCATATTGATACAAGAGTAGCTCAATCTATACGACAATACCCTTATAGTTTATCTCTCCGATATAGTCAATTCTTAAAGAAAGAAATAGAACATATGAAAAATCAAGGATTAATTGTTCCTTCGAAAAGCCCTTGGACTTCTCTTGCACTTGTAGTAGGAAAGACAAATGAAAAACTATAACTAGTAGTCGATTATAGAAAATTAAACAAAGTAACAAAACCTAACGCATACCCTTTACCAAAGATTTCTGATATGTTGGATGCTTTGGCTAACTGTGCATATTTTACTACTCTCGATTTGACCTTAGGATTCTGGCAAGTAACAATAGACCCTGCTGATCAGGAGAAAACAGTCTTCTGTACACGATTTGACACTTATGAGTTTACAGTAATGCTCTTCGGTTTAATGAATGCACCTGTCACCTTTCAACGAGTTATGAATAGTGTGTTTTATGATATTCTTTGAAAGTTTGCTCTTGTATATATGGATGATATTATCATTTTTTCGGAAACCAGTAAAGAACACAAATTCTATTTAAAACAAGTTTTCCAATTGTTATCAAATACTAGTTTAAAGCTTAATCTCGATAAGTGTGATTTTTATCAAAATTAAATATTATTTTTGAGACATATGATATCAAAAGATAGAATTCAACTTAACCTAGCATTGATAGAGAAAATTAAAAATTGCAGTAGACCAACCACGAAAACAAAGGTCCGATCATTTTTAGGATTAGTTTTATATTATCGTTAATTTATAAAGAATTTTTGTACAATAGCCTGATCTATATATAATTTAATAAAACATGATAAAGTCTTCTGTTGAACTGAAGACTGTGAAAAGGTTTATGAATACTTGAAGAATTGCTTGACCTTCAAACCTATAGTAGTATATCCTGATTTTAATAAACACTTTTTCCTCAATATATGTTATTGGTGCAGTATTAGCCCAAAAGGATGATAAAGGATACAAAAGAGTTATTGCTTATGTCAGCTGAGTTTTATTTCCTGTTGAGATTTATTATATTGTTACTGAGAAAGAGTATCTAGCCATAATATAGGCCACTAAATATTTCCATTCATTTTTGCAAGGACCTGAATTTTCAATAGTAACTGATCATGAAGCTATTCCCTGGCTTAAGAAACATAAAAACCTTAAAGGTAAATTAGCAAGATAGATTATTTATCTTTCAGAATATGAACCTTATACCATCATTCGCAAAAAGGAAAATAATTATATAAATGCAGATGCGCTTTCAAGATTAGAAATTAGTTCAATAGATAGTTTATTTTCTCTTTTATATTAGTCTCTTTACATATTTATTAAAACACACGAATTAATACAAATTTGAAGACATATTTAATTCATTAAATATTTATTTTTATTAAAACTCTTTTTTTTATTAATATATAACAAACAATAATTTAATATAATTATTTTTATTTATTTACATATATTTTACAAATATTACATAGTATAGAAATTTAATTGTTTCCTTTATATTTATCACATGATGTTAAAATATTATAGTAAAAAAATTAGAAAGATATACGTACGAATTATTAAAAGGAAGTCGGCCTTCGTCACTACAAAATAATTAAACATCAAAAAATTAAAAAGAAAACGAAAGTTCTAGGAAAATGAGCGGACAGTGTCACCTGCCTTTTGGTAAAGACATAATTCTAAGGGTGACTTTACGATTCTTTTAAGAATTTATAGTCCTTCCCCGATAGGTACAAGACTGTTGATTAGAAGGCACCACTGATTCAGTTATTTTAGAAAGGGAATCAGACCTTTCGTTGATTTATTATCAGTTATTCCATGATTTTATATCCAAGTATTCTTTATCTATTATTCAGTTATTTCTCTCCTTTATTCATTTATTTAGTCATTATGTTGTCTCTAGATTCCTTTATTCACAAGATCCTCATCCGATATCTTGACTTCTCTTAAATGTTTCGTTATCCTTTCGACGTTATTATTATTGATACAGGGTTATTATCTTTAAGATAATAATATTCTCCATTTACATTCGACGTTAATATTTTGACTTCTCCTTTATTTTCATAACATTATCCAAGAGTTCCAGGTTATATTATTATTATTAACTCAAGAATTATAATGTTATATAATTAAGCAATCAAGCAATAAATCCCATAACATTCATAATCTTTTCATTAATTAATTATAATATTAGATTATTTATTCTAGAATTTCAGGGTTTATTTAATAAAGTAATTTATTAAATAATATTTTCATCATTTTATTTACAGGTTAATTTTTATAAGTTATTTCTTAGAGTTTGAATTATTAAAATTTTATTATAAGACAATTTTTATTTCTTACAAAATTCTACAACTCAAAACTGTAGGAACTAAGTCGAATAGGTTTCCTTTTTAAAATAAATTACATTACTGTGCCATTACTGTGCCTTACTGTGTACGAATACTATTGACTAATATATCTACCATATAACTTGCTAAATATAGAATATATATTATACTAATAATTAATACTAATAAATACTATATAATAATAATTAATACTAAGTAATACTAATTAATGATAATTGTTAATAATTATATAATATTTGTATAACCATATCACGTGAACATGTGACTTGTGTTACTATAATTTGTGTGACTAAAACTATTTGACTTGTTAAAATACATGTTAATAAATATTACTAATTATTGTTAAATATTATTACTAATTATTAAATAGGACTATTATATTGATATTAATATTTCTGTTGTTATATAATAACTTCTATTAGAATACAAAGTTAATTAATATTATGATCATATGTTTTAGTATATTTTGATCATGGTAATTCTCTCTAGTAACAACAGCTATGGAAGTAATGTACATCTCCAACCCCGTGACTAATCATTGTCACCAAGAAGGATACCTCATAGCACACACGACGAATAAAAAGAAAAGTAAATTGGGAAATAAAACGAAAGTCCCAGGAAATTGGCAAGACAGTTATGGAAGTAACGCACATTATTATACCTCGCAACTAATTAATGAATAAATCTCATAGCGCATACAGCGAAACTAAACTAAGGCTGAAAAATTAAAATTTAAAAATAGATTTAGCTAATTAACATCATGTGACAAATATCAAGAAAAGAACTAAAAAGGATCTAGATCAGTGAGATAACTAGCGGAACGAGTATCAGGGAAAAATGGAAGATTATTAGGAATTGAAACAAGAGGACGATTGGGAAAGAGAGTAAGATTTAAAGCATGTTTCAAATGCCGAATACGATTAACTAGTAATTGAACAGATCGACGAGTAACTACAGGATTAATAATGGAACGAGTGTATTCTTGATTTAAAATATTCACAATTTCTCTACAACGACAAGAGGTAATGTTCTATTAAAATAAATTGAATAGATAAGTAAAATTATAAACTAGTTATAATAACAACATCATCAGTAAATTTTTTTAAATGTAAGCCTTCAAAGTCCTTCACTCTGATAACCTTCGAATATTTCCAACATACATCAGGAAACTTTTCGAGGTGTAAATTTACAGAAAATTTACCAGACCTACAGAAATTTACGTCTAAAAAAATTAATTTTTTGACTTTGATCACTATTTATAAGACAGGGAGTGTAGGTCCCGTAAATTTTCTGTAAATTTACACCCCGAAAAGTTTCCTGATGTAAACGTAATATTTACGAAGGTTATTGATACCGAAAATCTTCATTTTTATTAATAAAACGTAATATTGTGAAGGTTATTAATATCAATAACCTTTAATAACCTTTACTTTATTATAATAAACGTAATATTTGTAAAGGTTATTGGTTTGATAACCTTCAATAACCTTTGAAAACGAAATTATTATAATAACCTCTAATATAAAAAATTTCTTGATAATGATAGAAATTATAAGTTACAGCAATTTGAGAAAATCTTTTTGCATTACGACATCTAAGGCTTTCCCTAATTATTAATATATCTGAAGTAATAAACAAATTACAACTTAGTATTTTTCCTTCAAGAACATATGATGATATGCAGGAACGTTCTCAAAAAGAGGCTACGACGAGCTTTCAACGACATAACTATATTTGCATGCAAAATTATTTTGGGACCCCGAAATTGCAATTTCAGAAAAAAAAGTCGAAATAGTTTTTTATAGAAGATGGAATTATTTTACCTAAAACCCGAAATTTTTTGACCACCCAGATTTATTCTTTAATTGAAGATACACATAACTGGGTACTTTTTTACTTCTATATATAGAATAGATTCTACATAATTTCAAAAAGTCAAAATATCTCAAAAATCCAAAATTAATTTTAGGAATATATATAGACATAACACCAAGTGTAAAATCTTTTAATATCTTTTTTATTAGGGGAAGCTAGGTCACTTATGTTAAACCCAAACCACCAGCTTGGCAAAGGGCAACAATATTTCTATAAATTACTTAAGAATATCAGAAAAGTGTTAAGTAAGTTTAACTTACGGGTAATAGGAAAATAAAGTATAGTATTAGAGAAATTAAAGAAGAAGTTTTAAATATTAACTTCTTAAATAAATGTGTGAAAACTTTTGGTGAGAAAATTTTGTAGTTTAAAATAAAATAGATAAGAAAATTCAAAAATAAAAAAATTCTGTATTAGGAAAAAAAAGTTTGAATAAGGGAAAAATTAGAAAGTATTTTTAGAAGAAAATGTGAAAAACATGAGGAGAATATAAAAATATATTAGAAAACATGTATAAAACATTTACTTTAGTAAAAAAATTAGTAATAATTAAAAAGTTCTAGTAAGATTAAATAAAAATATTATTTATCGAAATGAGAAAATTACAAGTTAACAACAAAAAATATTTCAAAACAATACAAAACACATGGAAAACATAAGATTGATGAGAAAATGTATACACATAATATACAAAATTGGTAAAATTTCTATATAGATTAAAATAATAAACCAAAATTGGTTTATGCCATAATATTATCCTTTGTTAATTAAAAATAAAAAAAGAGGTATACATATTATAAGAATATAAAAAGATATTGTTAAATAAGTATTAAATACTTAAAATTATTTGAGAAATTTCTAGAGAAAATTTTATAAATTAGATATTCATTTTTTTGGAAATATAGAAAAGGAATTAAGCGAGAGCTCAAACCTAAAAGAAGAAATAGTTATGATACAAATTTTTAATATTATTTTCATTTTTAGATTATCATTTATAGTAAATAGTAGTACGAATTTAAGAGATGAGTATCTCTGATGAATATCTCTTTTGTATTACATTTGATAATTAAAGATAAATACCTCTGATGATTACCCCAAATGATCACCTCTAATATTCATCTCTGATAATTATCACTGGTAATTATCTCCTGTCATGAAGGAAATTAAAGAATATTTTTAATCACACGAAAAGAATATGGCACAGTATTTTTAATAATTATAAATATAAAATATTTTTCTCTCAAGAATTAATCGAACAGAGTCAAAGTTAGTCAGAGCTAGTTTAGTTTTCAATTCAAATAGTTTATCTTCTTTTATTATTTGTATAAATTCAAGTAAAGGTAAAAGGAATTAATCAGTGAATTAATTTGAGTCTTGAAATACTTATAACGATATTTCTTTTATATTTTTCTTATATTATTTTTATTCATTATTTAATAAACATATATTTATCCCATTAAAATCTTAAGTCTTGTTATAAATTATTACCTGTATTTTGTATAAGTTACAAACTAACAAAGTGCAATAAAACCCCAATTGCTAACAAAAGAACACACCTGTTACTTTAATTCTATAAATTTCGAGAAACCTTTGAAAGTTAATTGTTTAAATTTTAAGTACAAAATTATAAAAATTCTATAATTATTCTATTCCTTCTAATTATATCGACCGATAGCGCATAACAATATATAAAATAAATTATAAAAAATAATATCAAAATAAAATAAAAAATAAAATAGTTTAATTATAAATATACTTGTATGCTAAATTATTTTGGGACACGTTAAATTATTTTGGAGTCCCGAAATTGTAATTTTGGAAAAAAAAGTCAAAATAGTTTTTTATAAAAGATGAAATTATTTTATTTAAACCTAAAATTTTTTAATTATCCAGATAAATCTTTTAATTAAAGATACATATAACTGAATATTTTTTTTACTTTTATATATAGAATAAATTTTATATAAATCTTAAAAAGATGAAATATCTCAAAAATCTAAAATCAATTTTGGGAACATGTATAATTATGAATAAAATTTTGTTTAATAATTAAATTTGCTAAAATTTATTAAGTATAGGCTGTTGATTTTTCTAATTCATAAATAATATTTCTGTTTTATAAATTTTCACAAATAAAATATTTAATTTATATATATTTGTGTTATCAATAAGATTCTAATTTTTTTTTTTGTTTTGGTCTACCTAATTTAGTGATTAGTATATTAAAATCAAGTTATAAGTATACTTGCATGTTAAATTATTTTGGAACCTCGAAATTATAATTTTGAGAAAAAAAGACAAAATAGTTTTAAATCTTTTGATTAAAGATATATATAACTAGGTACTTTTTTTACTTTCATATATAGAATAAATTCTGCATAAATTTCAAAAAGACGAAATACCTCAAAAATCCAAAATCAATTTTGGGAACATGTATAATATATATGTTGTCAAAACTATTGAATTGAGTCAGACACAATTAAAATTGAAAAAAATTGGAGTTGAGTCAAGACAAATTTTAATTTTTATTAGTGATTGACGCAATTAGTTAAGTCAGACGCAATTAAAAATTGAAATTTTAAGAGTTGAGTTAAAGCCAAATTAGTTTTGACAACATGTATAATATATAGTTATCAATAAATTTTTTTAAACGTAAACTTTCAAAGTATTTCACTTCAATAACTTTCGAATACCTCCAACATAAACGTAATATTTACGAAGGTTATTGGTACCAAAAATTTTCATTTTTATTAATAAAATGTAATACTCTGGAGGTTATTGATATTGATAACTTTCAATAATTTTCATTTTATCATAATAAACGTAATATTTGCGAAGGTTATTAGTCTAATAACCTTCAATAACCTTTGAAAACAAAATTATTACAATAACCTCCAATATAAAAAATTTCCTGTTGTAGTTATAAGGTCAACAGATTAATCTTAACTAATTACAATCACTGGTCGAAAATTTATAAAAACTATACCTATCGGGTACCAGATAGGTGTAGTATCCGTGCCTAATATCGTACACATATCGGGTACCCGATAGGTGTGAGAAAACATTTTTTACACTTATCGGGTACCTGATATGCGTAAAAAAACATTTTTTACACCTATCGGGTACCTGATATGTGTACGATATTAGGCACAGATACTACATCTATCTGGTACCCGATAGGTATAGTTTTTATAAATTTTCGACCAGTGAATTAATATAGATAAAACTAGTGTCTTTAATATTATAGATTTTTTAAATAAATTACAATACAAATCTATAATTCTGTAATTAATTATGGACTTTTATGTAATAATAAAATATAAGGTAGAGGAGGGTATTATAACGCAGGTAGGTAATGTGACGTGTTATATAATAATACATATAAAACATCATATAATGCGTCATATTACCTACCTGCGTCATAATACTATCCCCTACCTTATATTTGAATATCCATATTTCTGGCTTTAAAATAATACTTTTTTCATTCAAATCAGATAATTTTTGGCTGAAATATTTTAAAATAAAGTTTACTAATTAAAAATTAATTTTAAAAATAATTACTAATAGTTTTTATATATAAAACTTTTAATTTTAATAATTAAATATTAAAAGTATTAATAATTAAACTTAAAGTTAAAAATAATTTATTTTGTACATTAAAATTAAAATAACTATAAATATTTAAACTTAAATGTTTAAAAATTTAATAATAAAATTTTAAAATTTTAAAATTAAATAATTATGGATGTCATTTTTACTTACAGAATAATTATGGAATANAAATAAATTACAATACAAATCTATAATTCTGTAATTAATTATGGACTTTTATGTAATAATAAAATATAAGGTAGAGGAGGGTATTATAACGCAGGTAGGTAATGTGACGTGTTATATAATAATACATATAAAACATCATATAATGCGTCATATTACCTACCTGCGTCATAATACTATCCCCTACCTTATATTTGAATATCCATATTTCTGGCTTTAAAATAATACTTTTTTCATTCAAATCAGATAATTTTTGGCTGAAATATTTTAAAATAAAGTTTACTAATTAAAAATTAATTTTAAAAATAATTACTAATAGTTTTTATATATAAAACTTTTAATTTTAATAATTAAATATTAAAAGTATTAATAATTAAACTTAAAGTTAAAAATAATTTATTTTGTACATTAAAATTAAAATAACTATAAATATTTAAACTTAAATGTTTAAAAATTTAATAATAAAATTTTAAAATTTTAAAATTAAATAATTATGGATGTCATTTTTACTTACAGAATAATTATGGAATAATTATAAACTTACGAAACAATTGTAAACTTACAAATAATTATGAATTATAGAATTACAAATTTTTTTCATTAAAATTCTTAATAATTATAATACAAGTAGTAATATTATAATTCTTAATTTATAATTACAGATGTTACTTTTAAGTATAGATGATAATTTTTCTATAATCCAAAGCTTGGCAGATATAAACTGATATTTTTATTTTAAAAAGAGTAGTAATATTCTTTTAGATATCACATATAATATTCCTATAGTTTAGTCACAAGAATTAAGATATATAAGTTTACATGAAATAGCTAATCCCTATAAAAACTATAATATTTAAAATATATTTAAAATATAGAATAAATCTAATTGTAACAACTTGTTATATATTTTATTTATAACAACTTCGAAAATTAGTCAATTATATAATGACGTATTACGAATAGACTTTATTTTTTTATATTAAAATTTATTACAAATATAATAATATAATAAAAAATAATGAATTTATAAATAAAATGAAAAAGAAAATTTTATTTTTTTTTCAATTTTTTTCTCTATCAATTTGAACACTTTACACTATTATGTCCTGATTGACCATATGTATACGTGTTGCCCAAATCCCAAATAATTTGGGATTTGGGATGCCAAAATGTACAAATTACTAGTATTTGGGATTTGGGATTTGGGATTTCGGCAAAAAATACTAATTATAATTTGGGATTTGGGATTTGGGATTTTGGCATTTGGGATTTCAGCATTTGGATTTTGAATTTGGGCGACAGGTATAACCATATGTATCACAAATGTATTTTGCACATGGTTTTTTTTCTGTTAATAATTTGTGATACTAATGGATTTTCAATTTCAGGTTCATTTTCCTTATTCAAGTTATCAACTTGAATTTCTGGAAAATCTTGATTTTATACTAATTCAGCTAATGTACTTATTATTTCTTTATACTGATCAATAAATTTTCTTAGTCACATAATCATAACATTATAACTATACATGTTCCCAAAATTGATTTTGAATTTTTGAAGTATTTCGACTTTTTGAGATTTATGCAGAATCCATTCTATATATGGAAGTAAAAAAAGTACCCAGTTATATGTATCTTCAATCAAAGAATAAATCTGGGTGGTTAAAAAATTTCGGGTTTTAAGTAAAATAATTTCGTCTTCTATGAAAAACTATTTCGACTTTTTTCCCCAAAATTGCAATTTCGGGGCCCCAAAATAATTTTGCGTGCAAGTATAATTATAACTATCATATTTAACAACAAATTGAGTTGCCTGCACTTTTCTATATTTAAACTTTTTTTTTGCTGCATAACATAGAAGATAGTAACTGTCATAGGAACTATACATGTCATCAAAACTATTGAATTGAGTCAGACGCAATTAAAATTTAAAAATTTGGAATTGAGTCATATGAAAAATTGACGCAATTGACGCAATTGACGCAATTATTTTGACGCAATTACATAAACGCAACTAAATTTCAGTAGTTGAGTCAATAACTTTTTACTTTTGACGACATGTATAATAGGGACAATTGAAGGATTTGGAATAAGTGTCTCATCTGAAAAATTTTGCATAACTTCTTGGTTTATAAAACAACAAGTTTCTGTTACTACATCCTTATCTTTTTAATTATCAATATATCATTATGAAGATACCATTTGGATTTGAAATCCTGCAACTATTGAAATTATCATTACCCGAAAATAATGACGACAAATAACACCATGAGATATATTGGATATACATGAACAAAAGTATGAAATAAAATTGACTACTACTACGAAATATGTGTTTTTTATTTTCAGGTCGTATATTACTAATTTTTCATATTTCATGAAAACTTTTTTCACCAATTTCAGCAATTATCGATTTTAATAAGATTTGTTTAAAATTGTAAAGATCTTTAATAAAACCATCTGCTAAATTAATACTTAAATCCTATATGAAAAAATAATTAAATTTATTAATGATTTCGAATTCTTGTATTGACAATAAAAATTTCTGACAACCTCTTAATTATTATTTTTAGCAATATTACAATTTTTAATGAATTTAAATTAAATATAAATTACCTTATCTAAATTAGATTCTATTTTATTTGCAGTAAAATAAAGGCATTGTGTTATTTTTAAGCGTTCTGCAAATAAGATATGAGGTGTTAGGTACTTGGACATTACTTTATTAATTTGAGAAAAAAAATCATTACCAACTGATATAATTCCTATACAAGTTGATAAGGTACTATACATGTCGTCAAAACTATTGAATTGAGTCAGACGCAATTAAAATTGAGAAAAATTAGAGTTGAGTCAAGACAAATTTTGATTTTTACTAATAATTGACGCAATTAGTTAAGTCAGACGCAATTAAAAATTGAAATTTTAAGAGTTGAGTCAAGGTCAAATTAGTTTTGACGACATGTATATAAGGTACAGTACTTGAAAAAATAGTTTCATTGATTCTCATTTTCAAGTTGTGTATCAAGGACATTGGCAAGATCATACAAAGTACTGTTAGCTTTTAATTCATGTTTAATAATGTTATTAAAGTTTTCAACACATGAGATAACTTGTATTTCTGCAGTAAATATTTTTGATGTAAATACGCGAGCTCATACTTGTCAATTAGAATAAAGAACTCTCATTAGATAATCTTTCACACTGGAATATTTTTCGATAAGACTTAACGATCATTCATAAAAAAGTTTTTCACATATACTGTTTCAACATAAGTAAAAATCGTGAACAAAATTTTCGTATTGATTATCAAGTTTAGATCTGAGGTTTTTCGGTAAATTTTAATTTATATGAAAAATACAATAGGTAATTATGTATATTAGTCTGATTGCTATGTCTACAGCAGGATCTACATTAGTAATAAATACTAATGGTTCAGTTATCGTCGCATTTTTCGTATATCCTAGGATTTATTTATAAAATTCAACTGTTTCATCACATACAAAAGCTTGTGTAACAAGTATACATATTTCTAAAATTGATTTTAGATTTTTAAGGTATTTCGACTTTTTAAGATTTATGCAGAATCTATTCTATATATGGAAGTAAAAAAAGTACCCAGTTATATATATCTTCAATCAAAGAATAAATTTGGGTAATCAAAAAATTTCAGGTTTTAAGTAAAATAATTTCGTCTTCTATAAAAAACTATTTCAACTTTTTTCTCCGAAATTGCAATTTCGGTGCCCCAAAATAATTTAGCGTATAAGTATAGTAATAAGATGTAACTTTGTATTATTATCAATGGCAAGAAAAAGTGAAAATGGCATCTGATATCAGTTTGTTTTGATAATATTGTCATTTAAAATAACATTATAATATTCTAACCAAAGAGCAATTTGAGTTGGCAATATTCAAAAAAATCGAATAAGTCTATTTTCTTCGTCAAGTTGGAATTCAACAAATTATCCAGGATTATTTAATTTATATTGAATAAGTGTTTTTAGTAATTGAAATGCATCATACGTTACATTTGCTTTAACCTTATATTTTTGTATCGTATTAGCGAGGTTACAATCAAGAATAAATAGAGTTGGGAATTTTGCTTTTAATAATTTTTGTTAAATATTAATTGATAAGTTTCCATGTTTGGTGAGAAATTGAATTTCTTTAAGAACATTATCTGGAATGCATTGATACTTTGGCAAAAATTCTTTAATATTAAAAAATAATAGGTAATTATGTGAATTATTAAAAGTGATAAGGACTATATTTTGAGAATTTTGAAAACAGTTGAAATTTACGTTCTATGTGTATTGTTAACATTTTGATTTATAATCACAGTGTTTATTAACATTAACCTGTTTTTTTGGTTGATAACGACCGTCAAATTCACATCCAAAACTATGATATTTGATATTTCCATTTTCATGTTGCATTAATTGTTTTTTGATAATTGTAAAATCATATTTTTTACCATACACTTTTATAATAACATTAATATTTTTTCACAAATTAAAGGTACATATTAGTTAAAATAAGGAAAATTAGCAATATCAAAATTCAGTCAACTTTTAGCTAATCGTCAAAAAATTTGATCTAAATTTAACTATCAATAAAATTCAGAAATTTAGAATTTTGAATAAAATTTAAAAATTATCTTAAATTTAACTTTAAGTTAAGTTTCAACCAAAACTCAGAATTTCTAAATTTGTACTGAATTTTAATACAATATTTTGATATGTTAAATTATTGCCAAAATGTTTATTTTAGAAATATAATGTTTCAATAACAATTCAGCCTAAATTCAGTTATTTATAAATTTAGTCAAAAATCTGAATTCTTAATGTTTACTGAATTTTAATATATTGAATTATTGTCAAAATATTTGTTTCAAAAATAATATTTTGGCCAAAATTCAGCTGAAATTCAGAAATTCTCAATTTGTGCTAAAATTTAATATAATATTTTAATATCTATTTTGAAAAATATGATATTTTGATCTAAATTCAGCTGTTAATAAATTTCAACCAAAATTCTAAATTTTTAAATTTTGGTCAAAACTTAAAAATCAACTTTACGTTCTGACCAAATTCAGTTATTCTGAATTTGTGCTGAAATTTGTCAATTTAAATATAATATTTTGGTAATATTTATTAACAATTCTGCTGAAATTAGTTCAAATTTTAGTTTATTAATAAAATTCAGCAAAAATTTAGTCAAATTTTAATTATTAATAAATTTCAACTAAAATTCAGAAGTATTGAATATTTGCTGAAAGTTAAAAATTAGCTATAGATTTCCTAAATTCAACTATTTTCTACTATAATTTAATTTAAATAGAATTTGTATTAAAATTTATTATAAATAAAATTTATCGTAAATTCAGAATATTGAATTTTTAATGAAATTTGTCTGATTTTTGTTATTTATTTTAAGAAATGTATTATCAAAATTCAGTCATAATTTAGAATCTTATTAAATTTTAAAGATTAAATATTTCTAATTATTAACCAAAATATACAGAATTTTAATATTTATAAAATAAACTTTATATTTTATTTTATTATAAAATTTAGTAAAAAATCATATATTTAAAATACATATTTTCTTTTTAATTTAACAAAAATTGGATGCAGATCTTTCAAGAATATTACAAAAATTAAAAGAAATTAAAATTAGTTTTTATCAAAAAATTTAAAATTTTTCAAAATATTTTAGATATGAAAAATCAGTAAAAATTTTTCAGAAAATATGTAAAGAAATACTTTTAAAAATTTAATTGCTGATTCGCTTAAGAACGGCAGTATTTACATATAAAAAATCAAAGTTAAGTTATTTAATAAAACTATAATATAACTTACATCTGGTTTTTGAAAATTTTAAAGAATTGATTTTTTCAGCATATAAGAAAGTATCTTTTATTTTTTGAAAAATTTACCAGACTTTTTACAAAAAAATGCTCAAATAGCTTACTTAACAGATACTAAAATTTCATCTATGGTTATATTGTGACAATTTATACTTACTTATATACGCGCGTCAGATTCCAAACTATAATAAAATACATATAAATTTACTCCAAATTTTATTATAAAATGATCGACATTTTCTGCCGATCTTAGATGGATCTGCAATTAAAAAGTTTACTTAAATTATATTTTATATTTTTTTTTATACTTTTATCTATTTTCTGCATTTCAAAAATACTTTTTACTTTTTGTTTTTTCTTTCTTTTTATTTTTTTTTTTTTATTTTTTTTTCTTCTTTCTTTATATTTTTTTT